>ML685781.1:13949008-14045887 GCA_007922175.1 Pelusios castaneus
CACACACACACACACACACACACACACACACACACAAAGCTATCCCAAACCTTTAAAAGCTTTAGAGCTGGGTTCCTCGTGACTGCAATTATACTTACTTACATTATGGACTCTGGCTGCTCTTTAAACAACCACTACTCTTAATCAGCTCAGTATGATCAGCTCTAACCTGCTCTCTTGATTTTTTTTTTTTTAATTTTTATTTTTAGAACACAGATTTACAATTTCCCAGATTCTCCAGCTTTTAAATCATTCTGCAGAAATATTTTTAAAGTCTTATTTATCTCAGACACACTGGAAAATTTAAAACAAAAAACAAACAAAAAAAACCCAACCCATAGCCCCACAAAATTGGAAAGCATTGATTTAAACAATAAATCTGAATCAAAACAGAGACAAAAACATGAAAACAGATTTTTGCTATGCAAATTAAGTGCTAAGCTGTTTACTTGGAATGTTCATTTGTTCCAAACAGTCTCTTGTGTACATGTAAACTAGAGGAACTGGTAGGGAGCGTGTTTTATTCAGAATCTTTTTCAGAAGATTGCAAAGGTGAGCTCTATCTTTAGCAAGCTTTGCAGTTACAAAAGGTACTTCATTTGGCTTGTTAGAGGATGTCATTGTTTTCATATCTTCCCCCCGCATCTCATCACTTCCACTTCTGTGAGATAGTGAGTGGGCACTGGAAGCCATCGTTAATGTTTTTAAGAACTGGGATCTCTAAATTACATTTTATTATGGGGCACATGTTTATCATACACTGAACTGTATAATTTATTTAGTGAGAACCATATGAATTGTAAGGTTTAGCTATTTGGAAAGCCACATTTCTTATTAGTTAATATGATTCACCTAAGCTAATAAAATACTACATTTAAAGAAAATGTCTATCTAGTTTTAAACTAGTGAAGACAAAAAATATTTAAATCTACCCAAAATATTTTCTTTCCGTGTTTATTGCAGCTTTAATTTAATACTATTGCAAACATGTGGGTTTTTTTAAACCATCAAATTCTTTTTTTACTTACAGCATTTTCTCATTTCTTTTCTAATTCAAATATAATAGATCAGTCATTCTTTATAGCATAGTATTTGATATTGGAATTGCAAAGATTTACTTTAAAAATATTTAGTAAACAATTTGTTATTTTATATATACACACATTTACACACACACACACACCTCATTATAATGTATATACAGCACATTTTTTCCTGAATAAAATGTGAACAATATATTCCTTTTTTCCTCATTCTCCTCATCTCCTAACTTTTAAATATGTATTGAAATTTTTCACTTACACCTTTCCAAAAAGCAAGTAACTAACAAACAATCATAGGAATTTTTTTTCCTATAAAGGCTTGAAAAGTCTGAATTTATATTTAAAAAATAACCAACCAAAAAAATCACAGTAGCCCCCTGTACTTTAACAATTAAATCCAACAGTTTAACATTATGGATTTGTAAACAGAAAGCCTGCAACAAAAGAAAGTCTCCTATGTATTGATAAATCAAAACAAAGTTATAAATCTAAACCCTACATTCTGAACCACATTCCAAAATGTAAATAAGCACACAAGCATGGAGCTACATATTTTTACAGAAGCAATTACAATCAAGTCTTATCAGTCCCCCGAAGTCAGAGAGCCACACAACATTTATCTGTTGTGCCCTCTGCTGGATAGAGTACACAAGGCAAGTAATATTATTTCCAATTAATTTTTGGCATCATCACTCTGCATCTGCTTTAGGAATGCAAAGCGTGAAATCTGTAGTAGCAGGTTTAATATTTGATCCAGCCAAAAATATTTTTGCTACAAGGACTTACCTTTAGTATGGTTTCTCCCCCCGCCCGGTTTTGTTTCTTTGCCACCCAGCCTTGTTCACTGTCCAAACTAAAAGATCTGCCGCCACAGTCAAGGTGTGGCAGGAATAATTTCAAGCTGTGAAAAATTTATTTAATTTCACATCCTGTAATCGCTGAGCATAATGCCAATTTAAATATATTTCTATCCACCAATGCTAACGAAACTGCACCCTCTCAAACCATCTTTGGAAAGAATTAGGGTACTGAAGGGTCACCAACTCTCCCCCAACCATCTCCCTCAACAACAAATGGCTGCAGGAAGAATTAAAATGAACTAAAGAATGGAACTGTAATTTAAAGAAATTAAAATTTCAAGGATACAGTGAGATCACCAGAGGTCTGGTTTTTCTAACTATGATGTAATAATGTTGCTCCACATTGGATGCTACTTCAGTGTTTTTCAGGGAAAATATTCCAGAGCCACATATTGTCTCAGACTCGAATTTACTATGCAAATTAGCCAGATTGACACAAGGGTTACTGGACCTTAGCTTTCAGGGCAGAAAAACGAACATCTGAGGTTAAAAAGAATCAGTTTGGTTTTTTATAATAGGAAGTCTACACAGGAAATAGTCAGAGAGACACATAATATGACAACTGAAAAGAAGAACGTGTAAATTCAGAATGAAAAGTTTCAAAGCAAATTTTAGAAGAAGAAAAAACGACCCTGAACAATTCAGATCATCCCAACTGACTACTGTAATGTAATGTTCTAGTCTTAGAGCCCACATTCTCAAGGCTCTCGCCAAAAGAAGAGATGCATGTACATATTTTCTGAAACAATATTTTTATTTAAAGCCAGAGTTACTGGTGTTTCAAACTGTCTCAACTCTAAAAATGGGCTTTTCCTACAAAAAGAAATTGAATTCTTCAAAAAAGTTTAAGTGTAGAATTGACTGACTAATCATGCTAATGCAGCTGATCAGTTTCTAAGAATCAATTTATGAATGTATGGTTTTTAAAATACAATTTCCCTGCTACTGAATTGCATCTTGAAATCGGCCTGCAGTGTTTTTCTGCATGCTGGCATGAAATAATTCCATATAAAGATATCTGTTAGGAATGACCGTATTTCTCTCAAATTTTAAAATGCAATCACACAAGTATCACCAAAGTATCCATCACTGATCATTATGTTCCTCATAGCTCCACCCATCTTATTCCTCCCCACGCAAAAATATATTTTCCTCTCTACGGGAGTGAAACACCAGAGTACATGAAGAAGAGTCATCACTCACCAATTTGCTGATAATCAATATGTTCACATCTATATATCAGACTTCTTTAGCAATACAAAAAGCAAAACTTTAAGGTAACCCTTGTGTTATATTAGGGAAACAAGATAAATTGACACTAAAAACCACTAAAAAAGACCCCATTTTGAACCACAATCTCAGTGGATGTAAACAAAAGCAGTTCCATCGACTTCAATGGATCTATGCCAGATTACACCACTGAAGAGTCAGACTCTTCGTCTTTGGTCTCACTCATTTTTAAATAAGTTTTTACTGAAAGCTCAAGCTTTTGCATGTAACAAAAAAGTCAAGATACACTCAGCCCTAGGCTACACTGACCGATGTTTTCAGTGGCAGTCGACAGGAGATACGCAAGGTACGTAAAATACCTTGCATATCTCCCGCCAACTTCTTAAATCCTCCCTACACACTACACTAAGCCGACCTGAAATGGTGTCCGGTCGGCATAGTGTAAGTGCGGTTACGAAGCTGGTGTTCTAGCTCCGGTTCGGTTATCGATTGATCGTGTCTACACAGACGGCTCAATCGAAAACTGAAGATCACGCTGACTGCGTCGACTTTGCCGCCATCAGTATAGACTTGCCCTAAGGTAGTGGGTCCCAACCTTTTGGAGTGAAAGCCCCCCTTAGGTAAGATTAGGTAAAACACGCACATCCCACCCCAACCCCACTTGCCGGCCCCCTATCTCCTCACTGGCAATGAACATATATAACCCCTGTAAACACAAAGGATATTAACAACAACACTAAATTACATAGTAATAATACATGACTCTTACATGAACAAGAAACTAAGCTTTCCCCGGCGAAACCACTGCCTCACATCCCGTGTGGGCTCACCTCTTTCCATCCCTCCCAGACTGAGAGCGATGAAAGCCAGCTCTGGCAGGTTAGCCGGGGCTGCTCCAAGCCACTACTGGTGTAGGGCTGCTCCTCACCAGTGCGGCACCTGGCCAGTGTGGGACTGAATCAGGCAGTGCTTTTCTGCTCTGTTCCCTTGTGGGGCTTCTCCTCTGCCCCAGGCAGCGTGGAGTTTGAGGCGACTGAGTCTGGTGTGGAGCTCAGGGGGCTAAATGACCTCAGTATTATTGAAGATCATGGACTCCCTGGAATCTTTGGGAAAGGCAACTTGCGGACCCCGGCCTCTGCACTCGTCAGTGGCTCACACTCCAGCAATAAATTAAAGGGGGAGGTATGACATCCTTGTCTCAGAAAACAACTCCCTCCAAACCACCATATTCACCAATGTCACTTAATTATATGTTCTGCACAAAGTATTCCTTGTATGGGATTATTTTAAAAGTCACCTTCTGCTAAACATTAATATCCTGTTGGACTGTGTGCGCTACCATAGTATGTGATGTTTGAAAAATATTGTGGTAAGTGCTACAAGAATATGTTGTGCGGTAGGAACCACCCAACCTGCTTTTCGGGTACAACAGTGAAGTAGCCAGCCATGCTAACGGCCCCTCAAGGAAAGATTCCACCACCAGAGATTGCTTACCTGAAGCTTCATTGGAGGACACACACCACAGAGTTGCCTGACCATGGGGAAAAAACCACCATATCACATGAATGGACTGCTCCAGCGAGCTGAAACACACTATATAAAGGGGGCACGTGACATCATCGCTTGGCTCCACTCCCATTCACTCGAACTCAAAGGGTCACCTGGAAGACAAAGGGACTTTGAAAAAGGAAAGGGGAGTGCCCGGCAGGGTGGGTTGCCCATCTGCGTTTAAGAAACTGCTTGTACCAGCTAACAATAGCAAGACATTGTGACTTCAGATATCAGGAGTGGGTAAAACTTAGACTGTGATTTTATGTTTATTTCATTTGGTAACTACTTTTAATCTCTACATTTGCCACCAATGATCACTTAAAATCCATTTATCTGTCATTAATGAACTTGAGGTCTTGAACGGGAGAGCCTAGAAATCCGAGGTCACTAACAAAACTGTTGCACGTCTTCCCCATGATGAGGGGAGAGTGGATTTATTAATATAATTTTGAGGTAGACTCCTTGTGGTGCAATTCTTCCAATCTGTGGGAGAGGGAGCTAATTGGCTGGTGCCTCTCTATTGTTGGTTCGTGAGTGGCTAGGGAAGGCACTCGTGTCTAAGTTGGGTGTCTCTCTGGCCTGCAGATGTCTGCATGATGACAACATCGCAGAGTGAGAGGCAACCCAGGTTAACATGCGTGAAATCTAGCTGGTGTGGTCTTTTGCATCCATTGCCTTCAGCAGGGGTCCCGCTAGCGCCATGGGGCATGCGCTCCGAATGTGCTAGCGAGTGCCCCAAGCTTTGTGCCCCAGCGCACACAGAAAGCCTGCCTGCCCTGAGCTCTGGCGCACCTGCCTGGGGCCAGCCCTTTTAAATCTCCTGCCCTGCAGCACGTGGCCCAGGCCAAAGAGGAGGGAAATTTAAATCCCTCCTCCGCGGCCCATGGACCAGCACAGCGGGGAAGTTTGGGCCCCACTGGCCAAGGGGAAGGGAAAGGGGAGCTGGGCGAGGTGGCAGGCGAGCGGGGCCCTGAACTGGCAGCAGGCGAGGGTCCCTGGAGCCCACTGGCATTTCGGGACAGCCAGGTCCCTGGACCTGAACTGGGCCAAAGTGGCACCTGAGAGTGGGCCCAGCCGGGGTTGGCTGGCGGCGTTTCAGGGCAGTAGCAGGCAGCGGTGGTGATAATGGGTCTGGGCCAAGCTGCCCCAGGGCAATAGCAGCAGGTTGGGGCCAGGTAGGGCAGTAGCAGGGGGTGGGGGGATTCGAGCCAGGCAGCCCTAAGTCAGGAAGGGGAATGGGGGGGTGGTTTCAAGCCAGATGGGATAATGGGGTGGTGGTGCTGGGTGAGGTGAGGTAGGCCCAGAGACCTGTGCTCTGAATCTTTTTCATAGGCAGCAACTATTCTGGTCATTGGGCTGGGTGATAACAGCACCTTGGGGTGGGGCGGGGGGACTTGCGACTTGTCACGATCACGGCCTGGAAAGGGGCAGCCGAGTCTGGGGTGTGAAGTCAGCACACTTCGTCCACAGTTTTCAGGGTTGCACCCCACGGGACCACTCACAATCGGTGCAGAGAGCAGGGTGAAGTGCACGGCTTATTGTTCTGAGGGAGCTGTATACTTCCTATGCTGGTGTGAAGATTTTAAGTGAGATTGAAGTGCGGCTGAAAACGGTTCAAGGGCAAGTTACCTGTCTGTTTCTTTTTCTGTTTGCTTATTTTGGGAAACAGAGGCAGGAAAAGCAGAAAAGGGGGGTGGAAAAACAAGGCTGTGATGAAACTGGAATTATTCTGACTTCAGATTGCGGAAAAGGGAAGAGAACTCCCAAGGCTTTTGGAGGTTAGAGAATTGCAGTTCAAGGAGAGAGAAGATGAAGCCCAAAAGCAAGCTTTGCGGTCAGCTTAAATGCAGGCTCATGCTGAAACGGCAAGACACTGAGGAAAAGGAAAGAGAGTAGAAACTGGCTATGTAGGGGAAAGACAAAGACAGAAAACTCGCTGTGTGTAATTCACAACATCCCTGATAAGAAAATCTCCACTTGATTTGCAAAGTTAACTGGCAAAGTTCTGGGTATCTTCAAAAAGATGCCATTGGAGGATGCTACCAATTACGATAAATTCAAAGAGATGGTTTTGAAACAACTTAAAATCAACTTACAGGGTGAAGTTTAGAAATCTTATAAAGGATGTTATCTGGAGGACTAGAGAATATGTCAACCAGATCAAGGATTTGATGGCTAATTGGGCAGATGGCAAAGGTGTTCCCAGTTTTGATGAGTTCCAAAGAGGTGGCCGTGTCAGTCTAGTTCAGCGAAACAGACAAGGAGTCCTGCGGTACTTTTAAAGACTAACAAGTGTATTTATCGCATGAGCTTTCGTGGGAGAAAATCCCACTTCATCAGATGCTTGAAGATGGAGAATTTAAAGAATAGGAGCAAAATAAATGCAGAGAAGTGTAGTCATAGGATTAGGTCAGACTGTTTCAGCAAATCAAAGCAGTTGTTTAGATTCAAACAGCGTGGAGCAGCGTATTAAAAGAAGGGGAGGTAGAAAGAATGCAAGTCCCCATGCCCCACCCACCTTTTGTAATAAGAAAGCCAGGAGATATCTCTATTTAAGCCCAAGACAATGGTGTCAAAAATGCATTTGAATTCCAACCCTGCAGTTTCTCTGTGAAGCTTTGATTTGTAATCAATTTGCTTAAGTACAGCAATTAACGCATTTTCCATGGAGTGAGCAGGGAGATTGAAACGTTCCTCTACTGGTTTTTGAATGGTTATTTCTGATGTCAGATTGGTGTCCTGTTTGTCCAATGTATAAGAAAAAGGGGCATTGTTGGGACATGATGACATATTTTGATTAGATCCTATGATGGTGTCATTTGTGCAGATATGTGAACAAAGTTGGCAACAGGGTTTGTTGCAGGGATATGTTCCTGCTGTAATGTTTCTGTTGTTTGGTCTGCAGTTGCTGATGAGTATATGTTTAAGGTTGGGGGGCTGTCTGTAAGCGAGGAGAAGTCTGTCTCCCAAGGCTTGAGAGAGAGTGAGGGATTGCCCTGTATAATAGGCTGTAGATGCTTGAAGATGTACTGTAGAAGTCTGACTTAGAGGTTGTAGGTGATAACCAGTTGCATTCTGTTTTCTTTCTTGGGCTTCCCCTGTAGTAGTTGAGTTCTGGATACCCGTCTGGCTCTGTCAATCTGTTCCCTCACTTCCCCAGGTGGGTAGTGTAGTTTTAAGAATGCTTGATAGAGATCCTGAAGGTGTCTGTCTCTGTCTGAGGGATCAGAGCAAATGTGGTTATATCTTAGGGTTTGGCCATAGACAATGGATCGATCGTGTGGTGTGTCCTGGATGAAAGCTCAAGGAATGTAGATAACTATATAAGTCAGTAAGTTTTCGGTATAGGGTGGTGTTTGTGTGTCCAGCACTTATTTGTACTGTAGTGTCCAGAAAGTGGATCTTCTGTGTGGAGTGGCCCAGACTAAGGTTGATCGTGGGGTGCAAATTGTTGAAATCTCTGTGGAAATCTTCAAGGGCAACCTTTCCATGGGTCAAGATGCTGAAGATGTCATTAATGTAGCGTCCATCTTCTAAAATCTGATGAAGTGGGATTTTCCCCCACAAAAGCTCATGCAATAAATAAATTTGTTAATCTTTAAAAGTTCCACAGGTCTCCTCGTTTGTTTTACTAGTTCTGAGGGAATGTTTCATTTTGCTGCTCAGGAACATTTCCTAACCATAGGTAAAGACGATGTGAAACGGTGTCTCTGGGTCAAAAATGTAAAACATGTGGATGAGATGGCTCCTTTAACTGATGCCTTTGAGCAAACACAGACATCCACTGTGAATAAGCCACAGAAAGAGGGGTTTAAACCGGGAGGAAATTTCCCCACTTTACCCCGGGAAAGAGGAAGGTGACTGGGAGAACAAGAACTCATCTCCGCAAGGTCACTCGCCTAATGGCAGGCCCCGTCCCAAGTCTCCTGTGAAAACAGAGGAGCCCAGGAAGCGTTGTTACTGCTAACCTGAAAAATAAATGCCCTATGCTAGCAGGAAGCAGGCAGTGCACAGTCCATGTGAGTTCTGCTGTCATGAGCACAAGAGCCCCTCAGGAAGGGCATCCAGGATTTACCTGGCAAGTTTTGTGGGGAGTCAGACATGAAGATTGTTAAGGTTGTCCCAGTAAATGGCAGATAGTGGCTGAGGCAGAAGAACTTAGGGCCACGGCATCCACTGATCAAGCAAAACGTGCTCCTGGTCGACAGCTTCTCAACTGGCCAAATGGCAGTGACTGTGGTGGTGGATCCAACCAGATTCCCTGTGCCACTAGCTCAAACTCATGTGGAATGGGAAGGTGTGGAAAGCAATTTGGGGGTGTGTGTAACGGAAGGCATCCTGGTCCACAGGCCTCTAAGGAACCATTTATTATAAGATGATCAGGGGTGTGACCCCAGCAAGAAGGAATACACTGTTTTGTGCCCACAGTGAGGTAGAGAATTCCCAGGAACAGTTGAGGGGAACAGAGAGAATCCCTTTGGTTCTTTTGCAGGGAAGTGGCAGCCCGCCTTCCAATGTGGGTGTGTGGTGGGAGAGGGGCGAGGAGGGGGCTGTGATTAGTCCCTGCCTGACAAAAGGAAAGCAGTATTCTTTCAGGGTTGGAGGTGGAAGCGTCTGCGACAGAGGATGCTGGACCAACCGTCAGGATTTTACAGCCAAGCAATAAGAAGATCCCCTGCCACACACACACTCTAGACAGCATGTGAAAATGTGTACTGGAGAATGTCCCAGGAAAGGACAACGGGGAGATGGTTTGGGGAAGTTGCATTGCAAGGAGCCTATGGGCAAGAACAAAGGCCCCGGACAGCTCTATATGCTGTTGGTTGTATCCACCCACCATCGCAGGGAATTAATGCTGTTAGTGCACGAGGATCCTTTTGTGGATCACTTGGGGCTACAGAGAACTTACGCTAGGCCGAGGAGAAATTTCTTCTGGCCAGGAATTCAAGCGGATTTAGAGGAGTACTGCAAGTCTTGTCTAACGTGGCAGGAGAGGAAGAGGCCAATGGGACCCCAGAAAGCTCCCTTACATCCTTTGCCTGTGATACGTGAGGCATTCTTGAGAGTAGCCGTGAACTTTATGAGCCTTATGCAGTGTCCCACCTGGAGAGGGAATAGCTATATCTTGGTGATGATGGATTTTACCACTAGGTCGTCCAAAGCAGTTGCCGTGTCTAATATTGAAGCCAAGACTGTGGCAAAAGCCCTTCTCACAATATTCAGCAGAGTAGATTTCCCTAAAGAAATTTTATTTGATCGGGAGTCGAATTTCGCTCGGCTATGGTTGAGTGGAGCACAGCTACTCAAAACTGCCCCAAAGCACTCGCAGGCCAATGGTTGGGTGGGAAGATTCAATGGGACCCTAAAACCTAGGCTAAGAATGTACATCAAAAAAAGGGACTGAAACTGGGATGAGTTCCTACCATTTCTGTTGTATGGTTACAGAGAGGTACCCCAAGAATCCATAGGATTTGATCTTTTATGTGGTGGAAAGTTAAGGGACCTCTATATCTTATTAAGGATTCCTGGGAGGGGAACACTGAGGTAAAGGAAGAACCAGTGACTAAATATGTATAGAGGTTCAGAAAAGAGTTGAAAGACATGATGGGAGTCATTGAAACCAATCTCCAAGACAGTTGGTCCAAACAAAAGATAGAATATGATACAAATACTTGTAAGCACACTTTTGAGACAGGAAATTTGGTAATGGTATATAGCCCTGTGAAAAAATATAAGATGCAGAACTCTTAGGAAGGGCCCTATGAGGTACCAGAAATCACAAATGAGGACACCTCTCTGGTTAAGGGGCCCCATGAAGATGCTATCCCACAGCTTCTATATGTGAGCCGGATTAAAGCCTACCATGACACGGGGCCTGTTGTAAACATGATCTGCTGTCTAGAGGGGGAAATTGAGGAGCTCCGCCATATTGATTTGATGGTTGAGTTAGTGCCAGGGTGCTTTAACCCTGGGAAACACTGAGATCTACAATGAGTTAACACCAGTTGGGGGGCAGGAGGAGTGGGGAAGAGAAGGGAGTTGTTATCAGTGATGCAAAGATGCAGTGAGGTGTTTTCCAACAAGCCAGAAAAGACTCATATGCTTACCCAGAAAATCCTCACAAAAGGGACACACAGCCACCCCATTCCAGGGCCACTGGCAAGATGCAAGAGTGAATTCGTACAGTGATACATACTGTGTTGGACCTGGGAGTGAAAAAGGAGTCTGACAGCTCCTGGGTATCCCCTATGGTTTTAGTTCCTAAAAAGGACAACCCTGTAAGATTTTGTGTCGTCTACGGAAAACTGAATGCAGTTACAGAACCAGATGAATACCCTATGCCTTGAATTGATGCTATTCTGGATATCCTGAGCAAAGTGAAACGTCTCAGTACTCTCAATTTAACTCAATGTTACTGGTAAATCCCTCTGGAGGAGGATGCATCAAAAAAGTCTTCTTTTATCGCTGATGTTTGGCTCTGTGACCCTTCTGACTCGGTCAATGCAGGAGCCATCTTCCAGAGACTGGTCAACAAAGTGCTGAATGATTCGCAAAATTTTGCAAGGGCACCAGAGATGACAGTAGTGTTCAGCAACACATGGGATGAGCACACCTGGAAATTGCACTGTCAAAGCTCAGAGGCTTATCTAACCATAAATCCTTTAAATGCAAAATAGAAGCAGCTAAAGTCTCTTATTTAGGGCATTAGGTTGGAGGAGGGCAGAAATCCCCTAGCCCCCTCAAAGCGGAAGTAATTCTGAATTGGCCTGTGCCTCAAACTAAAAGACAAGTTCAGTCTTTCATTGGCCTGGCAACACTATCTCAGAAGTTTTGTGTGTGGTTTCATTGACATTGTAACCACAACCCAGCAAGGTGCTGTGGTCAGAAGCAGGCCAAAAGGGGTTTGGCAAGATAAGGAAACATCTGTCTGGAAAGCGTGTACCTGCCAATCCTGACTTTGATAAAATGTTTGATATACCATGCATTGAGGCATCTGAAACTGACTTGTCTGCATCTTCGATACAGCACTCAAGGCCGGACAACAAAAATCACCCCCTTGCCTTCTTAAGTAAAAAACCATCAACCACTGTACAAAAAATACTCTGTCACAGAGGAGGAGTGCCATAGCATGGTGTGGGCAGAGAAGAAACTTTACCTCTTTAATAAGAGGGTCAAGCTTCTAACAGATCACTTGCCCTTCACATGGCTGCACAAAATTAAATTCCAAACTCCTCCGACGGAACCTGAGCTGTTAGAATTTGACTTGGGGATTTTGCACATAAAGGGGGAAGAGAATATGGTAGCAGATGACATGTTGAGGAACGAGAACCTTGGGCCTACGGCCCCTGCACTCAATAGTGACCAACATTCCAGCAATAAACCAAGCGCGAGGCAGCCATGAAACCTCTCTGTCTGAAAGCACCATCCCCATATTCACCAACGTCATATAATACAGGTTCTGTACAAAATATTCCTTGGGGGGAGTTATTTTCAGTCTTGTTCTGCTAAACATTAATATCTTGTAGGCCTGTATGTGCTACCATAGTATGTGAAGTTTGAAAATATTGTGGTGTTACTTGAAGATGTTGTGAGGCGGGAACCACCCAAACCAGCTTTTCAGGTACAACAATGAAGTGGCCAGCCATGCAAATGGCCTAATAAGGAAAGATTCCACCACCAGGGACTGCTTACCTGAGGCTTCACTGAAGGACGCATGTTCGCTACAAAGTTGCCTGATGAAACGGAAGTGGCCGCCATGGACTGTTCTAGGAAACGGAACCGCACTATACGAGTGGGGCGTGACATCATAACTTCATCATAGACAAACACCTGTCAGGGATGGTTTAAGAGGGTACTTGGTCCTCACATGAGTGCAGGGGACTGGACTCGATGACCTCTCATGGTCCCTTCCAGTTTCTATGATTTTATGAGGACTTGGCTCCAATCCCATTCAACTGAACAGCTGAAGGGTCATCTGGAAGACGAAAGGACTTGGAGAAGGGAGTTTCACACAGGGAAGGTTGCCCCAATCTACATTAAGAAACTACTAGTACTCGCTCTCCAAGTAGTCAAATTCCAAAGGGGTAGCTGTGTTAGTCTATTGTAGAAAGACAACAGAGTCCTGTGGCACTTTTAAAATCTGTTAGTCTTTAAAAGTGCCACAGGACTCTGTTGTCGCTCTCCAAGGTGAGACATAGCTACTTCAAGAGCTTAGTGTGTAGAACTTAGACTGCAATCGGTGTTTATTTCTCTTGGCAACTACTTTTAATCTCTTTACACTTGCTCTTATAGTCACTTAAAATCTATTTTTCTGTAGTTAATAAGCTTCTTTAATATTTTATTTCCATCACTGAGGTCTTGGAGAGTCTAGAAATCTTAGCTCACTAACAAAAGCTGGTGCTCACCTTCCCCACAATGGGGACCAGGTAATTTATTCACAGAATTTTGGGTATAGACTCCTTTTGGGGCTGTTCTTACAGAGTGTGTGTGGAGGGTGGGGTAGTTGGCTGGTGCCTATTTTCGGTCTATGAGCAGCTAGGTAAGGCACGCGTATATCTTAGGGCTAGTCACACTTAACGGCACAACTGGATTGGAACAGCTGTGCTGCTGAGCGAGCACTGGGGTAGCCACGTTAAAGCTCTCCCACTGACATAGTAAAACCGCCTAAATGAGCAACAGCAGCAGGGCCGGGTCAATGGAAGGGCTGTAAGAGCTAAAGTCCCGGGCCCTGGCCTACAGGGGGGCCCCAGGCTCCAGCCCGTAAAGCCCCTCCCTGACCCAGCTCAGTGCTAGCGAAACTTTGAGGGGATGCTGACCTCGGCGTTCCCACCCTGCCCCCGGGCCAGCTAGTCAAGTCACTAGGGCTATGTCTACACTTACCAAAGTTAGTTCAAATTAGTGAATTCGAACTAACTAATTCGAACTGATTTTAGTTAGTTCGAATGAACTTAATTTGAACTAGCACGGCCCCACTGGAATTTTAGTTCGAACTAAGCAAGTGCCATGCACTTGCTTAGTTCGAATAATGTGCTGGTTAGTTCAAATTAAGCAGTTAGTTCGAACTAACATGGCCACATTGACTTAATTCGAACTAACTTGTTCGAATTAAGGGATAGTTCGAAAGACATAATCGAACTTATTAGTTTGAATTAAGGAAGCCCTTAATTCGAACTAATGAAAGCCTAGTGTGGCCAAGGCTTAAGTTAGTTCGAATTAAGCTTCCTTAATTCGAACTAACTTGCAAGTGTAGACATAGCCAAGGTGTTCGCTTGGCTTCAAGAGTAGGGCCGGCAGGCGCATGGTCTGGCCTCTGCTCTGGCTTCTAGGGCTCACGGCTCTAAAGGGTTGCAACGGAGGCTGTACCATGCGCTACCCCCTGGGGGCAGACCAGCCGGATCACGGCAAGTGTGGAGAGCGGCCTCTGCTCCCAGGGCTCCCTCGCCGCTGGCTTATCCGCAGACCACAGTGGTGGAGGGCTGGGGCCCCAGGCCGTGGGGCCCCACAATGGTGGCCAGCCCAGGGCCCCAACGCCCCTTATCTTGGCCCTGGCCAGTAGCTATGTGAGCAGGAGACCATCTCCTGCCGACATGACACTGTCTATGGCAAAATTTATGTCGCTCAGGGGTATGTTTTTTCCTCACCCTGAGCTACAAATTTTTGTCAGCTCAAAGCCTAAATTGGGTGAGCCTCTGCCTGTCTATGGCTGTCTAAGAGGCGACACAGGCTGACACTCATAATCTAGCTGGGTGTGGTGATCTGCATGTCATTGGGCTAGGGGATAAGAGCACCCGGGAGGGCTCCCAAGCAAGGCGTTACGAGGGACAGCCCAGCCTGGTGGGTGAAGTGGGCAGGCTGCACCCGCGGGACCCTGTCACACAACGACTTGCCAGTAACAGAGTTTTGAGCGTATTATCATTCAGATCCGCATTCACAGGTGGGGAGTCTGAAACCTGCAGCTGTTCACTGCTTTGAGAATAGCCCTCAGCAATTCTTTTACAGCAAAAATCAATCTTGTCCCACGATTGTTCACTGGCTTATTGCGAAAAGATAAAAAATAAAATTTTAGAAAAATCTTTCTAGAGAATTACAGAGACACATTTCTTGCCAAACCTCTTTGTTTATAAGCACCTGAGAGCACCTGCGGGTAAGAATCTTGCTTTATGATTGGTGTTCAAATGAGACTCGCCCAGCTGATCCAAATTAAACAGACTTAAATGATGTCTTCATTTGATACCATGATCACTACTGACGCTCTAGCTGCGTGTTTGCTCATGTAATGATGTGCCAAGGTCTTGTCCTTTAAATGTTCCCAGAATTCCTTGGAAACATAACTCACTTGTTTGTGAGTACAGGCTGTAGAGCTGTTTTGCATTTGTGACAAGTGACAGGAAGAGCAATACAGCAATGCTCCCCCAGTATCTCTTAGTGCGTGCTGTAGTTAATCAGATGATTTAAAGCAAGCCAGACACTCATCGGGACTTATTTGTTCTGATCTAAACTTGTAAATGCTGTCTTTAACTGAAGCCTAGTCTGATATATTTCCAAACCATACATGTTAAGTAATGAAACACAGAAAAAGGATTCTGTGTTATAATCATAGAAACTGGAAGGAACCGTGAGAGGTCATCAAGTCCAGTCCCTTCCACTCATGGCATAACGCAGACCATGATGTTTTTCAGGCTGTGCTTGGACCACGATATTTTCAGTACAAGCATAAAAACATTTTGATGCATAAATTATTTTTTGCTTGGCTTCTGGAGGGAAGAAAACCCACTTGAATTAATTCTATATTTAACACAAATCTCTTTAAACAAAAATTTGGTTCACAGCAAAACACCGAAATGCCGGCAGTTATAGAGTCAAATGCTTACTCGGTGAGTGAGATACCACAGTTGTTGTTAGATACGGGGTAATATGCCAAGATCAAAATCCTCATTGGGCATATGGCAAGTATGCAGAACCATTATACTTCATCTGTAAATGATTGATTTAATTTTTCCATCACATGCAATATAACTCCCTGGCCTTTGAAGAATAGCTTCCACAGCAGCACACTGTTTTGAGCGGGCTGGTGTTTACACCGGATACATGAGTATTTAATGGGACTGCGGACCTCCAAATCCAATTCAATTTCAGAAAGAATATCCTTCTGTCAGTATTCCAGCTTCACAATTATTTTTTAAGCAGGGAATGAACATAGTGTAAGCACAGACGTGCCAATTTACCAATTGCACCCTTAAATTTTACACTGCATTGAACCCCGCATAGTGTAAGCACAGACGTGCCAATTTACCAATTGCACCCTTAAATTTTACACTGCATTGAACCCCGACAGGCTTTTTTTTGTTGTTTGGTTTTAAGGTAAACCAAGATTTTTTTTTTTTTTTTTTTTTTTTTTTTGTGATTCCCTGCGGAGAAGTTACTTTCAAGTCAGTGAAAGTTCTTGGCCCATGATTAAAAGTCTTTGCCAATTAGGACTCAACAACTTCCATTCATTTTTTCTGGGACAAGATGAGCAGGAGCCTAATAAGGCTGTGATAAAAGGGCAAAAGGCACCGAGAGCCAAAAGGGGATTAATGAACTCCTCCATTTATTTGTCTTCCTAACAGCTGAACTGTTACAACTATTGACACTCTTCAAAAGGTTCCGCCCTGAACCCTACTCGCACTCCGCAGGCTCCAATGGACATCTTCAAATCCAGAGAATGGAGGGGCAAGAGCTTTCCCCTGTGTGATGCCAAACCCAACAAAGCTGCACGGATCAGGTAATGAAACTTCAGCTTTTCCCCCTTTGAGATTTATTTACTGGCAGCTGACAAGGGGCAAATTCAGCTCGAATTGTGTAGTCAAGGCCCTGTCAAGCCTTTAGAGGCACCCTCGTCTTGAAGTGCCTTCATGACTGGCATTTCCCTCAAAAGCCCTCGGCGCTGGTCCTTAACAGCTTCTGACATCACAAAGGACACTCCAGACAGATGCCTACATGGCATCCTGCAGCATTTTAAAAGAGAATTAGTGGTTTTAATTATGGTCGTCGTATGAAAAGGAACCATGCAAGCTCCGCAGGAGACCTTTGATCAGACCCTTTCGCTAGGACAATGCCACGGAACTGTGACTATTCCTCGTAAGGGGCCTTTTCTTGCTGAATGGCTCACCAGTGATCTTTGAATGCAGACAAGCTCCTAGCCCTCCCTCTTCATTAGTGAGCATTTCTATACAGAGGCCTATATAGTGCTTGGAGTCTAGGAGCTATACAATGGGGGGGAAAAGAATGCCTACAGATTCTGGCCTCTACTTAGGAAGTGCTGAAGGACTCTGAGTGACTTTATTCATTAAAACAGGTTGCTATTAATTAACTGTCATAATAAAATAAAGAACTATTATTTGCATTTCTTAGTGCACTCCCTTTAGTAATATATATAAAAGATGCTTGTAACAGAAATGAATTTAAAAAAAAACCTCAGAGGTTTCCTTTTTTTTTTTGTACATTTGGGCTGCAGAAGTCTGGCTAATTATTAGGACCAGTTCTGCAAGAGAACAGAGAGAGGTAAAACACACATATGAAAGTAATTAGGAAAATGCAAAATCCTGTTTACTTGGCAACCAGTTCATGCAACTGAGACTAACGAAGACCAAATCAGCTTTGCTCGTATGTTAAACTTAAGGGTGCCACCTACAAGGAGAGGATAAAAATTAAACTGCTGCCAGCGCCTCTCAGCATTTCTGTTTACCATGCAGGCTTGGAAACGTTCACAGAACATTCGCTTCGGATGAAAGTACCAACCGACCTAATCCAAATGGCTTCAGTAAATGGAATTTTGAAAATTCTTTTGCTTCCAAAGTTTTACCTTCACAGTTTGACAATGATATTTTACAGCTATAGATACACTATTGATCTCTATCTACCTGCACATGCATGCACAGGTGTGTGCATGCACATTGGGGAATAGACAATCCAGGGAAATTCCTACCCCATCCCTTAAAATAGCTGTTCACTAGCTCCACATTTCCAATAATTTCCCAGCCAGTGAATGTATTTTTCTGTGAGAGAATTCTTCTCTGGTTTCTCAGCTACTTACTAAAATATGACACATTATTGTAATTAGATCACAGTTCAAATGCCTTTGTGTGGCTCTACTTTTTCCCAGGTAGGTATCAGAATTCACAGAGGCTTCAAAAATTGTTTCAGGACTATTCAGCTAAAAAGGGGCATCTAATCAAGACAGAGATTGCCTATCTATATTTGCCTGAATGGAATGTGAATATTATAGAGAACAAAAGTGTTACAGATAGTTCTTAACGTCATCCGTTGTGCTGAAGGATTGATCATGAGAAGGGAGAAGAACGCTCACTTTAAAAGGCTGGTAGGTAGGGACGTATGGTATACTACAGTTTTAGATGAACACTTTACTTGTATAAGTTCCAAGGGGGGTAGCTATGTTAGCAAAACAAACAAGGAGTCTGGTGGCACTTTTAAAGACTGACATTTATTTACTGCATGAGCTTTTGTGGAAGAAAATCCCACTTTGTCAGATGCTTGAAGATGGGGAACTTACACTCCCCTACGTTTATTTTCATCACATTCTGGAAGTCATAGGACAAGGTCAGACTTGGAACAGATCAAAGCAGTTGTTTGAATTCAAACAGGGGAGTACAGCAATTAACAGGGTGGGCTTTTCTCCCACCGAAAGCTCATGTGATAAATAAATTGGTTAGTCTTTAAAAGTGCCACCAGACTCCTTGTTTGTTTTACTTGTACAGCGATTGATAAAATGGAAGATATTTAAAGGTACCGTCAATCTGAAATCTAGTCAATTACAAAAAAAAAAAAAAAAAAATAGTTACAACACATCTGGGGACTTATCTTACAAAATCCCTCGCTCGTGGTAAGCTGTGGTATAAATCCACCCCACACTAGCCCATCATGCACTCGGTGTCTGCCAAATACGAAAAGCTCCCTGCTCCCATTTCAAAGTGAGGTGGAACAAAGAACACAGATCAAAGAGAACTTTTAGGGCCCAGCAACAGGGTCCACATGGACACTTAGAACAAACACTTGGTGCCTGGAGTACCTCCACTTGCTGACAACTAAGTTCTCACGTAGACAAGCTCCAAGCCCCCCCGGGCATTTTTGTGATTTAATAACCACGTATTTCTATTCTTAACAAGGTTCTTCTCTCCTCTGCTGCTGTGTGCAAACCCTCCGCCACAAACACCAGGAGATTGACTATTCAGACCGTGCTGTCAAATGTATGAAGTAACCAGAATGGAAAGAGGGAAATGTTTTTTTTCTCTAATATTGTAACTTGTAACAACCAGGAGATAAGAATTTTCAAACAAAAGTGTGATTTTTTTTTTCAAGTACCCAGTTGAAAGCCTTTATGGAATGTATTTCAGACAGACTTGCACATGAAGAATATCTGAGACGTTATCAGGGATGGCAAATCCTGATTCATGTAGATGCACTGGACACACAGACACAAACAAGCAATCTGTACACAGACACAAACAGATAAATTACATACAGGACATATTCAAACAATATGGGAATGGAAAGTGGGAATGGAATCCATATAATAAATTGCAGAGCCACGTGATAAATACATGGTGCACCTCCGACCATTCTCCTACAGGCAGGTTGCTCACCATACAATCTCTGCTTATTCTAACATGACAAACTCCGAGATATCATTGATCTGCTATCATGGGGAGGAAAAAAAAAAAATCAATCTGCCATATAAATGTTTCCTCTTTCTTTCCACAAATTTACCTAGCCATGATACCATCTTGGGCAAGTGACAGCTTCTCTAAACCTAAAAATTCCTCAAGGGCCCACAGAGCTAGAAATAATCACTGGAAAGGTAAAATTCCTAGCTTGCCAGTGGAGGCCCTGTACTCACTTTAGCCCTTGAAGGACAAAAGAAAAAAGAACAAATGTAATCAGTAACAAAATGAAATACAGAAAAGCTATTTTAGATGGTTTTATTGGTCCCTTGGATTACACTCATGATAACAAGTCACTTGGCGCTATGGAAAAGATAAAAAATAGTTTAGGACTGTCTCTGATATCTACAGGAAGTGTGGAGGTACAGTGAGGTATAAAGGTTTTACCACCATTCTTTCAGGTTAGCTTGTGTAAGTCAATCATGGCTCCACACACTCTGAGGAACGATCTTATATCCCAACTCGTTAATCGTTAATTAAAGACTTCTCTCTCTCTCTCTCTCTCTCTCGGCAGTGTACAATATTGTACACAACGATGTACAAAACAGATATTATACATAGCTGGAACTCACCAAGAGAAGGAACTTTTAATGTGACATGAATTTCATACACTTACGAATTATACATATCAGTTAAAATCAATGGATGTATTTGCATACACAGTATTTTGGACTCTGGTTCTTTACAAAAAAAATCTTTCCCGTTTATTTATTTTTTTAAACACAGTACTTAATTTGGTAATAATTTTTTTCTTATACAAAACAGTGTGTAATGCAGGCTGGCTACCAGAACACTCTATCTGGCAACAACGAAAGAGAGAACAATGCTACATTTCCATCCAGGAGACCACGTGATTTCCTTCTGCTATTACTTCTGTTGTCTTTAAAAGATGCTCTCTCCTTGTTAATGATGGATTCAATTTTACCTCCAACTTCAAAATTCTAACTCTTCAGAAAGCAGATAAAAGGGTCTTATACAGCTAGCCGCTTCAGATCTTTTTTCGTTTTTCTCAGCCCCTGCAGCTCTTTCTTCAAGTGTTTTACAGCCTGCAAAATATCCCCTTTCTGGGGATCGTCCTCTGCTTTCTCCGTATAGAGGAGGAAATGTTTAATAGTTTCAGATAACAACACTTCAGGGTCCAAATCCACCTCATGCAGACGTAGCATCCTTTCGCAAGCTATTGCATAGTTTTTATGCCAATTGACTGGATGTTTTTTATGTGAATTGATGATTTCCTTGTACAACTATAAAAAAAAAAATCAATACAATATATGACACCCACATATTTGTCTCTTGAATGGCTTTTTCACAATTGTATAGAGTTAAGAAAACAGAAACAAACAAACATTATTTTGACAGCCAAAATCTAGGATGGAGCATCAGTGTCGTAGTAACGCAGGGAAGCATGATTTGGAATATCATTGATCAGCAAAAACATTCCATTGACTAGAACCAGGTGTTTTTAGAACGTTGCAAATGAAAGACATAACGCCATTCCACCTGATACGCTTCCCTGAGAGAGTTGTTAAGCTATGGAAAAGAGATTTAACAGTAATGCACGGAAAGGCATTTACCCAATAGTTCAGACGATCTGGCCGCCTTAAACAGGCCCATTGACTTCAGTGGGACAATTCACATGCTCAAAAGCGAAGCATGTGCTTTCGAATCTGCCTGAAGAGGGGCTGACAAGTGCCACAATATTACACAGTAGGGAACAATTTAAAGAACACTATTCTTTGTTCCTCTGTTGGGCTAAGACATACCTCATCTCTACCAGTGGAGATGGCTGGTTTTACTCCTGCACATCATTTACCAGTAAGACACGAGCCATGAGCTGCAAATGAGATCACGGCTCTTATTCCGCGTGGTGGAAGTGTAACACGACTTGTTTGCAGAGAGACTATTTTAGGATTTTATCCTTGCTGGCTCAGGGACATGGCACAGCTGTGCACAGATGTGGGAGACTAGAGCACACAGGGGACGTCAATGCTCTATTGCAGAGACAGGCGAACTAGAGCAGCCTGTGGGAGCCAGTCATCCAGCCCACCAGCTAATCCGGCTTGTGATCCAGAGCATGGCTGCCACAGCCGCTCTCCCGCCCAACCAGGCGGCCCGTCCCTCTCCCACCATGTGGGTGCAGCAGCCACTCCCCCCAAGGCCCAGCGGCATCCTGAACTGAGCACACCGACCACTCCCCGTAGGGGGCCAGGACCCAGCAGTGTCTGGCTCCCCCTTCTCGGCTCCACCCCTTCCCTACAAGGTACAAAAAAAATATAGTGCCAAAAAAAGAAAAAAATGGGGGGGGGGGGGGAAACATGCAAAGAACTCCCCTCTTCCAGCTCCTCCCTCCCCAGCTTTGCCTCTTCCCCCTATAGTACCCTCTCCCCCCCCCCCAAAAAAAACATGCAAAAAACTGGGGGGTGAGGGAAGTGGACAGTGAGTAAGTTTTATCTTTGCCTTTATTTATCTATTTATATTATTTGCATATGTTAGCTGTAATACAATGTGCCAGCCCTCCCAGCCCCGCCCCTTCCCCACCATGCTTCCCCTCCAATCCTTCCCTCAAGCTGCATGTGGCCCACCAGACAGAGGATGTGGCCCTCAGCCCAAAAAACCCTGCTCTACTGGGGTGGTTTAGGCATACATAATTCTACAGAACAAGGTGCCAGCTACGTAGGTTTTAGCATCACCCTTATTTACCAACTGAATGACCATCCCAGACATGCTGCTGCAATTGTTTGGGGCAAACTTTTAAAGGAGGGACCAGGAATGGATAAAACGATCCCCGTCTAATTTGCTGTAGACTTGGATTGGATGAACAAGAACACAGCCATTACTTATACCATCTAGCTATGTGTTTGTGCTATGGGGATCGCTATGGTACCACCACACTAGAAAAAGCTCATCACCAACAAAAGAGGAGGAAAAACTCGATAAAAAAAAGTTACCTACGTTGTATGCAAATGTATAAAGCTGTGACTTGATATCTGCGGACACACTAGCAGTTTCTGCAAGGTCAAAGATAAAGAAAGCTGTTTTCGACCTAGAAAACAGAATATACTTCATCACAACAATTATAGTAATTTTTTAAATACAGCCAGGTCACATCATGTTAACAGGCAAACCCTTCACTATGGTCTGCTGGAAGATATATCTGAAAAAGTCCCTTATATCATAGAATCAATGAAACTGAAGGGACCATGAGAGGTCATCAAGTCCAGTCCCCTGCACTCACAGCAGGACCAAGTACCCTCTTAAACCATCCCTGTATACGAATGCCCATCTCTTCTCCACTTGAAAGTTTACATCACATTTTACACCAAAATATATTTTCTCACTCTGTCTCCAAACTATCTTCTCTTTCACCAAGACATTTACAGCAAAATCCACCAGAAAACATCACCTTTCTGCAGGATCCTGTCAACGGCAGTCTCTCAGTTCTAACAGTTTCATCAAGCTGATGTACAATCCAGGCAATACAGGGAATTTTCCTTACACGGAAGTCTTCCTTAAGGCATCTATCTTTCTTTCTGAGAGTGAAATATTTCACTTAACGGCAATGCAAAACCCCCACCGCACCCACTTTGACCTGCAGGGTCTGCAAGGACGTGAAGGGACCCTCACCTGGCTTGCCACATCTCTTCATTTGCTACAGCTTCCCATGAAGATGGATCAAACCTAAAAATAATGAAAGTAAAATTCAACCATGCTTCTTACACCACTGCATTTCACCTGGCGGACTCAATGCACGCTGTCCATTGGACAAGCATCTTGCACTCTGTGAAAAAACCCATTCCCCTCCAGCTCCTCAAGTTATAAACCGCTTAGGCAGAAGGAACCTGGCCATGAAGAACAGGGCATGAGCAGCAAGGAATTCAGAGCGTTTCTGTTCCTTTATACACCTTATTTTTCTCTTTTTCTAGATATAATTTCTTGTTGCTCCTTTTATACATGGCTCACAGCACCCTGGCTACCCTCTGGCTGGACAGGCTGATAAAAACACCCTTTATGGCTCTGTTTTTGATGCCTTGGCAGTTAGATGAGTCATGTCCTTAATGCTCTTGGCCCCTGTGAACTGGGAAGAGCGAGCAGTGAGGCACCAAACTGGCATACCGCTCATATTTTTAATATTGCAGGCATAAAATAATATAAATAGCATTTTTCTTTGAACTGGGAACTATTAAGATTATAATCTTACATTTAAACCCACCCCCCCAACTATTTTGTTATTAAACTTGGGAATGGAGGCTGTGATTCAGCATAGCATTTCAGCACACACTTAAGTGAATTTTTACTTAGCAAGATACTTACACATGTGCTTAAATGCCACTGATTTCATTGGGATTTAAGCATTAAATGCTCCACTGAACAGAGATGGACTTAAATACATGGGCTTAAGTGCTCAGTTGACTAGGCCTTTTGTGCTCATGAAGACAAAGGATCACAGCGCTGACCACCACCAGGAAGGTGCGAGATGGCTCCTTATAAGAGCCCCCGCACAGCTGTGTCTGTGCCCCTCAACTTCATCTTCCCGTGCCAACAAATCCATAGTTATGAAGTACCTCCCCAGTCCAATTGAATCTTGCTAGCCTATTCCCAAGGCCCCTCGGCTACAGATACCACACTCACAAGGATGGAGGAAGACTATGATGACATCGCTGAATCAATTTTCACTGGTGACCTCCTCAGGTTTTCAGCCTCTCTCCAAAGGCAAACAGCCAAGCGAATTAACACTATAGCATGCAAGCTCCCCTGCTGTTTATGCAGTGGCAGAAGACCAATTAGTAAAAAGATACTGCACATGACTTACGAGGCTAATGAAGACAGACAAGGTTTGGAATGGCCATGCTTCATACCTTCCATAGTCTTCAGTCCAGTTATAGATACTCCTTGTAAGATGAATCCACTCTCCTGGGTTAAAAACCGTTCCGGATGAAGCCAATTTGTCACAAGAACCCCAAGGCCAAAGAGAGTAGCTTTTTCTCCAAGTTGAGTCTCCTTCATTAAGACCGATGCATGCAAATGCTTCCTTACTGTCAAAATGAAAAGGGAGCAAATGTTAGCCAGACTCTGAACCTTCCTTAGATCCTTAGGTGCTGAGGTCCTTGCTGGAGCCAAAGGGAGAGAAACACTGATCTTCCATCCCGCTGGCTGCAGAAGGAAGCCACTGTCTAGGGACCCAGATGGAGTGCACAGGGCTACAGGACTCATACGGGTTTCTTGCTGGCAGAGGCTGGTCGCCCTTCAGGGCTGTAAAATGTTATCTGCGGCCCTCAAGTCAAAAACATTGGGAGCTTAAAGACTTCACGGTCCAGAGAATTCATCAGTAAGTGATTCATGGTCAGTGCTGCAGAGGAAGAAAAACGCTCCCAGAGCCAATCTGCCGTGGGGGGAAATTCCTTCCTGACCCCAAATATGATGATCAATTAAACCCTGAGCACGTGGCCAAGACTCACTAGCCAGACACTCGAGAAAGAATTCCCTGTAATAACTCAGAACCCACTCCGTCAATTGTCCCATCTCAGGCCACTGGCATATCCACCACCAGTAGTCAAAGACCAGTCAATCGCCAATCTAGGCCGTCCCATCATCCCATCCCCTCCATAAATGTATCAGTCTTGAAGCCAGCTAGGTTTTTTTGCCCCCTCCGCTCCCCTTGGAAGACTATTCCAGAACTTCTCTCCTCTGATGAAAAGAAACCGGTGTCTAATTTCAAGTCTAAAACTTCCTGATGGCCAGTTTATATCCGTTTGGTCTCATCTCCACATTGGTACTGAGCTTAAAAATCTTCTCTGCCTCCCTGGTACTTCTCTCTCTGATCTATTCATGAGGGGTGGGCAATGAAAGTAGAGATCTGCAAGCGGCGTTCAGGGAGCACGTGCTACTGACAAAGAGGCCTAACTGTTGCAACATCCCAGCAGATAATGGCTCCCCTGACTCGCAGCCATTCACATCAGCAGTGGCCATGGTGCTAATCAGGTCGTTCTGTCCTGTCGCTTCTTCTGACAGCAGTGGACTGGCAAGAAAGTAGTCCATTGACCTGCAGAGGGCGCTGGGTCCCCGAGACGGTCTTGAAATGCGCAGGACTCAACCAGGAGATGTGCGAGAGTGAGGGGGGACGGGCTCACAAAGGAGGGAGGAGTCCACAGGAACAGCGTCCACCCCCACTAGAAGCACTCAGATAGGCAGAAGGGAGCTTAACTCACGTTGGGGAACAGAGGGTGCACTCAGAGGGGCTGACCACGGCAGAGTGGACGTAACCCTTTCTCTGCCAAAGCATCAGCAATGAATCCACTTTCTGCCCAGGCAGCTGCTTGCAGGTGAACCTGCCAGGGCTGTATAATCCGCCTCTCCTCCCCCTGGTCCATTTCATCTTCCGTGGTGTTTCTAGCACCCTGTCACCCGGCAGCACACTGGGAGGATGCATCTTGCAGTCCATGAGTTGTGCAGCTGAACCACTCAGGTTAAAAGGAGCGTATCAATGCCTGAAAAGCCACCCGCCCCACAGCTTTGACTGTCAAGGCCATTTAACTTTAGAAAGGGAAATGTGGAGGCTACTCTTGGATATGATATTGGGACAGATAAATGTTCCATTCAGTACTGCATCTCGGGAATGCCCAATGCTGGATGCTTCGAAGTGAGGTAAGACGACCTCTCCAGTGCACATGGGACAACTGGGAACCATCATACAATGGAGCAGAAAACACCTTTCTTCCTGACCACACCTGGCAATCATCTTACGGCTTGACGCTCTTGCAATATTTCTCCTGGCTAGTCAAACTGCCGGTGCTTTTCTTATTCATACATGCCCTGGTCTACACTGCAGGTGCTTTTCTTATTCATACATGCCCTGGTCTACATTGCAGGTGCTTTTCTTATTCACATATGCCCTGGTCTACACTGCAGGTGCTTTCCGGCAGCAGTCAAAGGGAGATGTGCAAGTTACTTAAAATAACTTGCATGTCACTGACTGCCTAACACCACCGCACCGCATTGTCTTCAGTGCACTGAGTCAACGAGAAATGCCCTCTTTGTCGACTCAGCACCACACGACTTGAGGGGGTGGTGTTCAGGGAGCAACTGTGACTGAGCGGATCTTGACAGAACTGCACTGTCGACTGGGAAGATAATACATTCATTGTATACGAATAAGATGGCTGCAGTGTGATGGAGAATCTACAAAAGTTTTCTCTCTGCCTGTAGTGATTTCAAGTATGTAGGAATTTCGCTTGTTATAACTGAACTGTACCAAGAGCTCATGAGCATTCTTTGTTAATCACCTTTTAGTTTTCCTTCTGAACAATAAAGTTTGTCGCTGGACAAGGTTATTGCAGCCTAGATATTCAAGTAAATTGGTGGAAAAGTCAGTGTGACAATCGGTCTATACTGGAACATAATAGTAGCCGCTACATAAACAATTTTAGGAAAAGAGCTTAAAGATTTTAGGAAAGATACTACGTGAAAGAAATGCTTACTGTTTATTTACTTTGAGAAAATGAAGAAGATTAAACGTCAGCGTTCCATCAGGCAATATTCCTTCTATGGGATTCCACTGTCCCCCAGGAAAAGAGACGCCTGGCAGATGCTTAGCCATCTTTGGTAAATACCACCCATAAGTCATCATCTGCCAAAATGATACAAATAAGATTAAAATTATCTGAACTTTAAGACAAAAATCCTTACCTGCATACACACAAAAAATGTCAATTTGTAGATTAAAATAAAAACTTAGGCTCAAAAGAGCCTTATAAATCTTCCGGGTGTGTGTAGAAGTATCTGCCAACTAGAGATGGTGCAAAGAAGCTATGGTTTGGTTTGCAAGCAAATCGAAAAACCTTGCAATATAGATCATTTTACTCATAAGTGACAAAATAAAATGAGCCATCTCTTTTTCCAGGTTAAATAATTCTTTCCTGCTTCTAGGGCTGTTCCCTGCTCAGCCCTGATCAGCTTCAATCAGCTTTGTGATCACCCTTCCCCTGTGTGCTCAATGAGGGGGAAGGGCTGACCTAGGCAGAGAAGGCCTTAAAAACCAGTGGCTGAGCGACCAGGGGGAGCTTGCAAACAGGGACTGCAAACAGGGGAGTTTGTGGGAAGTTTGTGGTTTGTGGAGCCACTATGGTGAAGAAGAGCCGCGCCGCTTGTGCCAGCACTGCTTCTGTCTCCTCCACCTGCACCTGTATCCGGACAGACACACTGACCGTGGATATCTCTACCCAGATCCTGGCATGGACTTGCAGGGACTGTGGCCTGCATTTCCCACTCACAGACAGTCAGGCTGGGGAGATCATTCAATATGACAGGTGTCTTCTGGTGGAATCTCTCAGGAAGCAGGTGGGGGAGTTACAGGAGGAAGTGGCCAGGCTCAGGAGTATCCATGCCCTGGAGAAGTTCCTGGATAGCATCCATGAGGAAACATGCAGGGATGAGGAAACTATCCAGGTGCAAAAGACTGCTGCCACACCCTCAGAGAAGAATGAGATGGCTCTGGCACAGGGTGGACACTGGCAGCTGGTTACTTCTGGCAGCAGACAGTGCTCCACCCCTGCTCCCATTCCAACCTCTGCTATGGTAAAGAACTGCTAAGCAGCGCTACAGACGGGAGATGAGATGGACGAGGAGAAGCCGTGCACCCCCGAGGTTGAGAGGATCACAACTGTCACACCCGGGAGGAAACATCGGGTTGTGGTGGTTGAGGACTCTCTTCTGAGGGGGACGGAGGCACCCATCTGTCACCCTGACAAGGCCTCTCGAGAGATATGCTGCTTGCCAGGGGCCCGTATCCGAGACGTTATGGAGGGATTGTCGAGAATCATCCGTCCCTCTGACTACTACCCCATGCTACTCATCCATGTGGGAACCAATGATACTGCGAGAGGTGACCCTCAGCAGATCAAAGGTGACTACAGGGCTCTGGGAGCACGGGTGAAGGAGTTCGGTGCACAGGTGGTGTTCTCCTTGATCCTTCCGGTCAAGGATAGGGGCCTGAGCAGAGACAGATGCATCCTGGAGGTGAATGCCTGGCTGCGGAGATGGTGTTACCAGGAGGGCTTTGGCTTCCTCGACCATGGGGTGCTGTTTCAGGAAGAAGGACTGCTGGCAGAGATGGACTCCACCTATCCAGGAAGGGAAGAGCGTATTTGGAAGCAGACTGGCTAACCTGGTGAGGGGAGCTTTAAATTAGGTTTGAAGGGGGAAGGTGACCAAGGCCCACAGGTAAGTGAAACTGAGGGAGACCTGGGGGAAGGGATGGAACTTGGGGGATGCTGGGGCTGTAACAGCAGGAATAAAAGAGAGGGTAGTTGGAACTGGGGGGGGGGGGGGGCAAATCAAATAATTGTTTTTTATGTCCTAATGAAGTCATAATACCTCAGGCGAATGGGGACACCGGGAGAAATTGCAAGGAGGAAGCTGCGACAGGAGGGAGAATCGACAGGGCAAAGTAGGGCAATGGGCCCGGTATCTTAGGTGCCTGTACACAAATGCGAGGAGCCTGGGAAACAAGCAGGAAGAATTGGTAGTACTGGCACAGACAAGGAACTATGATATAATTGGAATAACAGAAACGTGGTGGGATAACTTGCATGACTGGAGCACTGCCATGGATGGATATAAATTGTTCAGGAAGGACAGGCAGGGAAAAAGGGGGGGAGGAGTAGCGTTATATGTAAAAGAGCTGTATGACTGCTCGGAGCTCCACTATGAAAGTGGAAACAAGATGGTTGAAAGCTTGTGGGTTAAGTTTAGGGGAGAATGCAACAAGGGGGATGTTGTGGTGGGTGTCTGCTACAGACCGCCAGACCAGGAGGAGGAGGTGGATGAGGCGTTCTATGGACAACTAACAGAAGTTTCCAGATCGTCGCAGGCCCTGGTTCTTATGGGGGACTTCAATTATCCTGACATCTGCTGGGAAGATAATACAGCAGTGCACAGGCAATCCACGAAGTTTTTGGAGGATATTGAGGACAACTTCCTAGTACAAATACTGGAGGAATCAACTAGGGGCCTTGCACCTCTAGACCTATTGCTCACAAACAGAGAAGAATTGATCGGGGAAGTAGAAGTAAATGGCAACCTGGGCAGCAGCGACCATGAGATAGTAGAGTTCAGGATCCTGATCAATGGAAGGAAGGAAAGAAGCAGAACACACACCCTGGACTTCAGAAAAGCAGATTTTGGCTCCCTTAGGGAGCTGATGGGCAGGATCCCTCGGGAGGCTGATCTGAAGGGGAAAGAGGTCCAAGACAGCTGGCTGTATTTTAAAGAAACCCTGTTAAAGGCACAGGAAGATACCATTCCGATGTGCAGAAAGAACAGCAAATGTGGACAGCGCCCAGCGTGGCTTAGCAGGGAACTCTGCGGGGAGCTGAAACATAAAAGGGAAGCTTACAAGAAATGGAAGCTTGGACAGATGACAAGGGAGGTGTATAAAGATATTGCTCAGGACTGCAGGGATAAAATCAGAAAGGCCAACAGGCAATTGGAGTTGCAGCTGGCAAGGGATGTGAAGGATAACAGAAAGGGCTTCTATAAGTATATCAGCAACAAGAAAAGGATCAGAGGTAGTGTAGGTCCCTTACTGAATGGGGCAGGCATCCTCGTGGTGGATGATGCGGAAAAGGCTGAAGTACTCAATGCTTTTTTTATTTCAGTCTTCACAGGGAGGGCCAGCTCCCAGGCTACTACACGGGGTAACGCGGACTGGAGAGAAGAGTGGTCCTTGGTGATGGAAAGTCAGGTTAGGGAACACTTAAAGAAATTGGATGTGCACAAGTCCATGGGGTGGATGAACTGCATCCGAGGGTGCTGAGGGAGTTGGCTGAAGTGATTGCAGAGCCGCTGGCCATTATCTTTGAGAACTCGTGGCGAACGGGGGTGGTCCTGGAAGATTGGAAAAAGGCAAATATAGTACCTATCTTCAAGAAAGGGAAAAAGGAGGATCCGGGGAACTACAGACTGGTCAGCCTCACCTCAATCCCTGGGGAAATCATGGAGCAGGTCCTCAAGGAATCCATCCTGAAACACTTGGAGGAAAATAGAGTGATCAGGAACAGTCAACATGGATTCACCAAGGGCAAATCGTGCCTGACCAACCTGATTTCCTTCTATGATGAGATGACTGGATTTGTGGATGCAGGAAGAGCCGTTGACATGGTATACCTTGACTTTAGCAAGGCTTTTGATACAGTTTCCCACAGAGTCCAGCAGACAGCAACAAAAATGATTAGGGGGCTGGGCACATGACTTATGAGGAGAGACTGAAGGAACTAGGCTTATTTGGTCTACAGAAGAGAAGACTGAGGGGAGATTTGATAGCAACCTTCAACTACTTGAAGGGGTGCTCCAAAGAGGAGGGAGCTAGGCTGTTCTCAATGGTAACAGAGGACAGAACAAGGAGCAATGGTTTCAAATTACAGCTGGGGAGATCGAGGTTGGATATTAGGAAAAACTTTCTCACTAGGAGGGTGGTGAAGCATTGGAATGCGTTACCTAGAGAGGTGGTAGAATCTCCATCTTTGGAGATATTTAAGGCCCGGTTAGACAAAATCCTGGCTGGGGCGATTTAGGGGGAGTGGTCCTTCTTTTTAGCAGGGGGTTGGACTAGATGGTTCCATGAGGTCCCTTCCAACCCTATTATTCTATGAAGAGGAACGAAATAAACCATGCGACCACACCACAAATATAAACAGAAAAGGACTCATTAAAGCAGTCCTGTTGTATTTAACACACACACACACACACACACACAATTAGGAGCATGGCAAATCTCAGCCACAAGACTGCAAAGGACACAGAGCACAGGAGAACACCCCCAACACAGTACAAAAAGTCAAAATCCAATCCTGGCACACTGCTGTCAGCGTCTTGGCCGGAGTAGGGGGCCAGGGGCCGGCTCCCTTCTTGCAACGTCTTGTAGGGACAGATGACAGACATCCTTCTGCTTTCAGCATTTTCTAGGTGCCTTTTGGCACCCACCTGAGTCTCTCTCTTCACTGGGCAAAGGTAGGAGCCTTCAGATCCAGTAATTTCCCAAACAGCACAAATACTGGCCGCAAATGACTTCTGTTATTTTCAGTTATCAGTCACTTGGACAGCCTGTTCATCCTCCCCCTCCTGTTGTCAGGAGACAGACGCACTGACCAGCATCCCGATCCCTGCATCTGCCCCTAATGCACCACTGACTGAGCTCTCCCTCTTCCCCAAGGAAGGAATACGATGATTTTTTTCTGGCAGCTCTCCTCCAGGGGAACTGGTACACACAAGAAAGGAAGGGGGCAGGAATGGCAAAATTGGTGTGTGGTCAGAGATAAGACCTTACAGCAGAGGAATGAGGGGGTAATCATTTGCAATGGACAATGAAGCTTCGAATCTGATAGCAGTGCTCAGTTAAGGACGTCAGAACCCATCTGTGAGAGGGGGAATTGCCATGGCTGCTTCCAAGGATCTGTGTTGGAGAACATTTCATTGAGCACTTCACCCACCTCATCAGAATAGCCCTAAATTCTGTCACAAAGTTGAGGTTCCATGCAGGTGACCCATGCTTGTGGATCAAGGCTATTTTCTTTGCAAGGAACTCTCTGTGATTCCTGTGCAAGCCCTGATCTGTGTCTGAAAGCTCTTTGTACTTACACCGTAGGGCAGACCTCACACCAGACAGCTTGTTACTTTTGGAAAACATATAATCTAATTAAAGTCATGTAGCTAACCGTACGGCAACCTCATGGGCCACTGTGCGAATATTGGTATCTCCAGAGTGACTTTTCTTTTACATTTACAGATTTGCCATGTTCTTCTTCACTTCTCCGTCATACCCACTGGCTATTGTGGTACCATCTTGTTCCAAACTCACTTGTGATGAAGCCAAACTCACTAGTGATAAAATTCAAGTGCAACTTAGTGCCACCACCATATAGCAGTGCTGTAGGAAAAGTCTTGCAATAATAAAAAACGAGACTCCGTTGTTTGTGTCTTCTGAGTCAAGCCCAATCTTTTCACTCTCAGAGCTTGGAAACTTCAATTACACCCCAAACTAAAGGAGACTTTTTTTTATAAAACAATGTTATAAATCAGAAAAATGAAATGTAAGGAAAAAGCGAAAAATTGAACAGGCAGTTGCTTTCTGCGGTAAAGTTTCTAAGTGTCGTGCACGGATGTACCTACCTCCTGATCCACTAATGTCACATCCGACCTCATTCCTTCACAGTAATGAAGGTAACGAAGAGAATTCCCTGGTAGATCTCCTCGGAGCAAGATTATGGCATCTGGTGGCATGGAGGACAGAAGGTTCCTTGCAAATTTATCAACAACGTAATTGCTGCTTTGGTCACAAATGCTTAACAGAATAGATCAAAATACAAACATCTTAGAATAGACATTGAAGAGGCTTTACACTTCTGCAGAACAATTTTATTTGACAGGCAATCAGAAATAAAAACAACACCAGCTAGCTATTCAATAGGATCTCCAGACCTTTTATGACTATCACAATCCGTATTTTACAGAGGCACAGAGGTGAAGTAAGCTGCCCAAGATCATACAGCAGGCCAGTGGCAGAAACAAAAGCCATTACAATACTAACTGTAAATAAATACCCTGTAACCTCTCATTTTTATTGGGCCATATAAACCATGCAAATATTTATTAGTTTTAACTGCAAGTGCCAATACAACCAAGCATCTGATGGTGTCTATTAAAAACTCCTATCTTTCTAGCTTTAAAAAAATTGCATTGTATTGAGAATCTCCACAAGTTGCTACCATGAGGGTCCTGGACGGCACTGTCTCCAAACCCGTCTTTGGATGTGGCCTTTGAACCTGCAAACTTTCTTACCCAAAGCCAGCAAACAAATCAGCCCTGGGCCATTTACTGCCTTTGTACATCCTCTCTGTCCATTCAAGGAATGGCCCCAAACCCTCCACATACTGCCAAAATGAGCCTTTTTCAAGTTTTATAAGTAGTTCATAGATTGAGAAGTACTGTTAGGGCCACAACAAATCCTAGATGCACTGTGCAACTGGCCCATGAGGGTCCGTCAAGAAGCATTTCTGGGTTATTAGTTACCTGTAATTGGCATAGATTTGACTAGAAACAAGAGCAGCAGCTGCAAGCCACTCCACACGCAGCAGCACGCGGTTGTTCTCAAGCAGTGTATTTCCAACAGAGATAAGAGAAGCCAGTCCCAGCCCCGCGAGAACAGCAACCACTGCATTGCTTTGCATCCAAAACCGTTCCACCTAAGACACAAAACACAGAGAGAATGAATCCAGCTGACAGGTCTGGTATTCTTATTTATTGGTGCAGAGCAGAGCTCACAGTGTGCTAGGCACCTTCCAAGCGCCCGAGACAGGATGGTCTCTGCTCAGAGGTGCTCACAGTCAATGGGCAGACGGAGATTAAGGAAGCAGAACAAGAAATAGGGACTGAGTTTTTTTTAAATACACATACATTTGTAGACAATCACCTGTTCACATTTCACAAGAAAGCACACTACTAATTTGTACTTCTTATTGAGTTTTATGTGGACCATCTAAACCGGCACCCTCTAAGGAAGCAAGGACAGATAAGAGTAGCCCAGTGAACATGATGGGTGCCTCTTCATAAAATTTATAAAACATGAAACTTACCACACCCATAAAGAGTGGTTTCGTAATATCCAGATTTGCCCTCCAAGCAAAGAAAAACGAATAAATGCAGAGCATTCCAGTAAACAACCATACCACTGATGACTTGGCCTGCTTAATGCTTTAAAAAAAAAAAAAAGTTAAAAGGCGACAGAAGTAATATTAATCTAAAAACCCAATACATATATGTATTTAAGACAATGGATTGGCCTCTTTCACTATTAAAGATACAGAAAAAACAACAAGAGCCCTTACCTTAAAGACTAACAAATTTCTTTGGGCATAAGAAGAAATTTGTTAAGTCTTTAAGGTGCGAGACGGCTCGTTTTTGCTGTACACAGATAAACATGGCTCCCCCATGGAACCAGGCACTACTAAAGATACAAGTTCTTTCTTTCCAAAGTGCACAAGCAATGGAAAGATTTCAGAGCTACGTACTGACTAATAAGTTTAATTCAGAAGAATCATTAGGCCATGAGAAACAAGTAAAGTTTGTCTAGATAAGAAACAGCAACAGCCGGTTTCTTGAAAGCGTGCACTATAATTTAAAATGTTCTGTATTGGAACAGTACAGATAAATGTCACTAAGAGATATCATTCAGGTGATAAGCAAAGACAAAATGGAGCATATTCACTCCAACTTACTGCACTGCTGTACATAAGCTCGCCACAATCGCAAGGGCTTGGACAGGAAAGGAAAGCTCTTTTTTCATATGTATTACCTGAAAACTATAGAGAAATCCGTGTTTACGTCATCCCACCAAAATCACTGTTTGCACAAAATATCAATGAAAGTACGGCGTAACCACAGTGTAATTTATTCCTGTTATGATATATCTGTATGAAAATGGAAAAAAGCTGTTTTGTATTTCCAAAAGTGGAGAGAACATGATTTCAGATGACAAACCCAGCAATCAGCGGCAAAGAGAAAAGGAGAAACAATGCCTTTTCCTGCCCTTATTTTATGCATTTTGTTACAGAGTGCAGTGCCCCATGCATCGGTCGGAAACTTCTGAGAAGTCCCAGGAGAGTGCATTTAAGACCTTGCACCATGACCTCCTCACCTTAAAGGAAGGCGAGTTGGAAGAAAGCTCCATTCCTTATGGCTGACTGATATCAAAGCTACTCTGGGGTACGCCAACTCTTGCTCTCATCTAGCTGCCTGCTCTTGATGACAGTGACTGATGAGTGGCACAATCTTGATATGTGCATTGTACCACTGAGTTCTCACCTGGGGTGGATGGAGCAACCACAGATGTTATGGGAGCTCTAAAGATGAACTCATTGCCAGAAAATGGCTCTCTCACCACTGCAGAGGCTGGTGGGAAATGTACTCCCTCTGCAGCGCACTCCAGTGCAAAGCCTACTTACTTGGGCTGTGTGAAACAAACGGACTTTAGCTCTTACTACTCCAGAACAGCATTCTCTGCTTTACATGGCATGTACTAGGTTTGCAAAGCAGCAGGGGTGGGGGGAAATCAGTATCCCATTGAATGTGTATCCATTTGCTTTAGTCTTTTTATTTACTAGAGAATTAATGTCAAGAGGAGCTGTGTGCATTATTCCCAGGGCCAAAGCTGGGCGTAGATACATGTCAACATGGCCACATACTTCTTAGGGCTTATCTTCACTGAAGGCGGCACCATCAGATCGATCTCCCAGATTGACTGATCGGGTCTGTGAAGACCCACTCAGCTGATCAGGAAGCCGACACCGGAAGACCACCCCTAAAGGAGAAGCCCCGAGTCGAAGGGAAGGGTCTTCCCACCAACTCCATCCACTGAAGACAGCGCGGTAAGTAGGCGGTAGGCAATCGGAGGAAGATACGTAAGGTATTTTAAGTTTTTGCATATCTCCCTTTGATTGCTGCCAGAATCGCACGGCAGTACAGACCAGCCCTTACGCAACCGCGTCCCAAGCTATGAAAGTCAAACTCAGCATTACAGGAAAGGAATAATAGCTACAAGGAATATTGGGGGAACAGGGATGACCCCACAACATTGGGGTGCATTAAAGTATTTACTCACAGCAACATTTCTTTCATACTGGATCCCGTCTCCGATTTGGCCTAGACGCAAAAGTTAGAAAAAACATTTATCTAGACTGTATGCTGTAATCTTAACTAACAAACATGCATGCCACAGGACTCTGTTTGTTTTGCTGAACTAGACTAATGCAGCTGCCCCTTTGGAGCATGTCAAACATGCATGTGTCTCACATATCTTCTTTGTGACTGGCCTGGCACTCTGTCGTAAGTGGGTGTTATCCCAGGTCTTAAAAACACAGACGCCATTTACAGACAGTAGAAGTATCAGCTCAGATAAGGAATCGGTTAGATTTTTTTTCCCCTGGGACGTACACCTCCCCTAATTTGAGATATTTGGGCTGCACCTCTTTCTGAAATACTGGCAGCAATTCATATTGAGTCCTGGGGACAGGGCCATCGTGCTTTTGTTCTCCTGCCACCCAGTACAAAGCTGAATGGAAGCACAGGATTCTTAGTAGTAGAAAAAAGTAAGTTCTTAACAGTATCGTATTAGCTATACGCATGGATCTGAAAAGAGGCCACTGTAGACGAACCAACAGAATTTATCTTGCCTAGAGTACAGTGGGGGAGAGATCAGTCCCAAAAGGACATCACCATCTAGCAGACATTCTGTTCCAGATTGTAATCCCCACCCAACTAAGTCATGAGTCATTCAGGATGTCATGGGCAGTGAGGAAAAGCTAACAGAAGTAAGTAGGCCGGGAGAAGGATTCTTCTCTTCCCTACAATTAGCTGTACTTATTTTGACATTTCTACTTGGACTGCCTTCCTGCTGAAGGACGCCGTTGCTGACGACTGGAGGTCAAAGCTCTAGTGCTTTTTAAAAGATGCTAGTGGATGACCAAATTTGTAGGTTTTCTCTGTAGATGGTGATGGCCTTCCTGCTCTAGATTATGCAGCGGAAATGTGCAGACTGGGTTAAATCTTTTTCTAGAATTAAAGGCAGCTGAAAATACATTGATACAACACTTAATCCACCCAGCTATGAAGGATCAAAATGTTTTCAAACCCATATACTTAGGATGGAAAAAAGTGAAGATGACATTCTTTTGAAGTGGCTAGTTCTAATCAGACAAACGGTAGCAGCTCCTTTTTCCATCTACCACACTTTTTCTTTGGGGTCTTGAGACTTTGGGATAAACAAAGGAAGAAAGATTTCCTGTGAGCAACGGAAGAAAGAGTTAACCTCGGTGTAAAAAAAAGTTACTGTGGAGCATAAAAAGTGACTTTGTCTTTGTGGAAGAAGCAACAAGGCCCATGCCTTTGAAGAGAGAGTCTAGAGACTCTTTCTGAACACATGGTTATGACAAGGAAGCACATCTTTTCTGAGAGAAACGATAGGAAAAAGGATGCCATCTGCTCTAAAGGAGTGTTATCAAGCACTTATAAGAGGGTGGGCTGGTCCCAGGTCTGAAAAACAGGCCTGGCTTTTGGGCTAGATATACATTACGCCTTAAGTAGCCTTGAACTAGCAGGTGGCTACCAGAGACTTGGATGTGCCCGCAGTTTTGATACAGTGTGTCTTTGGCTCAAATCTAGGCCATCATGTGAAAAACAGAAGAAACCAGAAGAGCCGGAACACCTGTTTTCCCCAGGTTCCTAATTTGACCTAAGTAAGAGAATGTTGTTCATCCTCTGGCCATCTCTGAAAGGATGGAAGGCCTGAAGGAAGCTAGCAGAGTTTGTACACCTTGGGTGAGGATTGCACTTTGGCTAGGCTAACCAGACAGATTCAGGTAACCTGTGGGTTAGAAGCAGAGCATGGGACAAGCTGATTGGGGCACAATTCCCGGGTCTCCAACTTGAGATGGCTTAAAGCGGCCAGATTGTCAGAAGACGGTTGTTGTTAGAGCGGATTGGTGTGAAAGCTGAAGAAATCTCAAAGTCTCTTCTGCAGGTGGCTTCTAGCTTCCTACCAGCAGGATCTTTGGGGAATAAACCACCTTCAGCAGGGATAAGAGCCTGTGCCAGAAATGCTGCAAACACACTGTCCTTTGGTCAGGCTGTAGTAGGGTTCCCTACAGCATGGTTGGTCCTTGCCCAAAGGCTGAGATGCAGCTACTGTGCACATTGGACTTTTCTTCAAAGAACCTTTGGGTCCTGGGATTCAGTAGGGTTTCAGGGTTTGCCAAATGAGACTTCAGTTTCCCACTGTTCTCTAATGACTTCTTTGAAGGAGGCATGAAGGCAGTGATGCTAACCAACTGCTCTCTCCCTGAGAGCCTGATGCCGGGCCAGGCCCCAAAGCTCTGTGGACAAGTATGAACTTAATTCCCATATTTGCAGGAAGAGGGGCACAGTCAAAATGTTTCAGATTGGGAGAGAGGCCCGGAAATAAAAACTCCTTTCACTTTATGTAATATTTATGCTAAGAAATACACTAGAAGTATACTCTCTTAAAAAAAAAAAAATTAAAGCAATGAAAACTCCTTCTGACGCTTTTAAACAGCATTGGCTTTCCCAAATTAAAAAAACAACACAACAACTAAAGTGGAGTAATTTGACTCAAGACAGGCTAATTTAAAATGTACTTTCCAACCTTTCTTAAATATTGTTTATTCTTCGTGCCAATACCCACCGGTAACAAGACTGCAACTTTATGTCCTTGTATATTTTCCAATAAATTACTCTCCGCTGAATGCATGAAGGTGGATTAAATTATTTTCCCACTCTCCATGCCACTTTAGCTATCCCAAAAACCAAGCACACAGACTAATAGGTTGGGGGAAAAAAATCAGGAATTAAGTGCTAAAAGGTTAACATTTTAAATCACTTCTCCTGCAGGACACTGACGTAAATGAATGCAAAAGCCTTGAAGTTGTGCAAAAGCAAAAAGACTTTTCCCTTTCAGAAAATGACCCTCTTTACCAGGCTGAATGTCCCATATTCTTCCCTGAGGAAGTGGGTCGAAAATCCTTGCCAAGTTGTCTGGTCTCCCCAGGTCCAACGTGCTTGATTCAGGTAGGACGAGGCAGGCAGATAGAGATAAGGCAGCAAACCAGCCAAGAAGCATAAACCCAACTTCAGCAAATAGCCAAGGGACAATTCCTGCACCAAAACGTGTCATATTGCATAACAATGTTTATTTTAGTTTAATCACACTGGAACTTTAAGAACAGATAAAGAAAAACATCAAATATATTTACATAGAGTTGATCTCTCAATTTATAGTAAGTCCCTACAAAATGCTATGTTAAACCTTACGATTTTGTGGATTACCGGGAAACAGCATCAAACTGATCTCCTTTGCATGGCAGGGTGAAATTTAAGTGAAGCAAATAATATTAGCTAGGACTCAGGAGTATCATATGCATTGCATCTTTTACATTTAAATCATGTCATGACACGCATAGATGGCTGAAGCACTGTACCGCTGAGATAACCCACTTTGAAGCGATTAAGAGTTGGCTGGTATTCCAGCTGGCAAAAAAGAAGCTGTTCCCATGTAACCGCTCACATCATCAAGAGTCAGTTCTGCCATTTACTTTCTCATGATCACGCTGGCTAGCTCAACTTCCGGGGCGGGCTTTTGAAAAATGCCTAGAGGAATTAGGAGTGCAAGACTTTCAAAGGGACTTCTGCTTCTAACTTAAGAAAAATCCCACCCTTGAATATTTAATGTGGCTTTGTGGGAGAGGGGGATCTTTAATTACATCTCAGTCCAAAAAAATATTTCCTCTAATATTTGGGTTTATTTTGAAGAGAATGTTTAAAACCACTTTCCACACACTGAAAAGTAGTTTAAAAGTTGGTGGCCCGAGTGCCTTAAAACTGAAGCCTTCTACGCACTAGAGATTTACTGCGGCAGAAATCGTCTTACTGCGGAAAAACAAGCCCACCATACACTCCTTGTTTCATTACAACCATCCTGTTGTACCAGAACAACAAGACCACCTGTGCGAGAGTCATAACCCCTATTGCAGAACAGCTCTTGCGCTATAAAGTATGAACGCTGAGGAACTTTTCTTCCTCAATAAGTGGTCTCCAGAAAGAACTCTCTCAGAAGACATTTCATAAAATCAAATAACTTTTCTATTACAGGGTTTTCTGTAGCATGCAACAACACGGTATCAAAAGCATTTCCGAAGTACATTAAATCTGAGTAGCAAGCTCCCTAATGGAATTCATGGAATATTCTACTCTTCACCCTTCTCTGGGTGAGAAAGATCTCATGCATTTCATCCTACGCTTAGTATGCTGCCTTTTCCCAGAGAAGAACAGCTATATTATTGGATCATGACTAGACTAATGTACGGCCACTGATCCGTCCGAGTCCTAACCTGCTGACAGCTTTGAAGGTCAGGATCAAGATCTTCAACTGTCAATGAAAGCAAACACCATTGTTGTTACCTAATTAGTTATACTTAATGAGTTTAACAGAATTGTGAGCTTTTACCCAACTTTGGCAAGCAGGAGACTTTGACAGAAGGAGAGGACAGTGTTTAAACTAGCTTTTGAGGCCAGCATCACTTTGGTCTTCCCCAAGTTGAGTTTGAGCCAGACGCTTTTCATCTGAAAGTTGACTGTTTGCACACCTTGTGACATAGAGTCATAGATTCTAAGATCAGAAGGGATCAATATGATCACCTAGTCTGACCTCCTGTACAATGCAGGCCACAGAACCTCCTGCCCATTCCTGCAACAGACTCCTAAACTATGACTGAGTCACTGAAGCCTCCAAATCATCCTTGAGATGATGCTGATTGCATTTGCGGAAAGTGAGATAAGCAATATGCTGCTGCTGGTGTATTGCCCACAGCAAATCCTGTGGCATCTCACCACCGTCCCCAACAGTTTCAGGTAGAGGTTGAAGCTGAGTCTTTTGGAGAGGACTGACTGGAGTTATTTCACTGCTGTGCTGACTACTCCAACCGTGCCGTATGTAACCAACTGCTTAAAAGCTACAGAGAAGTTGTATAGTATTGAGTTGTGGCCTCTATTCACTACGCTGAGAAATTAGTCCTCGGGGTTTAAAGGATTTCCATGCCACCGCCACCACCAGGAGCCCTGACATATGAAGCCTAGACTGCTTCTACCCTTCTCTTATTTCCTTACTACAGTCATTACCACTTATCTACTTTTCTCTTTGTGGAAGGCCATTTAAACATGGAATATATTCACAGTTCCACACACTGAGAACTTCCATCAATATCATCATCACAGTACTAACAATGCTCTAGCTATGTGAGAGATGGTCAAAAGACAGAGGCCACACTCCCACCTGTTTACAATACAGGCCTGGTCTACACTTGCCACCATTTTCAGCTGCAGTCGAAGGGAGTTACACAAGCTACGTAAAATAACTTGCATATCTCCCTTCGACTCTCCAACTCCCACTTACCTCCGTGGCGCCACTGTGCTGACTCAACTCAGCGCTATTCTTCTTATGGGAGTGGAGTTACTGAGTTGAATTCCGCATTGATTGAGCGGGTCTTGAGTGACTGCTCAGTCGAACCAGAGAGTTCAAACTGACAGTTACATCAGTATAGACTTGGCCACGGATGGGCAACTCTGAGAATGTTCAAGTGACTGACAACTTCCAAATCCTTGGCTGTGATGTCAAACTGATGGATTGTGACTTTATATTGTCAGTGGATTATGACAGACTAGTTTAGGCATATCATGAACCGTTGCCCTCCAGACATTTAAACTTCAATACAAAAGCCACGTAAGTAGAAAAAGCAGTAAGTGTTCAAACCTAAGAATTACAACCTGCCCTTAACGCGTCCTAGGAAAATGACACACTTTAATCTTCTACTCAGTAATAGTTAAGACACCTACCTTCCCTTTGAAAAGTCGGAACAGAACCCATGGTACAATGCACAACACATAAAGTGCTATGGTGTGCTGATTGCACAAACTAAGCCCACAGCAAAAGGCGCCAACTTTAGATATCTGAAAGGAAGAATGTACTTATAATTAGTCTTAGACAACTGCAAGATATACACATAGTGAAGTTGCATCAACGCTATCTGGGATACAATGGAAGGCAACTATATAGCATGCAATATCCAATAAATATTTACGAAGAAAATATGTAAGTATGTATAAGACATAGGTATGTCATGTGTTTTACTGGAAATCTAAACTATTTTAGACTGAGTTTTAGAAAATGGTTGTATATCGATATCTATATAGGTAGACAGATACGTGGGAGCAGTATTTATGTCATATCATGTGTAGGATGGCAGTATCTATAGGATAAATTGCAGAGTCAGAGTGATATGCTGCCTACCTGTTGGGTTAACTACATATCTCATGGACCTTTGATCATCTTATCTACCTGCTGTCCACGAGGAGTTTTTCTATCACCCCCAATCTCTCAGCAGCTTCTAACAACCTGTCTTCTTTTCCCCAAATGTGCAAATTCCCCTAAAACTATAGTAGTGTGAGGTTCAGGATAAATAATATTCAGTCCTACACTAGAGACAGGCTTTAGGGCCTGTATCTCATTACCCATGAGGGCTAGAAAGGGAACTTAATACGGCTGGAAAGGTGAGAGCAAATATTCGCCAGAAATCAAACTCTAAAATCATGAGAAAAAAAACAAACAAACAGAGTCTTGTGGCACTTTTAAAGACTAACCGATTTATTTATCACATAAGCTTTCATGGAGAGAAATTTGTTAGTCTAAAGACTAAGTTTGTTAGTCTTTAAAAATGCCAGAAGACTCCTTGTTTGTTTTGCTGAACTAGACTAACACGGCTCCCCCTTTGGAACTTAAAATATGAGGTTACAATAAACAGAGGAACTATTTTAGGTAATCAGTGGTTTTAAAGATTTATTATTTATGATTCTTCCTCTCGCTTTCAGGCACGTACAGCTGGCATCAGAGTGATTTAAGCACCTTTGCTTCATAGGCAAAGGGAATTCAAGAGAGTGCCCAATACCTATTTGTAAAACACACAAACATTTCTAAAAGCGTTTGACTATAAAACACATAGCATACTCAACACACATGGCTCAGGCCAAATATTTTAGTGGGGTTGTTCCCAGCTTCGGTACTTTGTTACATGGCCATCCCAAATCTTTCTCCAATGTCAGATTACAGGTTCTACAGGCCCCCAAATCCTTCCCCATTGAAATTAACGGCAAAACTCTTGGATGATTTCAACAGCTCAGGAACAGCCTCACATGGCCTTGGGTGACAACCTTGATATATATCTGTGCTACATGATCCACACACATAGCCTTTATTCAGACTCTCTGTCTACTTGTCTCCTCTGGTCTTATGTGTGGTCTACATACAATGTTATGCTACTTCTATTCAACAGAGTAGATCCTCACTTGGTGATGTGTCAGAGAGCCACTGAAGTTCGTGGAGTTACAACAATTTACCAGATGAGGATCTGCCCCACATCACATGCCAGTCAGCGCTCCTCAGATGGGCCAGGCATATCGTCTCTTGCTATTCAGGCACTTTTACCATTGGAAATGCAACCACAGCACCGTTTTCTTTGACGGTCCATTCAAATGGTAGAGATGAGCAATGGGAACATCTGCCTTTCACTGAGTGATGAAAGAACCTCAACTTGGATGTGAGTCTCCTATTTTACTTTGAATACTATTAACGTGGGGGCCGCGGGGGGGGGGGGGGGGGGAGGAGATGGGGTTTGCATCACTATAATGCACCCAAGACTTTCAAACCTGCTTTATAGATTCGAACACCCAGCCCACGTTTTCAAAAGTGACTAGTGATTTTGGGTGACAAACCTGAGGAGTCAAACGGATGAGCCAGCATTCTCTGGGAATGAGAACACCTGCCGTCTAAACACTATTCCCCTTTCAGGTGTACAGAAATAGGATATCCAAAAAGTCACTTTCGAAAATCTTGGCCCAGACTGCCATTGGAAATTGGGTACCTGAATCCCTTAGGTCAGGGGTTCTCAACTGGTAGGACATGTACCACCTGTGAGATGCAGAAGTAGTCTAGGTGGGATGCAAGGTTTTCATAACAATTACTAAGAATTTGCTCTCCCTCCCACTGATCTGGCCTGCCCACCTAACCCAGCATCATACATATAAACTTTAGCAGTAAAATTTATATTCAACATTATTACAGTTTTCAACTACTAATGGAATTATTATTTTTGTTTGCTTGTGTTTTAAAACCATAGGACTAAAATTGGCTCCCAACACTACTCCTGCAATATTTATGTCCTTAAAACTTTTCATAAATGATCATGATCACAACAGAATACTTATAAACATATAAATGTCCTTCGTGGGAAAAGTGGACTTTTTGTTTTTATCATGATGGGACCCAGGTTCTTTGACAGAATGATTGGTGGGACATAAGATACGAAATGTTGAGAACCACCGCCTTAGGTGACTCTGAAAAGGTCAATCCACATATTTGTGGAACCTAGTGGTCAGCAATCTAGCAGAAGTAGTAACCAATAAAACAACTGCTCTTTGTGATGTGCAGTGCCCTCATCTGTAGTCACCCAGACACCATGTAAGATTTGAAGAACCCACGATGACAGCACATCATTAATCTGAACTTTTAATTAAAAACAAACAAGCCGCACCCATGATAAACACATTTAAAAACAAACATTTGATTGGAACAGGTTACCTTTGATCTCTCCTTCGCACTGGCTGCCTCCTCAAAATATACTGCTAGCATCATAAGCAGTCCCACGAACAGATTGTTTAAGCTAAAAACCTCTGCTACAATGGAGCACTGCCATGTTAGGCGAGAAAATGAAAACACCCCCGCAGCAAGGAATCCTCCAGCATGTGAGCCAGAAAGCCTGCAAACACAGATAACATGAAATCTTCTTTTCCAATAAAAAAAGCCTACTTTATTGTCCTTTAAAAAACAAAACAAAACATACTGTAGCAAGAGAAATTATGACTGCCACCCAGCACCCTTCCAAAACATTATATGCTTAATATAATGCTTAATATGCTTCAGATAATTTCCTTGAACAAGACTGCAGCTAGGAAGGCCAGTTATTAACCATACTGTACACCTTGCAAGGTAGTGAATGCACTTTCTCAACGACCCACGGCCAACGTGCCACACACAATGCTTTTTTTAAGCATAGAGTAACTTCCAGCATTCAAGCCAGTTTAGATGATGAGAGATGACATCGTGGATCATGGCACACCAAGCCAGAATCATGCTTTCAACCAGATACTCTCAGCTGGCAGATTTTTGAGCAACGGTGCAGTCTTAAATTCATCAAGACACTGGATAGAAAGTGGATTATAGATACTCATGACAAGTTGGCATTATAAAGCTTTCCTATGGGGGAGCTTTTAGCTTTGTAGGATGGGGGTGGGAAATGGAATGAATACTGGGGGAACTAGGAAGAAATAGCATACTCTGGAGCTCAAAGAACAGCCATGAAAGAGAGGAAACAAATGTGAATTGCAGTGAGGAAGCAAACTCACACCACAACTGAAGCAATGCAGGAAGTACGTAGATCTGGACGTTTACAACCTTTTCTGTCAAAGCCAGACTGCACTACAGAAATCACTTGTCACTTCCAGATTGGCTTACTACATGAGCATCCCATGGAGCTACAGTCCAAGACCGCTTGGACGCTACAGCTGGTGCAGAATGCCCATTAGATGATATTTAGCTCCAAGAAACATATTACACCCGTTCTTCAACAATCGCACGGGTTTCTTAGTCCATCCCAGGGCCTGTTTGTTATTTAATTTCATCTATAGAGCTCTGAACTGTCTGGAATTTGGCTACCTGGAAGACTTTGCATCTCACTGAGTCATCATGAACGTGATGTCAGGCGAGGCACTCAGATCCCTAAGATTTGGGGACAGCCCCGCAGCATGCTCAGTAGAAGACCATTGGTCCCGGAAATTCATTTTCCTAGCTGGTGTGACAAAGACAGAGTTTATTACCTTTCAGAGCACGGTGTTACACTCATCTCGTTGCTCAGGATTCTGGCAGAGAGGATGACTGTTAGTTTATTTTGGGGACCACCCTTTCTCCACCATCCCGTTTCATATTTTGTTTTTCAAATTCTCTGCATGTCCCTTGAGACAGGTGCTTGGAATAGTTGATCAATTAATCAAAGGAAAGAGATTTCACCAACCTGGAGATGGTTACATATCTACTGTATTCTCTGATACTGACATGACTGGAATTAAATAATCGGTTATTCAACCTCACCTGTTCCAGGTGTTATTGCCCATGAGGAGTGCGTCAATGCAATGTTTGCTTACTAGACATTTATTTAAACACAGTAACACTGAGAAGAGTGAGGAGACACGAGCATGGCACGCCTCCTCCACTGTTATTGATATGAAAGGGAAGGAGCAGCTGGCAGAACGTTCTCTATACTGGCTTCTTTCCTCTGAGGTGCTCTCCCTCCCCTAGTCTGAAGCAGCCCAGACCCATCAATCTTAGAGAACACTGCAAAGCCGAATGATTTGAGCAGATGCCAGAGGAGGACTCAAGCAGGTGGGGTGGAATTTTAATCCACAGTGGATCAATAAAAGATGGGAGGCAATGTGAGCTAGTGGCTCTATTCCTGACCCTGCCACTGGTTTGCTGGGTGACCTTGGGTAGTTACATCACCGCCCCATGGCTCAGTTTCCCCCTCTGTAAAGTAGGAACCCTGATACTCCCTTACTTCATAAAGGCCTTCAAGATCTCTGGATAAAAAATGCCGTAAGAGCTCGGTATTATGAGCTATTGGCTGAATGGAGAATGGGAAGCACAGCCATTGCTTTGACTCTTTGTGCAGCTTTTTTATTGTGTTTTAAATAAAGCAGGGGCCCTCACCACTCTGGAGGAGTGTTCATCAGTGTGGAATCTGAAATCTAAACACAGAAAGGTCCCTGTCTGTTTATTTAGTCGAACAATTGCCTTTTCTCTGCCAGATCGTAGGACTCTACAGTTTAAAAAACTTGGGGGGGAGGGGAAATCCAAATTTTGTCCCAAAATACATTTAATCATAAAAGATGCCCTTTGGGGGAGGGGGGGGGAAGGAGGCATTTCCCCCCCCCCCCAGGAGAAGATACTTCCATGAACGTTTCCAGTAAATTGTTTCCTGAAACGAGTGGACAAATAAAATTAGACAATACCATAATTTGGGTTTGCAGGGATAGCCCCAGCCCTTGATCCTGCACCAGTGCAATCCATGCAAGCCTGGCCCCTGCTTTCAATGGATCAGGCTTGAAAGATCTGCTACCCAAACTGTGGACATTTGCAGGGAAGGGGAGAGAGGTGACTCAATGGGATGATGCACTGGTCTTTCCCTCCCCCTTGGAAACCGAATTCAAATCCTTGCTTTGCTCACCGGGGAACATGAATGTGATCTGACCCAATATCCCCATTGCAACATTACCACGCAATCTGGCATAGCTCCTACAAGAGACAGAAAACAGCAATGGCAGCAGGTTGGTTTGCGCCATAGGACTGATACGCACCGGCTGAAGCCTACGTAATATCCCTACTGATGTGGTGTTGGGTTCCCAAAAATTAGCTGATGCTTAACGCATACTATTTGCATTGCTGAAAATTTTACATGCTGGCTAACTGTAGTGGGTTGGTCCGTCCCTCCCTGTCTGTCTTGGAGGATGGCCACACCCCCTCACTACACTAACTAATACAAAGTATTTACTGGAAGTGCCACAGGTAGGGCATTTTTGTTTAATATTCAAAATCATTTAAAGGGGAGACAAGTAACACTGTTATTGTATGTATCACAGTAGCACCACAGAGCCCCAATCACCAACCATGCTTACCACCTCCGCGCTACAGATTTGGGCAGCAAGCTTCAAAGGGAATGTTCTAAAACAAAGGAGATAGTAAAATCCCACCTTGATGGTGGCTTTTTAACCTAACCTTAGCTTGTGGCTATGGAGATTTGCATATACCTCCAGAAAAGAGATAGAGAACCCATTTAGAGGCTCTTTCTGAGCAACAAAAGCTAATGGGAAAAGAAATCACAGAAGTCTTGAAATAACTCTGATGGTTAGCAGAGCCCCTAGAATGCACCATTCCCGACCCTGGTGTGCAAGGGTAACGGATTACAACTCACTAGTTTGGACATGGCAATCACATCCCACGTCTATCAAAGGCATTTCAGGGCTGCAGTTCACCACTTCTGCAGTGCAGGAACATTTTTTAATCACTTTTAGGCTGAGATTTTTCAAAGGCCCAGGGGAGTTAGGCAGCCAAATCCCAGGGCAAGTCCACAGAGATGGAAGCCAAACTGTGAAAATTCCAGATTTAAAATACTAAAAGGCTCCGCTCTTCAGGAAAATTGAAATCATGCTCATTCTTCAAGTTTCTGAAAATGAACTTTTTCTCATTCATTCAAAATTTCCCCCCCCCAAAATCACTTCCAGTTTTTCTTGTATTCATTTTTTTATCTGGCTCTCACAGCACATTAGGACAGAAGGCCAATATCCCTACAGCATCACTTTTAGTGACAGGGAACAGCAAGAGCAGTTGCTGGTGCCCAGAACTTCCTCTGTGCTTGCCACCTCTCAATATGCACCTGCTCAGATCAAAAGGTATTCTTGAAGAAAAACGAAGCCAAACTAACTGGAAAATAGGAAGATGAATCCGGACGCATTTATTTATTGTTCTGGTGGCCACAGAAAATTCAGTGTTGATTTCCAGTTGGGTTGCTTGGAATTGACCACGTACTTTGTTGCATATACAACGAGAGTCCTGTGGCACCTTATAGACTAACAGATTTTCTTTGGCATAAGCCTTCGTGGGCTATAACCCGAAGTGGGTTATAGCCCACAAAAGCTTATGCCGAAGAAAATCTATTAGTCTATAAGGTGCCACAGGGCTCTCGTTGTTTTTGCTGTACACAGACTAACATGGCTACACCTCTGGAAATTTGTTGCATATGGTGGTTGTTGAGGTTCTTTGACTGACTGAGCCTGCCGCACAGAGTCAGGAGCTATAGCACAAGATATCTGCACTGTTTCTCGGATACTGATATCTATGGCATGGTCTAAAATTCCCATATGCTCTCCCAGGCCATTATTAGTCACTGTGGTAAGTATTTTTTTTTAAACTTGCCTTTTATAATCTAGAAAGAAAACATCTATTTTGAATATGTAGAAAAGCCCGCTGTGCACAGTAGCTGAATTTCAAGGGGATACATCAGAGCAAACACCAGCCCACCGACAAGATAAAACACCACTCCCTTACTTAAATGACCAACTTAGCGAAGGCAATTTTAAGGTGAGGTTCCTACTCTGCAAAACAATCCCTTAAAAATAGCACTGCGGGTTTCTATATTTGCCGTCTTTCCTCCCTTCTTGTGTAAGTTCACCAGTACGAAGCAGTTCTGCAGACTATGTAGTCAAATTCCAAAGGGGGAGCCGTGTTAGTCTATTGTAGAAAGACAACATTCTACTTTCAAGGAGACCTAGGTAACTGCACTCTTCAGATGATGCGCCAGGTGACACCTGTGTAATCCCAGGTATTTCGACTGGCTTGCACAGGTGTAACTGACTAAAGCTTTGTAAACAATTCCATTGATAATGTACTAGACAGAGTCTAGAAAAAGGGATTTTTGTCACCAAAGTCGACAGAGATGACCCTAAGACGCTCAAAGAGAAGGTCTGTTCAGCAGATGAAGCATTCTCTCGCATCTTTTGTCTGTTCTGTCCATTTGAGTCCCAGTCCTGCAATGAGGTCCATGTGGGTAGACCCTTGTGGATGTCAATGATGTTCCACAAAGAGGCAGAGGGTCTGTCCACAGTGAGATTTCTGCAGGGTCAGGGCCTCCAACAATCTGTCACTATATGAGCAGAGCCGCAGGCACCTGTAGGACTTGTTTCGGGCCTTTAGTCCCTATTATAATACAAAATAAAATAAATGCTAACGACAACAACAGGAAAGTGCCATTTTACATATTGACTTTTTACAGCGGATCGGCAATTTAAAACCCTTGACAGATAAAATGTAATACTATTAATAGCCACGGTAATTAAATTATTCTACCATAAGTAATATAATAAAATTTCAGAAGTCATTTGACAAAGATGTAGAAATGGTCCTAAATAAAGCTTACCTTTTCTCTATTAACTTTGACCCTGCAATTCTAAAAGATTTCTCAGTCTGGAAGCACTGAGTCACTGGCTGTCATCAAATGGATAATGGGCAGGAACTCCTGGAAAAGTTTCGGCCCTGAGGACTCAGTGATTTTGCCTTGCTCCCCAAATACTCAAGTCATGTGACACTCAAAAAGGAAGCAAAATGATAAGAGGGGAGATTACAAAAATGTAACCATTCAATGGACACACCCACTCCTAAACCAGGGCTCGACAAAACCCAGGCTCCAGGTCGCCATGGTGACCAGGGTTTGTAGCCTGGCTCCTAGCCCTACTGCAGAAATGCAGCAAAGGAGCGCCCTCTGGCAACCAAAACTAAAACTGCTGGTGCCTAGCTGGGAACCAATTTTGTTGAGCCCTGTCCTAAACCAATCTCTCCACAAAGCAATGGTGTTGAAAAAGTAGTAAGCCCAGGAGATTGTGATCCAGCAACTTTGCTACTCAGTGTCTCTATGTACTCTTGGCTATATCTTTTTTAAATCATTTCAACCACTAACTTCTGGCTCCAAAGAAACACTCTTCTAAACCACTATGGAATCTTTTTTTGGAAATTAAATCAAAAAAATAATCCTGCCATACGCCTCTGAATGTAAAACAAAGAGTGAGACAAAGTTCCCATCTTTATTTGCCAATTTATTCTCATCCTGTAAACAACAGGTTTTTCTTTGGAAGAAATTACAGTGAGGTCTTAAAACTTCAGTTAGACTAAACAACTCCCCATTTGCATTTCCAGGTAGACAAAAGAATTCTAAACCCATATTCTAGCCTATGGAATAAGATGTAAGCGGTGTCTGCTAAACCCAAATGTTAAGAGACATACCAGATTGTGAAGTGTGGAGCAGGGCATTTTTGTTTTTAAACCCTTGTTTGGACACAACTTAGCACAAGAGGGCCTTGATTGGGGTCCCTAGCTCCTACTGCAATAAAAACATCACTTTGTACTTTTCTATTCCATAGTTCAGGATTCCCCATTTGGAAGGGACTTCATTTTTCCAAAAGGTGAAACAAGCCTTAAAAACCTCAGCAGCTTCTAGGACAGGTACAATTTTTATTTCAGAACATACATCAGCATGTACCTGCCTAGAAACACAGGCCCATATCAAGGCCCAGGTTAAGAGTCCCCTCCTGGCTGCTAAGCACTAGTGTCCCATTTATCAGCCATGCTTTGAAATGAGAGACACCGAAGCAAACTTCCCATGGATTTTATGGGAGGCAATTAAAGGCTTGGTTTTCAAAAGGGAGGAGCCCTACCAGCTCTCCAGCCAATCAGCTAGATAAAGACTTGGGAGCAAGTCTGCTGGAAGTAGAGGTTGAGAGCATCACACTAGACAAATTTCCTGCCACTGATGCACCTGGGTCCCTCCTGTTCTCCCTCTGCAGCACACAATAGGTCAGTCTCCCAAGGCTCTAAAACTTCAGTTTAATTCTTGCTGTTGGGCTGGGTGGGGCTTTGTGGCGTGTGATATACAGGAAGCCAAACTAGCTGATTTGGAGGTCCCTTCTGGCCTTAAATGCTACGACCCTAAAGCAGATTAACACAGACAGGTCAGACAGACCCAGGAGGTGTGTGTATGAGATGGTGTTTAAGTGGCACTCCGCATGAAACCTTTCTTGCCTACCTTCCTGGATTTATTAGCTTCTCTCCTATTTGACTATTTTGTTTTCTCTCTCAGCCACAAAGGAGCAAGGGCACACACCTGCAATTGGCCTCCATAAAGCAGAGAAGGGCTGGGGAAATCAGGAGAGAGGGAGAGTTGAACCTAAAACTTTTGCCACAATGTAACTGGAGCATCTTCCTAGCTGATATGGTGGCTGATAACGCAATAGCTCCCGATGAATATATCCTGTGTATATGCCCCAGTTCTAACTGATGCAAGCTGGAGGCCTGAGTATACCCACAGCAGACAATGAGCTTCTGTCCTCAGTTAAAATATTGAGACCATCATTCTTTCAATCACCACCTCTCTCTTTAATGCTTCTTTAGGGGAAAAAAAGGGTTATGTTCTTTTCCCAGTCCTTAGTAAAAATGGAAGCAACTCAAACATGCTCAGACTTCGCATTTAAGCACTGAAATATAAAGCAGCACTTTAAAAGCAAATGAAAGTAAAATATGAATTTAGCAACGAAACAGGAGGTTAGCAATACGGTCTTTACAGCGATAAGAGTTTGAGCGTTCGCTACGTGCATCTTCCAGTCACACTTTTCTGACAAAATCAAGTTTCTACAGCTCTTAGCACTGAGCAGCCAAAACAGATACTGTGTTGGAACTACTAAGCCAGACTGCATTCTTCCTCGAATATCTTCAGCTGAACTGCCACTTAAGTTCTGACGGCAGAATCTATTGCCGAGGAAGAAGTAAAAGGCAGAAAGAACACAGCTTGGGTTTCAGATCCTAGGCTGAGCCTCCAGGGTTGACACTCCAGGAAAAAAAAACAAAACAAAAACTTTCAGTATATAAACCACACTAATGAAAGCAAACCACAATGACACTTTTGTGTCACTTTAACTAAATCCCATGTTTAAAAGTGAAAAGTTTTCCATCGTATGACTTAGCACCGAAAAAGCCAAAATTAACATAAATTAGAGAATTAAAATGTAGTCAGTGATTTATCATCAGAATTTATAATTAGTTATTCAATGGGGTTTTGGGGTGGGGGAGGTTTTGTAGTGGTTGTTTTAAGGTTTGTTTTGACTGTCCAAATTATATACCATTAACGCTCTCCACCCCATAGAGTTCGTTTCAGTCATGTCAACAATACAGAGGATCACCGACATGGAGAGTGGAGACTCTACGATACTGAATTCCTTTCCCCCCTTCCTCAGATGATGTTTGAATCAGCAAGGTCAGAGAAACCTCTTCACACTGGCGGCACAAAGCTAAGCAAATAAGCATTAATACCGCCAAACAAGAACCATCTCTTACAGGGTTTTCTCATCGCCCCCTACAAATTCATACTGTCCTCTACTTTTTTATTTTGTGAAGCTGCAGTCATTGGAGGGGTAGAAAGGACTTCTCTACGTTCAGTCAAAAACCACAGACCCTCAACATTTTTTGTTACTCTTGTGGGAGGTAGCATTAGTATAAAAGGAATAACCAGATAGGAGTGGACAATGAACTCTTTTGTTTAGGACATATAAAGTTTCTCTGCATTGCCCTGACAGGTTGTGTGTCTAGAGATGAGCAGGGAGTTTAATCCCAACACATATTCAAACCTTTGCCTCTGCTGACTTTGCCAATAAAATGCTGGGATGGTTCTTTTTATCCTGTGACACATTGACTTCAGCCATTGGCTCAGAAGGTAAATCACAACGTAGAAACTAAAGGGCATATTAATGTCCTCAATACACCCAAGAGACACCCTCCGACAGAAACAGGAACTCCAGGTGGAACCCTAGTCCTAAGGAACGAGTGTTTTGTCATGGACATCAGCAAGGGCTGGATTTCACCTTCCGTGCACCAATCAAAGAAAATCTGGTTCCCAACACAACACTCAGCTTATCTTATTTCCTTTACTGACCATCCAAAGGAAAAGTACAACCATTTTAAAAGCAGACACACAAGCCCTGCTGGACAGTGTAGGCCCAAAAGGCACTGCCCTACTTTAGATAATAGCCTATGACAGTATGAGTGATCAGAGGAATCTTATACACGGCATGCCCAACCTCCTTGTGACCGTGGGACTAGTTACTAACCCGTGCTTAAGGCCAGCTAACCGGTCCTCACATCAGTCTGATTAGCTTGCCAACAGACAACTCCCTGCTGTAAAAGACACGGCGCATAGTTTTGAATTCAATAATGGAAAACAATTGGGTAAATGCAATGGTTGGTCCTACTTCAACATAAAAACAGTCAGACCGACCTCAACATTTTTAATGAAAAAAAAAGACAACACACCCTGGGATTAAAGCATTTTATTCTAATTTCTTAGAATGTGAAATCTTCAATGTAGAAAACAGGTCTTTGGAGGTGTTTGTACAACGGGTGTTAGATATGGCGAAGGCACTTTGGTACTGAAGTGTTACAGGCCATCTAAATATCTAGATTAGAGATTTGCAAATATTCTTAAACGACCTTCCTCAACTCAACCTCTCCTCTCTATCAAACAATATCTGAAGGCCAAGGTGGTGATGATGATGGAACACCAATGACCTAGATGGGAGGGCAATTTCCCCTAGCTTCTACTGCAACATCACTATTCAACAAGAACTTTCAAACTGGAATAAATGCTTTTAACCCAGGTATGGGTCCATATCCTGGAAGACAAGCCTTTATTATGCAAATCTCACAGAGAGTTAGTTTTAGTAACGTCATGGGCTTCAAGGTACTATTCACAGAGAGAACATGAGAGGACACCTGAGCAGTGCTCTATTGCAGTCCCTGGGACTCCACATGAGCACCCCACATGGATCACCTTACAGGATCATGGCCTTAGGGGCCCAATCACATGCCTGTAAACTGTGGTAAATGTTTGCAGATCGGGCCCATATGTAAGGACATGTTTAATGTAAACTTTTCATATTTCCAAGGAATGTAAATGAGGAAAAGTCTCTGAAGGATAAAATTGTTAAAACCAATCATACCCTGATATTACAGATATAAACTTTCAAAGAAATAAGACAGGTGAATGCTTAAAATCAGGGCCTGACATGAACTATATCTGAGCAACTGAATGAACAGCATTAACCACAACAGTACAAAAAAACTGCACATATGCTGAACTTCACAAAGAAAACTATTCAAGCATGAATAGTTCTCTATTGCACAAGTTACAAGAACAGTATTTCAAGTCCCTAAAATTCAGAGGGGAATTTCTCTCTGCTGTTTACAAAACCATAAAAGGGCATATGAGTAATGATCTATTAATGATCTATTATATAGTTCCTAATTTTTTAAAAAATCTTTAGAAATTATGTAAATGCATAATAAGTGGCATCTGGTTCCACTGGGAGAAACTCAGTAGGAAACTGATTTAGCCATTTAAATGTTTTATAAGTTTTTGTAATTGAAGAAACTTTTCATAATCTGACATTTGTTAAAACCACTTATTAGAAATTATGCAGCACAGTAGCTGTGGAAATATGAGCTCGCTTCACAATTATAAAGTCAGCCTATGTAGCCCTTTCCTATTGTACGAAGTGGCATAAACCCCACGGCGCCCTATCAGCTAACTGGCAGGCAGGGGGCTGCTCTATTCAAAGTGAGAGATACAAGCTGCAGGGCAAAAACCTGGCAGCTCCCATCTGACCCCGCAATCCCCTACTGGTGACAGCTCCAAGCTCCATAGCAAATTAGGCCTTCTCATATTACAATTGGAGAAGACAGATTCCATTAGCAGTATCTGAAATTGAGTGGAGAGCTGCACTGTTATCAGACTTGACTCATAAGCACTGCTATTAATCAGAGCTATGATAGCATTTATATATTTCAAGCTATCTGCTGCCGCTGTGATATTCTGCTACAAAGGGTTGATGGGACTTAGGAAAGTGAACAATAGAGCTTTCTGGGAAAAGCAGAGTAAATCAAGAAAGTCTATGACTTCCGCACATTCTGAAGGGATTGCGGTTTACATAAATTTTCTCCCAATTGGAGATTGAGCTCTTCCTCATCTTACACACGGGATTTAGTTGTCACTCAATGGTAACAGCTGTGAAAAGGTGAAGCGGCCCACCGCTCAGAATATTGCCTTCGCTTTTAAAGCAATTAACCCATGAACAGGAGGGTACCTGGTGATATCAAAGGGATTAAGCTAGGCAGTGCATTATTAACATTTCCTTGAACTAATTCTAACTCTGACTAGCTGTCAGAAAAGACTCTTCAGTCTTAAAAAAAAAAAAAAAAATTAAAAAAGCAGTTTTGCCCTGCTTTTTTCTAATGTGCCTACTTTATAACAAAATGCAAATGAACAGATCTGTTAATGTCCTTAAACAGCCTGAACTCAATGCAATTTTATTTCAAGTAGGAGGAAAAAAATATGATCAATTAGCTAAGGGTCATGGCAGATAGTCTTCTAAAAGGAAATTAATACTTGAGTACCTTCCATTCTTCTATCCCTATTAAAACTTGGTAACTACTTGTTACTTATGCATAGCTGCTTTTGAAATTGCGAAGATCTTCATATTATGCTATAATGGCAATAATCTAAAATAATCTCTAATCGGGAAAATCCAAATATGCTTTAGTCAGAAGATTCCTCATCCTCTAAGGTACTGTATTTTAATTTCCTGTTCTTCGCTGAATAGGTCGGTGGTCAAGGGTGTAACAACTGAAAAAAAACAGCTTCTCTGCCTGGAGTGAGGTACCCTCCACTTACCCCAGGTTAATAAACTAAATTTCTGCAGAAAAGCTGTGGAATATTTGAAATCACCCCAGATTGCTATGCAACCTGTAATAGAAACTTTAATAAGTCAATGTGTCTGAAAATGAGCACAATCAAAATATAAATGTGTAAATTGCTCTAAAATATACTTTCATCAGCTCAATGTATCATAAGGACAATGTATTAAAGAACTTCTCTCTCAACTGTATATGGATTGCTTAGTTTCTATGCTTTGAGGTTAACTTTCACATTCAATAAAGGCACACTTCTGTCTCACAACTCCATTGAAAACATTCAGCTGCTCAGTGACCATTCCTGCTAGAGCAAGCTGATACATGAAGCACCCACAGTTGATGGCCTTATGATGCTATTTTTGTTTTAAAGGAGAAACGTATTCTGGTAACAAAAGCACAAGATCACTTTCACACACTTTTGCTCCTACCTGCTGCCAGTAACCATGAGTGCACTTCAGAGAGCACCACAAAGATCAAAAATCTTGCTAACTTTCCAACACGAGATTTACAAGATGACTTCTTCAACCGTAGATCGATACAAAAATGATTTTACAATAAAATGCTACTTTTTTAGAGCGGGGACTTGGTCTCAGAATTTTTTTATGACTACAGTTTTATTTAGCATGGATTATTTTGGAAAAAATTCTCATTACTCTAACATTTAACATAGATTTTTCAAACATTAGCTGAATAAATCTCAAGTACTAATTTTTACATGCGACAATGCAGATTTTCTCTTTTCAGTAGACTGAAGAATTGCACTCAGTGCATACCTTGAGAATGAAGCTACAAAACCTGAGAGACATTTCTGAAACAATGACTTTTACCGTAGTACTACAATTGCAGGTACAGCTGCTTCTCTGAAGACTACTACATGCTAAATATGCTACTTAATATAGATAACTAAAATATTCAACTATGAAATGAATACATAGAAAATATGTACTTAAAACAATGAAATGTACAATACTAAACTCCTCTCCATAATAGAGAATTTATCTTCTACGCAAAAGATTAAACTTTGGAAATCATATTATATGAAAACAAAAGATTCTTTTGCAAAAATCAATAAATATTAAGGTAAGGGAATCATCTGTACTTTCTGCATCCTGAAATTATAATATAGCTTCTCAGTATCACAGAGCAAAAAATAATGAGTTACTTCTACTTCTAGACGTCCACTACCAACAGCCTAAGAGAATTCTTTCAAAATACCACTTTATGGATCTTAAAAACACTATATTAAGAAATGTGAAGAGGAAAACCGATATTTTGCAATTGTAGCTCTAAAGAGTAAACTGCTCATTCAGTAAAAATCTTGCTTACTGAAAACAGCTTTTTACATCAACACATTTCAAGTGGCCTTTGTTTTAAGAAACAAAATCTGTGCCTAAAAAGGAACAGGAGTCCTTTATATCTATCCCAGCAGTAAGTAGAGAGAACACCATGTGAACAATTACGTGGTAGAAGTATAAATCTGTTTAAAGAATAAATGTTCTGAACACCATTCAACACTAATCCTGTATGTACTGTAATGTCCTGTTAAATAAGAAAGAATGCCACTATTCAGTGACTCAAAAGCCTCTCATTAAACATGAAAATAAATTGTTCTGACCTGTGAATGAATAAACTCGTGCAATATCTCTTATACAAATGCCTGACAAAGGAATAACCACGCTAAAGGAATACATTTCCAGTACACATATGCTGGAAAAAAACAAAACACAACAAAAATTTAAAAACCTAACGCTTCACTGTAGCGGTGTATAAGCAAACGTGCCCGGCTGGTGGTTTTACGTTCACAGAAGAAAGGTTTTTAGAGGTTAAGTTCAGGTCACACGACAAATGAAATTGTAACAACCCAACTGACATTGTATAATGTCTTCTTCCACTCAATCAATAGGGCACTGTTAGTCCTATTTCCATAGAGATGGCTTGCTCCTTTCTGAAGGCTGCCTATTGTTTGAGGAGAGAGATTTGCCACTTGAACTGGGTTGTTCCCAAAGGATACGTACCTCATCAATTATTTGTACTCTTAACATCTACATATTTTCATATTAACATCTGTAGCATACCTACAGCAAGAATGAGCTGTTTTTCTCTTGACCCTGTTCTCAGAAGCCACTTAATCAGCTAAATTATAATTAAGGCACAAAGATGCATAAAGATTTGATACACTGTTTCAGAGAGCTCATGGGTGTCTAAAAGCTTGGTTTAAAAAAAAAAAACATGCAACGACCCATAATATTATATAAGCCTTTAAAGTAAATTGTTTGGCAGTACATTTTCAGAACAATTTAGAAATGTGTAACAGACGCAGACAGCAATAGCTTTTTTGTTAAATATATCTTTAGGCATAAAGTTGATTTTAAAACAAAAACATAAGCCATATGTTTGAAATATGTTTGACACAAATGCCTCAAAATCTATTTTATCATTCAGCACTGCTGATATACATGTTAACTCAGATAATGTGTTATGAAAAGTTACTTCGAGACATAAAAGATTATGATCGATTGTTGACTTGGCCATTTCAAGGGGATTTAGCTGCTCTCTTAAACAAGTTTTTAAAAAGACTGAACTAACAAAATTAATTTTAGAATCCCTTTATTTCTTTTAAGGCTAAAAAAGCACCCAAATCTAGTTTGCCTTTTAATATTGTTTTCCTGTAACTCTTTTTTAGTTATGGGGAGAAAAAATTACAAGGCTTTCACATTTCAGAACATAACCGGTAATGTCTGAATTATAAACTAAAAACCAGGGCAGATCCTTAATGATAGCAGTGATAATAGGAACAACTATAAAAATGATCAATCAGAAAAATTTAGAGCATGAAAAAATTTTCTTCTGGCTAATTAATTCAAGCATTGTTATCTTTTGTGCCCTGCTGCTGTGTTTGGTGCTGTACATAAAAGAGATGAAAACAATTCCTGCCCAGGGAGTTTACACTCTAAATATGATGTTAAAAATTGAGAGCCTTTTAATTAGAGGCATTATTTTAACTACTTTTATTAGTTAGGGATAAAAATAATGGACCTAAATTTTATTTATATACTATTATAGAGAACTATCTAGCAAATAATATAGCTAAAGGTATTTTAATCCATAGAGGTGCACTTTGGAGTACAATTTGAACTCATGAATGAAGGTCCACGTTTAACTTAAGGTATGCACATTATGCTAAAATACCAACTTCTCTTTAATAAAATAGAGCTTGTCTAATGACAGGTCCCAATCTTGTGTTGAGCTGAGAGCTCTTAACACCTCCTGAAGTTTGAGAGAGTTCAGGGTACTCCATCTCCCACAGGATAAAGATCACTGTTTATTTCATCATATACGTTCACATTACATTTTTGTGCTTCCATTCGAAGAACTTATTAAAAATTCTGATATGATTTGGTAACATCTTCAAATAATGAAATATGTCCATTTTTTCTCTGCAAAAGAGAATCAGAAACTATTTGTATCTTTTGTCATAATCCTCTCCGATATGGGTCAGGCTAAGGTTAAAAGTACAAGGAACTACATCAAACCACATCAAAGACAACCAGGGTTAACAAAATCCCAAACCACGTGCAATTCCAGTTGTTTTCTTGTTACAGGGTTAGAGGTCTAGACAAAATGAAGAGGTAGAAGGTTCCAGTTCTCTTGCAGAGTGCAACACCTACAGTGGGAGAAAGCAGCAAGCCACTCACTGTAATAGATGGAGCAGCCACTATTGATCTTTGCTGCTCACATTAACTTTCTTTCAAGTACTGGGAATTAGAATGAACAATCGTTACAATGACGTAAGTAGAATGCAGTACAGGTATGAAGACAGATCAGGTGCCATAGACAGGCAGCTGCCCATAACGTCTACCATAAAAAAAAGAAATTAAGTTTACAGTTTACCAATAGGTGAAGCTCATCCTGTTAATTTAAACGGACCATCTGCATCTTTACACAATGACAAACTTCATTAGTTCTGGTTAGTTAAACTGATCAGTGATTTGTAATAATGAGACTGAAAAACTTGTCACTCCTTTGTAAGAGGAGAGAGGGGTTTGCTGCTGCTGCGGGGTATTTTTGTGGGGTTTCTTTTTTGGTTGGTTTTTTTTTATTTTTTTTAAACACTTTTGTGAAGGGACCAAGGACAAATTTAGATTTAATCATTATTAGTTTCATCAGATGATTCTATTACAGTTCAAAACCTATGGGGGAAAGTTATGGTTTAAAAAGCCAGGACATATTGCTGGTTAATCTAATCAACTTTCTGAGATGTGGAAGAGAGCTGGGGGTGGAAAAGACAAATGCTAACAACTACCTTACCTGAAAACTGTGTAATAAAGCAAAGATGCGGCAGCTGCTCCAAAGAAACCACAGAGAAGATTTACTCGGTAGGCAACGGAACCAAAAGGGAATAGACCAATTACCAGTTTGGCCAGCAGAGTGAACAAAGGGTAACCAGGAGGATGGGCAACCTATGGACAAACCGGTAATCGGTTCACAAAGTTTCCATACAGCTGAAGTAAAAACTGCAATGAAATTCTAATTCAGAAGCATCTCCTTTGTTAGCCTGATACGAGACACTAGGATCTATCACCAATAACTAGGGTCTTTGGAACGAAGCCCTTCTGTAACAATCTTTTTGTGCCAATTTTAACTTAGCAAATATTTCCTTTAGTGGATTTGCGTGCACACATCACCCATAATAATGACTCGCTTAGAAAAGAGGTGACACTTTTCATTATGATTTCTTAAACTGCTTGTTGTCGGGGGTCACAGCATATTAGGGTCATTCAAAAGGCTGTTTTTAAAAAGCAGACTCCGAACTATTTTATTGGTTAGCAAGTTGAAAGACCACACTGCTATCGGATTACCACCACACTGACAGTCCTAAGGTCTTGCCTAAAGGGATCATGCACCATAATAAACTTTATTAAATAATAAAACTTATTAAAATTGTTAACCCGATTTATTTTATTCTCCCCAGCTTATACAAAATTTGGGTTGATAATAAGCCTGCTACTGTATATACAGTAAAGCCTTCGCTTTATAATTTAGTTTAATTGGATTTAAAACTTGAAGTAAATTGTCGCGTGCTGTACTTATAAGTTAGTAAAAACTGTGGTTTGAAAATAAATTAATCTACTTTACTCCATGCTTAATTAAACTTCCTTAATTCCTAAAACTGTTAATGAGAGCATTGATTAAACAATAAAACTAATACTTACTCCAAGCTCATACGCGGCTGTGATCAGCTCCCCTGTGAAAAAATAATGTAAAACCAATAATTACTATTAGGAAATGACACTCCTCCAAAGTTTGCAAAATCCAAATGCTTGCATTGGGGTTTTGCATTAATTTGACTGGATAAAACTGTAAATCTGTAGAGATTTAACAGCATGAAATTTTCTAAGAATATTTTCTCCCTCTGATGTCGTAGCACAAAATATCTTTTGTATGTTTTTCACAAGTCTCTTATGGCCAGATAAGTGAATACATAGGTAGGCTGCACTGAAAAATGGCCTGATATATTCAAGTTACAGGCATTATTTAAAAAAAAATAATAATAATTAAACCAACACTGCTTGTGTCAATAATGTTCAAGCAAAATAACAGAGTTTGTATAGTTCACACTGCATTGTCTCTTAACAACCTGGTTATTTCTCATGAAAAAAATTCAGCTTTATATTTTTAAATAGGGTAAAGATAATCATAGTGCATGTGTCAGTTTGTTCAGGAGAGCTCTGATGAAGTGGGATTTTCTCCCTCGAAAGCTCATGCGATAAATAAATGTTAGTCTTTCGTACTCCTTGTTTGTATAACATGAAGGAATTTAAACCTGCAGCCTTATTTATTTTAAAAACGACCCATGCTCCTGCTAGGGGATGTCGGATTCAGCCGACATCTTCATTATACAATACAGCCAGATTCATATTCTATTTGGTTTTTTCTGTGATTTTTTTTTTAAAAAGCCAAGAAAATAATTGGGTTAGTTAGCATTTCTACAGTGCTTTATAACATTAGAGCATTTTACAAACATCATCTTGGGATATACATTAAATATATCCAACACACACAAATACATTGAAACAAAATGAAGGCAACAACACAAGAAGTCATGAAACGCAACGGTTCAGGCTGACAGCCTATCGTAAAACGGGAACATCAAAGCTTTAAGTCACCTTTGGATAGCCTGACACCTTGCATTCTAAGCCAGTGATGAGAGCTTTGCCTTGAATTTCTAGTTCCTTCTTTAAATAGTGTTCTGTTGTAATGAATATTACCGGTCATTATTATACGATACACATTTTTAAGGGCTCGTGCCTGCAGTATGTATGTGCAAAGGACACGTATACAGACATAGTATGAATTGCATTGCTGAGTGCCATATAAACGGCCACGAGTATATTAAAATGGTATTTTTTAGTCTGCAAACCATTCTTTATTTTATTACTAACAGAGATAAGAAATATGCAAGACATTTTTTTTTAAAACATACTATTTCAATGCATAATTAGAAAACGAGGTGCCAGTCAAGTTACAATTCCTGTTAGTCACTGCTTTAAAATTAGGGATCTCATCTAGAACACGTAAGAAACTCCAGGGAGAGCCTCTGCTGGCCTTAAAAGCTGCCAGGGCTTGGTTTTGTTGTGCTAGGAAGTAAATGCTGTTTTTATTACTATCCTATTTTAGGAACGTTTCCATGTAATATAAGATTTACAAAAACACAGTTGAGATTTGGAATTTGCTCATCCCCAAATTTAATTTAATCCATAGTGGTTATGGCATTTCTGAGGTATTAAAAGCCAGGAAAGCAGACAGGGCTCCATTCGGCCATTTCATAATGTATATGAAAATGAGCATCTCAGAGGAACTGAGCATTTTTGCTACCCACAGCATATTCAACAGTGTGCACACCTAGCTGCAACTTGCTAAACCAGAGCTGTCTCTTTGATTATGCAGAGAATTAGTAGGTAGAGCTGGGAATGGAGACCTGGGGTGGAATCCTGAAGTAATGGGAGTTACCCCATTCAGTAGCAACAGGATTTCACAGGTGTGAATGCATACATTTAGGGTCAGCGGCTTTCTCGTTCCATACAAGTTACTAGCAATCTCACCAGCAGAAACTCCTCATAAGTGCACGCTCAGCAACAAAGCTATGGCATTCTGGAAAGTACAATGCAAACCCCAGTGCAGATAGTCTAGACAGCACTGGCCATAAGCTGTTGTAAACAAGCCTGAGATACATCAGCAAAGCAAATCTCTGAATTTGTTCTAAGGGATTCCCCAATTTTGACTATGACCATCATCTAAAGTGCTCCTACGTTTGTAACCAAAGCAGGAACCTGTGAACCCCTGGAGCTCACTGCATCCTGGAAGACAGTCATAAGGATCAGAATTGGCAATCACTGTGAATATGGCAAAACGCCACACTAATAAAGGAACCCCTGAATTAGGCTTCCTGCCACTTTAACAGCGTTATGGTCACTGCATACCTACACAGCTGCTAAGGAAGCTGAATTATCCATACTTCAACTCACTGGATTAACAGCAGGTAAAAACCAGTCTCAACAGACTTGGTAGTTGTCAATCTTTGCACTAACCTGTAGCCAAAGCCCCAACCCTGAAGGACTGAGCCAAGAATAGGGCAGCAGATATCACAAACTATATCTGAGACATGGCTAGGGACTCAATGTTAAGTCTTCCTAGGATATTGGGAAATATATTTGTTTAAAATGCCTATTATTGACAAGAAAGTAATATGCATCAGCATAATAGTGCATAATCTATGGTATGGATCCATGCTGTGGACAAGAACAATACCGAGACAATGCGTAAGTAAACTACCAAGAAAAGCTGTGTAATGTTATAGGATGCATCTCATTGTCAATTTTCACACATTACAACACAGATTTTATAAAGTGTTAACTGGAACAAATACCAAAACCTCTAAGACACTTTCTGCATAAACCTTCATTTGAAAAATGAAACAATACAAAAGAGACAAAAAGTGGTGCTGCGATTTTGATGAACTAAAAGGGGCCCATAGTTTGTAGGTTTGCCCGCAGGACAAGGAGGCAGGAACAAGTGGATTCTAATCTGGCCTCTGCCACTGCCTTCTTCTGTCCTTGATTAAATCATCAGCCACTTAATCTCTCTTCCTCAGTTTCCCTGACCATCTGTAAAATGAGGATAATAGTTTCCTACTTCATAACGAGCATTGTTTATAAAGCACTAAATACTATTATTACACAACAGGATGTATGTGACAGTGACACAAATCAGGACACAAACATGAGTGTGATTTTAAAAGAAGAGGACAAAACGGTGTTTCTTGAGTTTTCAAAGAACATTTTAGGAGTTTGTGTCAGCAGAATTTTGGCCCTCTGACTCAATTTCCCACAAAAGTTGTTCAGGATGGGTGCTGTTGCTGAGACAGAGAGAACCGATCTTTTCCATTTGAGTTTATTTGACCAATTTTAAGTTGGGTTAATGTGTGCAGATGTTTCTGAATTAGTTGTAAATTTTATTTTATTTTGTTGTATTTCTCTCTCTCATATATATATATGCCATCCATGGCAAAATACTGTGAGAAATCTGCCGCTGAAAATATCTACATCATTCTTGGCATTTACGTTTAGGCTGATCACAATTCTTTATGGATTTTTTTAAAAAATAGTATGTGTTGAAAATATTAGCCTGTCTCCCAAAGATATGTATGATCTTAACACAATCCTACAAATACTTAAGGACATGTGCAACTTTACTTACACAAATTCCAAAGGGGTAGCTGTGTTAGTCTATTGTAGAAAGACTTTAAAAGTGCCACAGAACTCTGTTGTCTTTTTACTTACACAAGTAATTCTAGATTTCAGTGGAACTAATCTCAAGACTGAAGTTAAGTGCTTGCAGGATCAGGGTCTTAGAGCCCAGATGCTCAGGGACAAAATTTACAAAGGTGTCCTTTGTCCGGGGTGGGAGAAGAGAACATACTTGGTTTATCATGGAAGTCGTACTGCATTTACTGACTCAGTGCACTATAGTTTATCACTATCCGGCACTGTTTTGCAAGGAAAAAGCATGATCCCCCCAGTGGGATGTAGTGTGGCAGTCCTGGAACCCTAGTCCCACCTATTCACATATTTTAAACGGAAGGCTATGTGGAAGGCTAGGAAAATAGGCCTCAGGGAGATCCAGCAGCAACCCCTCCCGCACAAGACACTACAGCGTAACTGGTCGTTGACTCGGAATGGAATAGGAAGAAGAGAGGCTATCGGGCACAGATAAGATAGGACGTCCCGAGGGCACCCTATAGGAGCACACCTTTACATCGACTTCCTCATCAAAACCATGGGCGTGGCTCCAATGACAGGATGCTTCAGTCTCTCTGAGACTGCTCAAACCCCACAATGCATGCAAAGACCATCACTGATGTCTGCCTTACTCACAATCTCAACTAGCATCTGTTAGAGACTGGCTTTTAAGAGTCTCCCTCGCAGTGTATTAAAGGCGATCCTCTGAACTCTGAATCCTCTACAAATATCTTGACAGCAACTTCCTTCTTATTAACATTTGGGGCCTCTTGTGATCAGAGTCAGCCAATCACGCTAAGCTGGGCAGAGCTGTTTTGACCCAGCACACCAGCACCCGTACTATGCCCGGTTATCAACAGAAGACCCCAATCATAGATCAGGTCTTATTAGAAGCTGTACAAACACAGAACAATAAAGACAATGCCTGTCACGAGGCGCTTACAATATAAAAATGCCACCTACTTAAAAAGACCGAGGGTGGATCAAATGAATACAACATACAGACAAACAGGTCTGAGGATTAAATAACACATCTTCTTGTTCCTTGGTGGCTGTTGTTGTTTTTAACATCCACTATCCCAGATGCGGTCAGTGTTCAAAGAACTAAGCTCATTTTAATTTTATGATCTAATTAGGAGGAAGCATCACAGAATCATAGATGCATAGGAGTGGAAGTGACCTCAAGAAGTAATCTAATGCCGTGTTTCTCAACCTTAAGTAGCAAGTACCCCTAACGTCTGAAAATTTTCATAAGTAACCCAACACTCCATTTTCCGTGGGATTTTATATTTACAGATTAACGTGTGCCATATGTTGGAAAAAGGGCTGAGTATATCAGGACAGTGTCGTTTGAAGGTGCCTTTTCAAAACGGAAGTGACTGAGCAGGCACTAGCCCCGAGTGGATGGCAGCACTCCCCATTGTCATCCACAAATCACACTGTGTGGGCCCTTTTTAACATTTCTATACAGGTAAAATCTGGGGCTCTCATCATTGTCAATTCCACTGCACAGCTAGCAGTGAAACTGACGAATAAGCCTGCAGGTACAACCCAGCTCCAGGACCCAGCAAGCCACTGTGCTCTCTGCCTGGCTTTCCGGGCACTGGGCTTCAAGCCAGGAGGGGGTCTGCCATATAGGCAAGATGCAGGCGACTGCCACCCACTCTGAGCTGGGGCAGAGGAGGCTTCTGCACAGGGCTGAAACCCTAGGATGCAGGCAGGCAGCTGCCATCCATCAAACAGGAGCAAGGGAGGCTAGCGCCTGGTTCTGACCAGGGACATAGAAGGCTGTCCCCCAGCTCCCGACTGCGAGCCTGGGCATGGATGGGTGCCACTCAGTTACAAGCCCAGCTCACAGGGCACAGGAGGCTGCTGCTGCTCGCCCAGCTCGGGGCTGGGACTGGGCGCGAAGCAGAAGCCAGCAGCTGTCCCTGCCTAACTGGGACTGGGCGGGAAGTGAGCAGTTATCCGGCTTTCCAAAAATCCAGCTCCTGCCACCGAGCATCCCAGGACGCAGGTGGCTGCCCCTGCTCCCCAGATGGGATCTGTCACCCCACAGGATGCAGAGCCTATTCACTCTTCACTTCCCTTCACTGGCACCCGCATACACCCTGCCTGTGGTACACGTACCACCGATTGAGAAACCATGATCTAGTCCACCAACCCACCCCCAACCCTGAAGTAGAACCAAATGAACTACTCTAGATCATCCTGGACAAGATTTTGTGTAATTCTTAAAAAAACTCCAGTGATTCCACAACCTCCCTAATAACCTGTTCAACTACTCAATGATCCTTATAGCTAGAAAGTTTTTTCCTAATCTCTAACCCAAAACTTCTTTGTCATAGATTAAGCCCATTCCTTCTTGTCCTCCCTTCAGTGCACATATATAACACTTGTTACGTTTATTTGCATTCTGGGTAGAAAAAAAATTAGCAAGATCACAATCAAAACAGCACAGAACTGTTCCATAAACTGCAAACATGCATTATAGCTATGGGCTGCAGGCACTGTGCAAATTAATCCAGACATGCATCCCAGCTGAGTTTATTTTAGAAGTTAATTATTGCAAATATATTGTTCATCCTATATTAACCAATAATATGGTTTTTAAAATGGGAACTGGCGAAGGAAGATGTTTAAAAAAAATGTTTAACTGAATGAGAAGTCATCAAGTTGTGCACCAGCTAGTCAATGAAATGACAGTTACCTTGTTCTGTCTCTTCCTTCACCTTCCCATTCTTTGCTGAACCCACTTCTTGCATCTCATTTTAGGGCAAAAATTATCTTTTGCAGAATTTAGCACCCAGGGACCCAGTCCTCATCAGAGCCTCTAAGTATTGGTATAATATTATAGCCCTGCAGCTAGTTTACAAGGCATGTCATGAGTCTGGAGACCAGAACATGCACTTTATTAGGAAGATTTTTGTGAAATGATACAATTCTGTTTTCTGCAGCCCTTAAATCAAATACCTACCACTTGAAATACTATTCAGCTCTGTCAGTTAGTATTTAACATAACTGTGCCTAACTGACAGAGTTGAATAGTATTTAACATAACTGTGCCTATTCAACTCTGTCAGTTAGGCAAAGTTATGTTAAATGTGTATTACCTTAAACTTATTTGTACAATACTGCCAATATAAAACAACCATACTTTAAGCAGGAAATATTATACTAGGCTTAACTCTCAACCCACTACTAAAGAAATCAAAGATAATGGTCCACATCTAGGAAAAACGCACTGAAAAAGTATCATTTAAAATTAACAGATAGTTCTAATTGGTTTTCAACTCTAAAATTACTTTCTCCAATTAAGTCCCAATTACCAACAATGGACAACTTCACTTTAAACAGGGACAAGGAACTCTTGGATTTGGAGATTAAGAGGCACCGACTTGAATAAATTGCTCAGTTCTTTGGGGGTCGGTGGGGAAGGTTCTGGGAAAAAGAAAACAGCTCATCTGTCAGCACCTTTAGGGAATTAGTCTACCACCCAACACACAAAATCTCAAATTGCAGCTGCACGTGCATCGTGCAAAGCAGACGTTTAAGCAGGACCAACCTTACAGTTTGCAAGTTCCCCCAAGGAACGGGAGGAAAGCCTATGTTATCCCTTCCTACCATCAGGAGGAGAGAGAGTTTGCTTCCCACCTTCCCTGGTCTAGTCAGTTATTAAACTGATAAAAACAGAAACCATCCTTGATCTGAGCCACAATGTACCACGAAAAGAATATGTCAAGACTGGTCAATACAGAGTCATGTCAAATGTAGCCTGACATGCCCAAAAGAGCAAGTGCTCCAACAGTCCCGTATTACTTGAGACCTGGGCTGGCCTGGGACACAAATTTCCCCCCCAAGGCTGCTTTCTAATTCCCTTATTGAAAGGCAGGACACAGCGGCAACACTTGTCACAAGACCTGACACCATGTGAAATCAGCATGATTTGGGACATCGCTCCAGAATAAACCTCCGAGAATAAGCTGAGGTCCCTACGGGTTTCAGGGCCCTCCTCCTGTGCAATAATGCACATGGGCTTGGCACGTGGGATCTGAATCCTCACCACCCACCAGGGAATCAGAGGGAAGAGGCTGGACAAATTGATGGATGGCGGCTGGACAGCCATCTTCCCAAGAGACTCGTTAGGGCCTGGCTAGGGGAGAGCTGGGGGTGGGCCGGTCTGGGACATGGCCCGCCCACACTCCCCTCAGGTCTCAGGTGCAGGGTTAGCCCCTCCTCATTCACTCCCACCCCAAGTCCTTCCCAGGGAGGGGAAGGGCAGTGGCTGCTGTCCTCATGTGGGGGGGGGTGCAGAGGGGGCTGAACCTCTGACCCTCCCCCAGCAGACCCCACTGGTCTGTTCTGGCCCCCCCATTCCTCACTTTCTGGGTCATGGGGGCCTAGGCCAGCCCCTCCCCGAATCTAAGCCAGCCTGGGGGGGGAAGAGCACAGCCCAGCCTGACCCCGCCCCAGGCGACGCGCTACAGGAGCTGGAGGAGGGGCGCTGAGTGACACGCACTGATGGGGGCGGAGTTACAGGCCCCGCCCCTTACGCAGGGGATTGGTGGCCGGGCGCGGGAGGGGCATTGAAGGACACGCCCGGTGGGAGAAGGGTTCCAGGCCCCGCCCACTCCGCAGGGGGACGGTGGCCGAGCTGGGACGGGATGGGGGAGGGAGGGACGGCCTGGCTACTTTACCCGAGTCTCCCCCGAGCACGGACGGCGGCACCGTCACCGCATACGCGGCAGCCACGGCCGCACCCAGCGCCCCGGCGAAGCCACCCGCTCCATGGCGCCGGACCCCCGCGGGTCGACTGCCGAGCGGGGCACCCATGTGCCGCTTCCAGCCAGCCGCGCCGCAACTTCCGGGAGGGCGGGTGGCACCACCGCTGCAGGCCACGCGGGGGAAGCGGCCCGCAGCAGGGCAAAGGGCGGGCGCTGCGGTCCGACGTCCCCCCCCTCTTATTGGTATATTCGGAAGGGGCGGGGTGAAGGAAGCGCGCGGGTGGGGGGCGGAGGAAAGGAGGAGGCCGCTGTCTCCCTGTGTCCTGCGCCCCCTCTGGCGATGAAAGGTACTGCATGCGGGAGTAACCACTGGTGGTGGGGGTCGGGCGGGAGAAACCACAGGCAGAGGGGTGAGACTGTCCCCTCTCGGGCACGCCTTGCCCTGCCCCTGGCACGTGCAGGGACAGATCCTTGCAGCTGCATTGGGCTGAGATGGGCCCTGGTGTGCCCAAGTGACCACACTGCAGGGTCAATGGCAGTGCCCTTCCGGCCACCCTCAGAGTCTGCTGCTCCCTCTGTGGCTGCTCCTCTCAGCCACCTCTTCCTCTCAGTCCTACAAGCACAGTCCTGTGCTGCTCTGGTCCTGCCAGAGCCCATCTGCTCCACTCTGGGCCACTCCTCACCCATCTGCACTCAGATCAGAACCCTGCTGCCATGAGCATCCGTCTCCCAGCACTCTGCCCATATTGCTCCATCCCCCTTGTATTCAGAGCAGAACAGGGGGGTGCATAGAGAAGTGTACAGGGATAGACAGCTGCAGACATATATGGGTTGGTTTGCTTATAGGTGGTCCCGGTGCCTCACTCAACTCGCCCTAGTGGCTTCAAGCAACTGAATGTACAGAGTAGCGTCTTCACCCACTCCCACCTTGCCTCAGCTGGCATGCTAAATCTAGTAAAGGTCCCAATAAACGATACAACAGGTTCTCCAAATACATGCCTGGGAATCATGGTCAAATATTAGACCACAAAAACCAAAAGAATGGAAAAGATTTAGCCCCCTTGTTGTTGAACTGACAGACGGGGACCAAAGGAGAGGAAAAGCAGAAGGGGCGTTTAAGATCTTCCTGTGTAGCACTAACCATAGACCCTCATCCTGTAATCTCTTCATCAAGCCCCTCCCTTCTGTTTGAGCAACATCATAAATGTTATTTGTATAGCAGTAATACCTAGGATTCCAAGTGATGGATAAAGGCTCCACTGTGCTAGGTGCTGTATGTAAACAACATACTCTTGAATCTTCGAACTGACTTCCTTTGGTTTTTGGCATACCTTAGAAACTACTGCTGAATTTCTTAAGTACTCAGCACTCTGATTTCGTCCACTGCAGCTTGATTACCTCCGATGACACCTTTCCTTCCCCAACTCTGACCCAAACATCTCTTCTTCCTGTGTTTGTCTTCTCCCAACTTGATTTCAATTTTTTTATGATGCCTCTTACTTTTGGAACATACTACCGGATAACATATACTGAAAGTATCCCCATTACTTCCTCTTTCAAATCTCTTTTGGAAACAGCTGCTCTCTGAGCCTTACCACTCTTACTGCCCCCTGCCACTCCAACTGTTATATGTACAGTTCATAACTACTACTTCTCTTGTCTGACATACATCTGTGTAAATGAGAAGTAAGCAGGGGTTAAAGTAAGGGGGAACGCACCGGAACGCAGTTCCGGGGCCCACAAATTTGAGGGGCTAGAGTTCCAGGGCCCCTAAAAATAGAAAAATCTGGTGGAACGCATGTTCCACCCTGTCCTGGCTGCTGGCAAGTCCTACGCCCCACCGTTGTTAATCACAATACTTATTGTGTTATGCAGTGTTTGCTAGTTTGTGACAATAATTGCGATAGACATAAATGCCATATAAAATTATAAATATTTTTATGGATCGATAACCGATGCATGTGGTACTGAGAAGCGGTTGCAAATGCCTACCTGGGCTGGGGCCCGCACATGCATGAAGGGGGCCCAGACAATACGCGAAGGGGGCCTGGAGATTAGGAGGGTTCCGGGGCCCGTCAAATTATACTTTAACCACTGGAAGTAAGATCAGTGATATCACACCACTGTAAGCAGATTCTGTTACGTGGGTTTTGTTTTGAGCATCTTACCCACTGAACAGTGAAGGTGCTATACAAACAATAAGGATTTATGCCCTGAATGGGCATGTTGTTAAATGCCGCTGATCCAGGAAAGGATTGCAAGTTACAGCGTACAGAATATTAAAAATACCAGCTCACTGCGTGGTAGTTGGTAGGGAAAGTAAACAGAATACTGAGAAGTATCAACAGAAGAATAAAACATCTGCAGAAATCATTATGGGATTGTATAAAAGACTAGCGAGGCCATACCTGCAGGATTGAGGCAGATTAAAGAAAGGCTTTTGAATACAAATGTAAAAGGTATGGAAGAGAGTAACGGGGATGATGAACGGTTTTATGGATTATATCTAAGTGGAGAGGTTAGGAAAATTAGGTTTGCATTCATTAAAAAAAGAGATTAAGGGTTGACATGATTGAAATACTGTATATCAAATTCTGAGGCCATGAAGAAGGTGGTTGCTACAGGACCATTTTAGAGCATAACCAGCTGAAAAACAAGAGGACGTAAATTGAAACGAAGCAAGGTATTAAGGGAATTTACGAGATGTTTCTTTACACAGGTGTGCTGAGGCTGCATAAGAAGTTGCGACTGTACTGTATTCAATCAGAAGTTAAGTTGTTTGAAGGAAGCAGTATTCCAGGATGTAGACACACTGGCTGAGTAGGCTGATGGGACCAAATGGCTGCTTTCTATCCACAAGTGATACTGCTCTTTGGCTCTTTGGCTCCAAAGAGGAGGGAGCTAGGCTGTTCTCGAGGGTAACAGAGGACAGAACAAGGAGCAATGGTTTCAAATTACAGCTGGGGAGGTCAAGGTTGGATATTAGGAAAAACTTTCTAACTAGGAGGGTGGTGAAGCATTGGAATGGGCTATCTAGGGAGGTGGTAGAATCTTCATCTTTGGAGATTTTTAAGGCTCGGTTAGACAAAACCCTGGCTGGGATAATTTAGGGGGAGTGGTCCTGCTTTTTAGCAGGGGGTTGGACTAGATGACCTCATGAGGTCCCTTCCAACCCTATTATTCTATGATTCTAAGCGCTTAAGTCGACTTAATAAAAGCCCAATGTGGATGTAGGAGTCTGTAGGTCGACTTAACCTTCCTTAAGTCGACCTAAGGCTCCAGTGTAGACATACCCCAAGTGAGCTTCAACATACTGAACTGATTGGCAGGTTCCAGCTGTTATTGGATGGGGAGAGGGAAAAAGACAAGTTGCAGTCCTCAGCCAACCATGATCACTGTGGTAATGAGTTTGCTTATGAATACAGGTGTGTTGGAGGTATGGTGATGGCCCTTTTTCTGATACAAGTGTATCTTCTCTGTCAACAAATAATTTGGAGATTGGGTTTACATATTGATGCAGAAAGCAGAAATGTGGTGATAAATGAAATTTGACTTTGTGCCTGATCATGCGTTTCTTTCTCAGACATCACTCTGAGTGAAATCAGTGGGAGTTTTAGCAGAGTATGTATGATATGTAGGACTGAACCCTCTATTTTTTTTTTAACCAATGCAATGAGCTGTGCAATTTTGACCAACACATTTTGTCTGTGCACAGAAAGATTGACCTGAACCATATCAGTGCCCCTGAACAGCTCAAACCAACCCCTTGGAATTCAGTTTAGATTTGCACTTTCCGGTATGTTCCTATTTCTCCTAAAAAGAATACAGTACTTAAATAAAAAAGCACAAAGGCAACTGAAAACCATTGCAGATACAGGTCTTTGCGCGGTACACGTTGGTAAAAATTCTGGATGTGGCACTAGAGCATACTCTAGTGGTAGAAAAGTAAAGTAAATACTACTGGGGTGTACAGTTTGAATGCTATATCGGTAATGGAATGTGTTCTGTGTTTAACAGGAGGTTATTCCTTTTATTTCTCTTGTTACAATAAAGCACCTTCATACTTTTCTCTCAACATGTTAGGAAATACCCAAGGCAAAAAGAAAGTAAACAGGAATTTGTAAAGACAACAGAGTCTTGTGGCACTTTTAAAGTCTTTCTACAATAGACTAACACGGCTACCCCTTTGGAATAGGAATTTGTAAAGTAATTTAAAACACAGCTTGAGAATGCATCTTTAAAAAATGGCTATGGACTTAGTTCTTTTTACCAGGGTCTACTGCAGTTTTACTCCTGAGAGATACAGTTTAGAGAAGGCAGAGATAAAAAGAGAAGAATAATACTTAAAGCAAATTCTGTTCACCCATGGCAGTGTCATTACAAAGTTGAATGAGCACAATTATTGCAAATAAACAAAAACAATGGACCAGAACCAGTTTTACATAAGAAAATACTGAAATATTATTCAATTAGTCCAAAGCTTTAGTTAAACCTTTTCTTTTGCCCATCAAGAGATAATGTTAATACAGAAAGCACTCAACTGCTGTACTTGAGTAAAAGTCAGCATCCATTTAATGAACTTACATATATACACACTTAACAAAGCTTCAATATTGTCCTGAATTTAAGAAGCAAAACAAACCAACCCATACTTACTTGTAATAATAAAAGCACCTATTAATGAACAACTATGACAAATAAAAAAATGCTTCTTTAAACAAGCCATTTGGCAAATACTGAAACTGAAAATATAGGACTGTCTTAAAAGAACGAAAGAGACCATTATCTTTAAGTTGTTTCAAGAAGCGCCAGTTTTGCAGATCAGATAAGACATCTGTGATTGACTGAAATATTCTGAAATGCTGCAAAATTGTACCTGATCCGAAAGCAACAAATTGATTGAACAAATGAGGGGGGTTGAAATGTCTCAAAAAGCATCATTCTGACCCCACAGGCAAGAAGTTGTCTTTGATCTTGGGACACAATCCTGCAAACACTAATGTCTGTGTTTTCCTTCACACATGCGTGTAGTCTCATTGACCTCAGTGGAACTACTCCTGTGTGTAAACCTAAGAATGCATGTTAAGACCTTTATTATAGTTGTTTTGTGATATTTCAATAGCCAGTTTAAACCTTCTCCTAAAACATGAACTAGATTAACCTAATTTTTCTAAAGGAAAATGTTTTTTTCCATAAGCTTCAGACAATCTGCTTCAATGTCTTGTTGTTATGTACTAAAAATAGCTTCTTGGATGCAGCTCTTTCTATGTAACTCTTAATGGTAGGCTTCATTTTCAGAGTTCCTGAGCAGTCACATTTCTCCTTGGTTCAGCTGGTTTCTCATTGGTTCACTGAAAGCTCAGCACTTCAGAAAATCAGGCTCTACATTTTTACTCCTGATTTCCATATCTGTGTGTAATTTAGTTTTCCGCAGGCAAGGCCAGCCCAACCATAGAGGTGAACAAGGCGGTCATCTAGGGCGCCAGGCTTTAATGGGCGCCAGAGTAGACAGAAGTGATTTTTTTTCTCTATTTAAAAATATATATTAATATGTAATCTCATATAACATGTTGGGGAGGGGTGCCAAAGTCATAGTTCGCCTAAGGCACCAAAAACCCTTGGGCCAGCCCTGTCCGCAGGCCTTAGTTAAATAATTTAGGGCCTGATCCTGTTTTCTGATCTGCACAGACAGTCCCATTGACTTCAATGGTATTTCATACGGGCATAAGCATGTGCCCACATGGATCAGATTAGAGGATCATGGCCTTTGATGTCAAAAGAACCGACCATTTCCAGCCGCAATGAATGAAACCTAATGAATGACGCAAGATTATAAAATCCTCATAATCCTCAATGGGCCAGACTTTGCTTGCTTTGTACATGGGAGTAGTTCCAGCGAAGCCAATGGGACAATTCACATGAGTGAGAATTTATAACAATATAATCAGACACTTTTTCTGACTAGATTGAATGGAGCTATGCCAGTTTACATCAGCTGAGGATGTGGGCCACCACATTTAATATTTTATTTAGACGGATAAATACAATTATTTTCAAAAGATCCCTAATTCACTCCTTGGTCTGCTCTTTATGGGTGAAATTCATTCCTGTTCAAAAAATCAACAATTAAGACCACAAAACAGAGTAAAGCGGGATTTAAGTGGCGCTGATACTCTGCATAGGGAAAACAAACAAGGAGTCTGGTGGCACTTCTAAAGACTAACAAATGTATTTATCGCACGAGCTTTCGTGGGAGAAAATCCCACTTCGTCTAGAGTCATACAGTTAGAAGGGACTGCAAGGGTCGTCTAGTCTAACCCCCTGCCAGGATGTAAGATTTGTTGGGTCTAAATCATCCTGGACAGATGGCCATACAGCCTCTTTTTGAAAGCCTCCAGTGAAAGACTTCCATTGTCCTACTGGGTCTTACAGCTGGGAAGTTTTTCCTGAGATTTAATCTAAAGCTGTTATGCTGTTGTGTGAATTCATTGCCTCTTGTCATGCTCTCTGTGGCCAAAAAGAACAACGTTTCTCCATCCTTTTTATGGAGGCTTTCAAGGTTTTGAAGACTGCTATTATGTCCCTGATCAATTTCCTCTTTTCCAAACTAAATATACCGACTTTCTTTAGCCTTTGCTAATATGGCTTGCCTATCTCCTTGATCATTTTTTGCCACTCACCTCTGGATCTTTTCCAGTTTTTCCACATCCTGCATTTAAGAACCTGGGATAGGACGGTCTGATGGTATCACTTGGGTGAAGAGTCAGTGCAAAGTCTGTTTGCAATAATGCACCTGAGCCACTGTTGCTTGTAATTTAAGAGCTTCATTCATGATCTTCTCTGTGGGTTTTTGGTTTGGGGGTTTTTTTGGTTTGGATTTTTGGTTTTTGTGCCATGCCACTTTCTGGTTCTTCACAAGCCAAAATGAGAAACCTGAATCTCATTTTTCAAATGCTGGAACTGCTGGTGCAGAAAAGAACTAAATGCTGGGGACTAACTTCGGCTTTCAGTTACACTAGCATAAATCCAGTGTAATTCATTGACTGTGGTTGCGTTCCTCCAGATTCGGTGTAACCACGAGCAGAATTTGACCCTATCTGTTTTTCTGTGGCACTAAGGTTTTTAAGGGGAATCCTACAAAAGATTTAGCCAGGAACAAAATCTCCTCTATTCCACAAGTCCATCAGAATGCTGTATGATAAAAGAGAGCATGTAGTCTTATTGCAGTGGAGTGAAGGAATTCCCTTGCTGAAATAGTGCAGGCATGTTCATGAGCAAGACATTAGAAAGAAGCAACACCTGATCTAGACAGAACGATACAACCCTACTAAAGTATCACCCCATCACAGGGGTCACTAGTGGTGCAGCTGAGCCGAAGCCAGCGATGGTCTCGGCCCCAATTGGCAGCGAAATTATCTGCTGGAAGTGCTCCCTCCAGTTGCTTCCCGCTCTTGGCAACTGCAACGTAAGCACTGAACCGCTGGGGTCTACTCCTGGCTACCTGAGCGGTGGGCCCTGCTACCCCGGCAGTTCCTGGCCCCTGCCCTGTCTATTGCTGCCACTATAGACTCACATTTTGGCTGCACCTCCTGTGATGTACCGAAGGGGGGAGGCGAGAGGAGGACCAGACTGCTGGGCGCCAGCCTGGGGCAAGGGGTGCTGGCTCGGCCTTCATGACGTGCAGAGGATATGGGGGGCAGGAAGCCCTGAGGGGCAACTGGACGGAGTGTAGGGGCAGGCGGGAGTGGGGAGGGGAGTTATGGGTGACCAGGAGGAGAAATTCCCTCCCCACCCACTATGCCCTGGCTGGGAAGTAAGGGCCTGCCTTCAAGTAGGGGGAGCGGGCACTGGATCCGAGTGGGCTGCAGGGCTGGCAGGAGAAAGGCATGTTCTTGCAGCACGCCCTCTGGGGCCTTCTTCACCACTGACCCCTGTGATACTGCTAAGAACAGTGGTGTTGCAGGTTATTCACCATGGGAGCACCGCCACATAAATTAGAATGATCCACGGCTAATCCAACCAGCAGGGATGGCATTTGAGAAACACTTACGTGGCTGTTCTCCTTTTTCCATGAACCCACTGGATTTTTGCATCCAAATACCAGCTTCCTGGAACTTGAGTGGGAAAAAGGCCGTTTCATGACCTTCCCAAGCAAATCACAGGGGATGTCCATGTAAAATCCAAAGAAACCTTTCTCAAATATATCTACACAATTATCTTGTTGGGTCTCTCTACTGCAGCTGCAGCTGATGACAATATCAGAAAAACTGGGGAAAAAAAAACAACCTTTTAAAATGTATTTAACATTGGTGCACAAATTGCTTGCAGACATTAGCCCTTCAGTTACGACCAGAACTGGTGAATTATTAATAATAATCTCTTCTAAAGACTTCAAGGAAAGACTGTAATTAAATTGAAAGCCTCTCTTTTTTTAAAAAAAAAGAGAGGACTCACACTCTACGATCTATTCCTCGGGAAGTCACATTCTGCCTACTCTTTTCCCATGTTATTTTTGTGGGGAAAGCAGAGGCAGATTAAGTACCCAAGAGGCTCTGAAATATATGCAAAGTTCCCTCTTCTGTATCCGCAGCATTGGGCCAGTCGTGTGATACTTCCAGTGAAGAATGGTGAGGTCTACTAGGTAGTGAAAAGCAAGCTTAGCCTACACAGTACCAGTCATGCGGCATCCCAGGAGTGGAGGTGTGCTAGAAAGCGAATGGGGGGCTGATTCTGCTCTCACAGCACCATAACGCCCCTGAGTACAACTGAGTTACTCCTGATTTATGCCAACGTAAGGAAGATCAGAACCAGTGCTGATTGACGTGTTCAACCATAAATGGCCATGTAGCTTGTAGGGTTTCCTTCTTCTGTTCAGCAACAGCTAGTGCACATATACCGTGGTAGGTACTCCTGGCTTGCTAGCCACGGAAAAAATACAAGTAAGTTTTTAATGCGTCGGGGCTGCTTGTTACAGGAACAAGAGAAAAGATAAGTTTAAAACAAATTACATGAATATGTTCTCTCAACAATTGATGACAAAGTGGCAAATTATACATTACCGCTGTCCTGAAGTTCAGTCCAAGTGAGTGCATACCTCTGTGCACAGAAATATCTAGCATTACCATCATATACAATACTGGTGAGACCATGTCTGGAATATTGTGTTGTGTTCTGGTGGCCACATTTTTACCAGGATGTTGGAAAATAGTGAAGGGTTCCGAAAACTCACTGTGTGAATGATTAGAAGGTTAAGAAACTGGACTTACAGTTAAAGGCTTAAGAAACTCGATCTATTTAGCTTGTCAAAGAGAAGGTTAAGAGGAGACTTGATCATTGTCTATAGGCACTGTCATGGGGAGAAGATATCTGCTAGTAGAAGGCTCTGTAAGCTAGCAGACAACGACATAAGATCAAGTGGCTGGAAGCTGAAGCTAGATAAATTCAAGCTAGAAAGAAGGTGCACTTTTTTTACAACAAATATAATTCACCACTGGGACAAATGACCCAGGCACACAGTGAATTCTCTATCATTTGAAGTCTTTCAATCAAGATAGCATGTTTTTTTTTTTTTTTAAAGAGAGTCTCTAGAAGAGACAATCTTCAGGGTGTGTGGCAAATCCAACCTTTCTTTCCATGGTTTTAAGGGGGATAGGTGAGTGGCGTGAGAGAGATTTTACTGTTACACCATCTGCAGAAGAGGGGCTTTATTTTATCATAACAACTAAATCACATCTAGGCACCCACCACATGGGATGGGGGGCTTTCTTAACGTTCTCCATCCCAGTCCTCTGAAACCATTCCCTCTTCCTTCTTGAATCAATGGTGACAACCTCCCTGCCACGCTATCCACATCAGTGACACATTCCACTCCTCCGCCCTCCAGCCACACACAGTCCACTGTCTAACTATTCATTTGTCCTCCACGGGCTCTAAAATACATTTTTCTTTCTTACCAAAACCTTTGCCCCCCATGTGTTACAGGTCCGGCCCCCGCCCCCGCCCCCGCCCCAGTACTCTATCACAACACAGTGATCTGTCGTCTGCTTTAGCTAAAGCAGAAACAGTTCTGGAGTCATGGAGTTCTGTTCCTGATACATCAGGTTAGAGGGCAGCCGTCTTGCACTCAGCTACTGCATCCTCCTCCTCTCTGGCCACCCTACTTCTCATCTAGTTCCCTCATCATCTTCTGTTTCTCTATGAGCCACTGGGAACGTTAGGGCCTGATGCAGTTCAACTAAGCAAAATGAATTTGCAGTCACTTTCCATAGGGATTGTGGGCCCCAATCCTGCAAGGCTCTGAGTGTTCCAGGCCCAATCCTGAGGCTTTTACTAACACATACATCTTATATAGCAAGTTTCTATCTGAGATACTTACATGGCCCACAGTACTCCACGCTATGGTCTTTAATGTATTTATTTTTCATTTTAACATCCCTGTGGGATAGGGCAGTGCTCTTCCCCGCATTTTACAAACGAGAACAAAGAGACAGAGTAGCAGAAGTCACAAGGGTAGTCTATGACAAAGGAAAGAATGGAACCTAGATTCTCCCAGTTCCCAAACCACAGGCTCATCCTTACCCATTGATCTGAAATCACTTTATAAAGATGACAGATCCTTCTCCCATTTCACAGATGAGGAAACAGAGGTGCAGAGACTTTCCCAGGCCTGCAGCAGAGTTGAATACCAGCCAGGTCTCCTGAGTTCAAGGCCAGTGCTTGTTTACTAGGTTACCTGACTCCAGGAAAGCATCTGTTGACTTAATTTGCCTCATAGACTTTGGTGGGGGTGGAAAGCTCAGCATCTTGCACATCAGCTCATAGCTCTACAGTTAAAACTGGGCAAACATCAACAGACAGATCACACCAGAAGGAAAGGGTAACATTAAATCTTCTAGAAAACCATTTTTAAAAAATTGAGACGAATCAGAGCAAAAACTTTATTATTTCCTACTACATTTTATTTTTAGAGCAGAGAATTCCAGAGTAATTCCTCATTTACCAGATATATTTCTTCTGAGCTGAAGCAGAACATGGGGACAGGAATACACCTCACAGCTATCAGATGTCCTTCACATCAAAGACCAAGACAGGGCCATAAAGTCCATGGGGCCTGATTCACCTCAGAACCACCTGCACATCAGCAGTGATCCACTGGTGTTACACAGGTGTAAAAGCTTGGAAAGGGAGAGGCGAATAAGACTCCATGTCACTAGTTGCCATCAGCCTCTTTAATCCTTTGCCTCTCAAATCAGTTTTAAAACGATCATCAGATCTTTCCTTTGCCACTAATTAAAAAAGCGAGGCCCGCTTTAATCTGCAGCCCGTTTATCGCCCTATATTTAGAAAGTTTCTGCTAATGCATTGTTTCGTAAACATATGTTCTAACTTGCACACAAAGGGAGCCCCCAACTCCCGGGACCGGTCAGGGAGACTAAATGCTTTAAATATTACTTTTAATGCTAATATCAGATTATTAAAAACATAATCCAGTGTACTGATTGGACCTCATGTAAGCAGGAGATAAGAGGGTTTCTATCCATGCATTAACGCATTTCATGTCGAGCAAAGCCACTTTCTTCCTACTAAAACATATGGTCGTGAACCAATAGAAGCAGGACTATTATATTCTGTACTGTAGCAGCACAAACAAGAAAGAACTCTTTCTGTGAAATTTTGCTCCTAAAGAGCAATTTGGGCTCTTTAAAACATTTAAATGACCAACACTAAGAAGCACTCAGCCCAAAGCAGCTTTATATAAATGTGCTGTAAGAGACTAAAATGAAGTAAGCTACCTAAATCTTTCAAAGATAGCCTGCTAAAGGGAGAAGGGCTCCCACCCCAGATGCTTTTCTCCGTCCTGAAAGGGGTGTTGTTTCCCTTTGTATTTTGGCTTTATTCTCCTCCAGATCTTTTGTTTTTTCTGACTTTCTCCTCCTCCCTAGGGGCTAGCCCCTACATCTGTTTCTGCCCAGGCAAATGCCTGTTCTCCTGGACTATTTGGCAGAGGCCGCGGGATAGCATTGGCACCCGTGTCCTAGAGAGAGAGCTCATCACCTCTCCATGCTGCTCACTTTCTGGCAGCTTGGCTCCTGGCGACCTGAGCCTGTCCTCGGATCTGGTTGCTCTCCTAATTCCTAGTGCAGCAGGCTGTGCTGGTTCCAAAGACTAGCTCTCTCTCCCATTTCCTTCGGCTTGAAATGGGAGAGGGATTTGGAAAATTGGGGCAGGTCACTGAAGCCAGTAACGTACACAGAAAGGGCTTATTTTGTATGTGTCTGAAAAGTTGGCTGCAACGTCATTTGAAAAGAGACCAAAATGCACAGCTCTATGACTTTCACTAAGGCCAGCTGATTGTCCTAATTGCAGCTCATTTAACTGCTTAACCATGGTTTCAGATGCTGGCAGAGGATTCTAAAGCTGAGGCCTTGGATCCTGGAAAGCAGAGCTGCCTCACTTCCTCCGCTAAAGCACTTGTTGATCTACCGAGTGGCTCTCACACCAACAAATTTTCAAAGGGTCTGCTCTGTTCTCTGAAAGTGGAACCGAGTTGCTGTGGGACCCTGGCAGGAAGGAACGCTATGGGCTGGAGTGAGCAAAAGGAGGAGATAGCAGCGTGGAAACTGGCTGTGTGGTTTCCAGCCATCACCAGCGCTTTAAGCCTCATGCACAGGCATCTGCAACCAAACGGAGACTTACAGCAAATGGATGCTGTACTTTCAAAGAGGAAAAAAAAATCTCAGCAGCTGCATGGGATCGACATAATGCACATATGCTCATTACAATTAGAGTTCAGACTGAAAGATAGGTTATCTGCATGTAGGATAGAAGAAGAAGAAGAAAAAAACAGACCATCACCATCTGTAATGTCCCTCATTACAAAGGCCCTTTTTAGCTTAGACTCGTCAGAGGTCATTTTTATTATGGACCTTTTCTGTATTAAGGCTCATAATAACTACAGCATGATGGTCCAGCACTAGCTTAAGGTGTGGGAGACCTGTGTTCAAGTCCCTGCTCTGCCAGATTCCCCATGTGACCCTGGGCAAGTCACTTAGTCGCTCTGTGCCTCAGTTTCCCATCTGCACAATGGAGTTTAGTCTCACAACATCTAGGTGACGTTAAGATTGTGAGGCACTCAGAACCTGTGGTAACATGGACCACATACGTAGATTTACTTAGATAGAGACCTGAGGATGGGTCATCTCCACTCTGAGCTCAAATGGTGCTTCATAAAGAAGTCAGGACTTTATAAATAAAAAGATGCTCCTGTGCTTAAGCACTCTGTGGGATGTGGAAGAGCTGGGTTCAATTCCCGATTCCTCTACAGGTCGCTTTTGCTCTCTGTGCCTCACTTTCCCTCCCGGTATGTCTATATCACAGCTGGAAGCAACTCACCCAACCCAGAAAGACAAATCGTGCTAGTTTCAATTGAGTTAGTGTGCTACAAATAGCGGTGTGGACATTAGGATGACGAGATGTCCCGATTTTATGGGGACAGTTCCAATTTTCAGGGCTTTTTCTTATATAGGTGTTCATTACACCTCACCCCATCCTGATTTTTTATACTTACTGTCTGGTTACCCTAGCGAACCACCCAAGCTTGGATTCCGGGTGCTGGCCAGGCTGGTAGCCAGATGGCTACCCAAGCTTCCTCCCATCCTGCAGCATCTACACCTCTATTTTCAGTGTGCTACCTCAAGCAAAGCCAGTTCAGGTCCGGGCAGCTTGCACCCAGCTGCAGTGTAATATGAACATGGTACTAATTCCTCCTGTACTCATCTGACTGAACAGAGTGCTTTAAGAGCCTTGCATGGAACTTGCTATCAGAAATGAAACTTGTTCTTACAGGTTGAGGCCACGTTTGGAGTTTTGTGGCCAGTTTGGGGTCCATCACTACAAGAAAGATGTAGACAAATTGGAGAAGAGTCCAGCAGAGGGCAACAAAAATGTTTAGAGGGATGTAGCACATGCTTTATGAGGAAAGGCTGAGGGAACTGGGCTTGTTCAGTCTGCAAAAGAGAAGACTGAGGGGAGATTTGATAGTAGCCTTTAACTACCTGAAAGGAGGTGCCAGGGAGGACAGAACTAGGCTGTTCTCAGTGGTAGTAGATCACAGAACAAGGAGCAAAGGTCTCAAGTTGCTGTGGGGGAGGCCTTAGTTGGATATTAGGAAAAAACGTCTTTCTCTAGGAGGGTGGTGAAGCACTGGACTGGCTTATCTAGGGAGGTGGTGGAATCTCCGTCCTTGTAGTTTTTAAAGGCCCAGCTTGACAAAATCCTTGCTGGGATGATTTAGTTGGAGTTGGTCCAGCTTTGAGCAGTGGGTTGGACTAGATGACCTCCTGAGGTCCCTTCCAACACTCTTCTTCTCTAAGTCTGTTTTGATGTATTAGCGTATTTATTTTCATATGTGCCATATCTTGGAACTGACAAATAACAGTTCCGAGCATTTCATTTTGCCCAACTTTTACCCATTTACTACTCCATTGCAGAGTTCTCTCTTTAAAAACCATTTCAAGGAGGCAGTAGTAAATGGGTAAAAGTTGCGCAAAATGAAGCAACTGCACTTTTCTAACTTTTTAGCTCAATCAGATGAATGCATTTCACTGCAGGTCGCCGGGGCTCCTTATGTGGTTGTCACTGGCTGCTGTTCCATGTCCTAAGGTGCCGACACCCTAGGAAGAGCGCAAAATCTGGAGAAAGTGAAATTCAACTTTTGTCTCCACTATGGACAGGCAGAGACAGACTTGCTCAATAAGAACCAACATTTGAAATCTCAGCTGCTGCCCAGTTCTAGAGAGACACGCTGCCCCTAATTTTACAGAAGAATCGTGCAAAATACAGACCAAAAAAACCCAAAATCTTCAAAAAAGATTCATTTACTACAACAGGGCCAGATTCTGCCTCTCTCACTCCAACTGATGCCAAGGTCACTACTCACAGAATATGTACTACTCACTGGCTATGTCTACACTTGGAAATTTAAGTCGACTTTAGCTAAGTGGACTTAGTTAAGTCGACTTAGTGAGTCTACACTTAAATTTTAAGTCGACTTTGGGGAGAATTTACAAAGTCGACCTAGAGCGTCCACACTGGACACCTAGGTCGACTTCTAGGGGCTAGGGGGACCTAGGGTAGGTCCACGGGGGCAGGGGTGCACCCCTTGCCCAGTGCCAGGGGGCTCAGCCTTTGCCCCATTGTACATAGGTACAATGGGGCAAAGGGGGACAGGGACCCTGGCAGGGCATAGGGGCAGGGTGGACAGGGCTCTGCCCTCCCCTTTGGGGGGGGCATGCCAGGCTTCCCCTATGCCCCCCCCCCCGGCAGGGAGGGCATTGGTGCAGTCCTGGGGTAGCCCTAAGTCGACTTAGGGCTACTCCACGTCTACACTGGCTTAAGGCGACTCTAGGGAGTCGACTTAAGCCCTAGGTCGAACTAAATCTAGGTTTAATAAAGTTGATGTAATTTTCATTAAGTCGACTTTATTTTCCTTAAGTTGACTTAAGCAAGCTTAAGTCGACATAATTTACAAGTGTAGACACAGCCCCTGTGAGTAACAGGGCCGGCCCAACCATATAGGTGAACTAGGCAGTCGCCTAGGCCGCCAAGCTTTAAGGGGCTCCAAATTAAATGTAAGTGAGTTTTTTCTCTATTTAAAAACATATATTAATATATAATCTCTTATAACATGTAGAGGGGGCGCTAAAGTCATAGTTCACCTGGGGAGCCAAAAACCCTTGGGCTAGCCCTGCTGAGTAAAAGTCACCTGTGGCAATTATATGACAAGACAGTTTAACCTATAGATCACAGGAGTACATTCATTTTTTTATTGTTGTGACAAGAATCAGAATTATCAAGATAGAGAAGTGCATTGAAATACCTTCTTACTAAAGGCCAGATCCTGAATTCTTTACTGAGTTTTGGTTTTTTTTACTTAGTCTTTATTTTATTTTTAAAATGAAGCCCATTTACTAGGGCATGTCCTACACACGTATGGAAAATGGGACCCTATTGTGTTGGGCAGTGCACAGCCAGAAAGAGGCAAACAGTCTGGTTTCCTTACAATCTAAATTGACAAGACAGACCCATGTTATGAGAGAAGGATATAACATACAATTTACTCAGGCAAAATTCCTATTGGCTAATTCAGGTTTCAAGCCAGAACTTTTAGCACATTGATTTTCCCTGGAAGAGTAGTTTCTGATGCATATACACATGCATAGTGCTAAAGTTTGAGTACTGTGTGTGTGTGTATATATATATATATATATATATATAGGTGGTGGGAGAAGGAGATTTTAGGATATATACAGAATTCATGGATTCCCACCAAACAATTACCTTTTTTTTAAATCATCGTACATTTTTTTCCCAAGCAACTTTTAAAATATAGCTCATGAAGCTGAGTTGCAGGCATCCATAGCTGAGGGAATGGCAGAAGTTGCCATTTATATACTGTATGTTAGCAACTATGAATTGAACTCTGGCCTTGGTCTGATCCAATTCCTTTTTAATCCAGTGGAAAGATTCATTGTTTTCATTAAGTCTGGCCCTAAGATCCAGTGCCTCAAATCCCACTGGACTCAGTTGAATTAGGCACTTCAACACCTTTGAGGAACTAGGCCTAAGTTATCAGCACAAACTGGCTGCCCTTTTATGCTACACTCAGCATTTCACTGATTCTTGAGAGAGCCAACTCCGCACTGTAGCCGCATTTTGTCTTGCTAGGCATGCATTCACTGGTCTGACAGATCCACCATCACATGGGCTCATCTAAGTTTATCTTAAGAAAGCCCACCGGGCTCAAACAGAGCTAAGGACAATTCATAAGCCAAACACAACTGCCACCCAAGTGTTGAGGGAGCATCAGGTTGGGATACAAAGCAGGAGATGGTTGGTTCCAGTCACCAGGCCACGGAAGATTGAGCATCTTGGGCAAAATATGCTGATCTGAGTGCTGCAATTCATCCATTTGTGACCTCCAGGCTCCAGGCTTGGCTGATGAAATGAACGTGCCTCTTCTCCTGAGAGGTGGAGCACAGATAGTACAGCCTGGGTGACAGTGGGGAGAAAGATGCCCTTGTACCACATTTGCAATCAACCCCAAAGGATAGTTTATAGACACTCCTCCCAGTCTACCAAGAATCTCCATATTGCCAGGCACTTTCTTCTGTGCACGGCTCCAACCTCCATTTGAAAGAAGAGCAAACTAGTGCATCAGCCCCATGCTATCTGGTCATGGGTGGACTTTTCCCTGACCCCTTACAATGACATTACAGCCCTCGCATGCCACTGGAAGATCATATGGGACCCAAATCATCCCCTCTGTGTGTGAAGATGACAGTGTTAGTTCTCAAAAGAGTCCAACCGGTGGGAAGTGCAGCAGCTCACCAGCTAAACAACACAGGACGTATATGTGTGCATCTCCCCAGGGCTTCAGTCACAGTATTAGCTATGTATTGAATACCAGGGCTTACTGGAAGTTTTGGCCCATCCTTCAGAGTCGCCAGTTGGATAGGGCTAGGCCACCTATCCAGTCATCTCCTTTCATGACCTCCCACAGCTCCTACATTCTGCAGGAATGAGAGAGTTTACTACAACACTGGGGCAAGAGATGGAGCTTCCTCCATAGCTCACCTTCTGCACATGTCAGAGCTACCAGAACTCTCACTGCTTTCAGCACTCACCTTTTTGGTCTTAGCTTTCTCCTTGGACCAGGAATAGCCCTACTCATTTCCCCCTCACAGGTAAGGCAAGAAGAGGGAATCAAATACAGAATGATGTTGAGTAAAGTATATGTTGGCGAAAGGTATTTGTAAGGTGAGGCACTCAGATACTGTGATTATAAGCACAATGTGCATGGACACATAGCAGGGGTTAGAGAGGGTGTGGTACAGGCCGGGCTCAATAACTCCTCCCCTTCGGGAGGGGAGGGTCTTTAGCTATGGGCAGGCTTTTACTCACCCACATCCTGGAACCCAATAGGAACATAATGAGGTAGCAAATTGATACCAATTCATTTCCATAATGCATGGTGGTGTAGCCAATCCTATACTCATTTAGCCCAAAGATAAGTGCTACCAGGAACGGAAGGACAGAAAACACAAGAGGAAAGGAACGATCAAAGAATCACATGAAAACACAAGCTGTTAAGTTTCAAACATTAACAAATTTGGAAATGTATACTGTTTAGCAGATCAGTGAATATTGAAATGAAATGGGGCCAGAAGCTAATTATATGGAAATACGTCTATTTGCACATTTTACTGGAAGGCAAAGCAGAGAGAGCATCTAATATAGCTTCACAACTGACAAGAATATTAAGTTTTCTATCATTTTACCAGCTTGGCTACCTTTCTCAGCATGCATTCTGGCCTAGTTCCTATTAAGGTGAGAACAGAATCAAACTCATTAATTGTCTGCATTTTAGATAGGATAAAAATTTAGTGGCTGGTGTTAATTAAACTACAGAACAACTCTTCTTGCTGCAGTGTGCATTCCAAGTTGGCGCAATTAATTCACTCACTTAAACTGATCAAGATTTAATTACCATCACTCTGTGCAATTACTCCATAATTAAAGTAATTTGGTTCATTCCACTTGCTGACAGTGTCATTGAACAGCCATTCATACTACCAAAAGAAGTGATAATTAACTTAAAGAACAGCTCAAGGCAGCTTTATACCGTGAAGTTCACTTTTAGTTATTCCTAAGTATACCTGTGCTGGAGAAAGAAACAGCATAGCAGACAGATGGGAGACCCATTAAAGGATTTGGTGGTTTTATTTAATATAAGCCAAACTTACTGGAACAGATCCACAGCCACATAGAGCTTAATGGTTGTCTCTACCCTCGTGGTGTAATTTAGAACTCTACCGTCACAGTGGGAATAGAATTTATCCTTAGGCAGATACCACCAGAGATAAAGGAGACTCTTCGTTAGATATGGATGCACATATAGATGATAGCTTGACTCCAACTGGTAAGAAGAAAAAAAAAATCAAGCCTGCCCACAAAGACAGTTCTCAAACCACCCAAGGAAGAGACGCAATACTCAGAAGACTTGAAAGAGCATTCTTCATGGGACTGGAGGACAACAGGTTGCTGTGCTGCTTTCAGGGAGACAAGATATGAGACAAAATTGAATAGGCTTCAGAAGTCAACTGCCAAAGGTCTATGGTTGATGGTTTATATTGGCATTAATGATGCTGCATTGTAGGACATCTCTCAGAGAATAGGTAACTTCAGGGAACTCAGAATAGTGCTGAAGAAGAAGTCAAAGCTATCTTCTCCAAGTTCCTTCCTGTCACATGCAAAGGAATGCAGAAGAGACCAGAAGTTAGATAAGTGCTGGAGGGTCTGGGTTTTGTGGCACATTGGTTCACCTTTTAGAGTAAGAAGGAGCTGTACAGTTTGGATGGCCTCCCTCTCAGGAGAAGTGGGGTCGATCCCCTTGGGGACAGGCTGGTTAAAGTAGTCAGGAGGCTGTTAAACTAATAACCAGAAGGGAGGGTAAAAACAAGCAAGATCAGAGCATTCAGCACAAAACTGAGATCTTGAGAACAAAATTAATCAAGGACATGAAGAGAAGAAATTCTTGAACTGTCTATGCACCAACCCTAGAACACTAGGGAACATTCAAGAGAGTCTTGTTCCTAGACCTGCTCCAGCGTTGCTCTCACTCCGGCCCCACTTTGAGCTCCTAATTCAGCTCTGATCTCTGGTTTTGACCACTATCGAATAGCCATGAGAATGACTAAAGGATTAGAAAACATGCCTTATAGTGGTAGACTCAAGGATCGCAATCTATTGAGCTTAACAAAGAGAAGGTTAAGGGGTTACTTGATCAATGTTTGTGAGTATCTACATGAGGAACAAATATTTTATAATGGGCTCTTTCAGTCTATCATGGAAAAGTCTAACTATCCAATGGCTGGAAGTTGAAGCTCAACAAAGTCAAACTGGAAATAAAGGGTAAATTTATAAAACAGCGAGTGAGAGTCATTAATATTGGAACAACTTACCAAGGGTTGTGGTGGATTTTGTATCACTGATAATTTTTAAATCACAACTGGATCTTTTCCCAAAAGATCTGTATCAGGAATTATTTTGAGGTGGTTCCATGGCTTGTGTTATTGCAAGAAGTCAAACTAGATGATTACAATGATCCCTTCTGGCTTTGGAATCTGTGGATAGATACCCACAGTGTGGGTCCAAATTTGAAGCTGAATAGTTCGGGTTCCATCAACCCATTTATCAGAGCATTATAACATTCAGCTTTGCCAAACTCAAGATGTTATCACAAGACTCATGATATTTAGTGTTTTTCTTCATGTCTCAGTTGTTGGTATCAAAAGAATGCCTAAGAACCTCAGCTTTTATTAAAAAGAAAAATAAACTGCCAGCTCTCAGGGCAGTAGAGAAAAACCTGAAAATGTGAAGTGAATGTGCTCTAATGGCAAGTTTAAAGAGCCCTAAATTATTTTTAAAATAAAATCTCAATTTTTAAGCCAAATCTCAAGATATTTTGGACTTGACTCAAGATTTTTGAACCATTGGAATTGGAGATACTAATATTAAAAATATAATTTGGTACTATATAGTATCTGTTACTATTGCCCAAGAAACAATCTATCTATAAAACCTTATCTACAGATATTGGTAGATTTTCCATCTATATGTTTGCCGTACCATCTTTCTCCAATAGTTGTGTGGAATACTGCCATCTATTATGGAAGGTCATATTTGGGTTTGATGTATGCAATTTACAGAAACTATGACCTTATTACTTCTACACAAGTGTGACTGCTTCATAGTTTGCCACTGATTCTAATTGTTATTAAAATATCACTGAGTGTCTCAAAGTTGAAAGAGTTTACTTGGGTCATTTCAATGAGGAAATACAAGGACTGATAATCAAGATTTCACATATATGTGCTGCACTTAAAATAGACTGTGACAACAGCGACAATGAGATATGCTACATAACTATTTCCGTATGTACCAATGAGTAATTATTTTAAATAAAGAACAAATTCTAATTTGTTACTGTTACTGGGAAATTTCTTTCAGACCCAATTTTGTTTTCCATGATAATTCTGGAAAGTGTATTTGCTTTCAGAAATATTTCTTAAGACCCAGAATTTTGAGTGACTACTTTGAATATTTTCAGAAAAAAACAATGCTTATTTAGTCAAGGACCAGGAAAATACCACGTGATGTCAACATCCAGCCAAAACTGCTAAAATTTTATATAGCAAATATTCACTGCAAATGGCTCTCAAACAAGCTACAGACTGGAAATTATGCAGAGATAATTTTGAACAACAAGTAAGTTCAAGAAAATGGCAAATTCTTCATGGAGAATTACAAGTGTCGAGGAAATATTCATAACAAATTGTTTTTGTAATAATAATAATTCCTAATATACTGTACCGGATCCTGGAGGAGCAGAGCTGGTGTTATGCACCAGCAAAACTTGCCAATATCAAGCACTCTCTAATAACATGGTCCGTATAAGTCTTTTAGACTCAAAGGCTATGTCTACACTTACCAAAGTTAGTTCGAATTAGTTAATTCGAACTAACTAATTCAAACGCATTTTAGTTGGTTTGAATTAACTTAATTTGAACTAGCATGGCCCCACTAGAATGCTAGTTCAAACTAAGCAAGTGCCATGCATGGCACTTGCTTAGTTCGAATTAATCAGTTGCATTAAGGTCCATGTGCTGGTTAATTCGAACTAAGCAGTTAGTTCGAACTAACTAATATGGCCACATTGACTTAATTCGAACTAGGTTTTTCAAAGTAAAGTGAGGTTTTACTAATTCAAACTAACTTTTCCTTAATTCGACTTAAGGAACTGCTTAAGTCGAATTAAGGAAACTCAAGTGTAGACACAGAGTAAATTGAGTCGACTTTTGGGTGTGTCTACACTTGTAATTTACAAGTGTAGATGCACCCAAAATAGCCAGGCAACCAATGTCTTTAATTTCACTAAGAACCAGTATTTGAAACTATTTTCAAACATCCATATAGATTTCAAACTAGAACACTCATAAAAGTAGATTTCTAACTAGAGCTCTCATCCTGCTTTGATCAGGGGGTTGGACTAGATGACCTCCAAAGGTCCCTTCCAACTCTAATCTTCTATGATTAAGTTCAGAAGCTCGTCTCTCACATTAAAAGAAGTTGGTCCACTGAAAGATATTACCTCACCCTGTCTCTCCAGTATTCATATCTAACACAATTACAAACCACATTCAGAGAATGTGCCATACTGTGTATTACTCTTCGCTTTATGAACTGTGAGAGCTTCTTCACTGCACTACACATATCGGTTCTGGAACTTGCTTTCACAACGGCAGAATTGAAAGTGGGGGTGGGGCAGTTGGAAATCACGTCTGATCCTGGACGTGGACTGTGTGGAGGCCATCATACACCCAACCTCCTTTTGGAGTCATTTGTTGGTGTTACTGTCTTGCTTGCTATCTTGTTTTTCTATTATGCAGTTAGGCCATTTTGTTTTCTCAGCAGGCATGATGGGTTTTAGTTGCTATGGTTGGGCTAAGCAGTGGTTCTCAAACTGTGGGTCAGGGCCCCAAAGAGAGTCATGACCCCGTTTTAAAAAGGTCGCCAGGGTTGACATTAGACGTACTTGTGGCCACGTCTGAAGCTGACACGTGAATCTCACTGTCTGGGCTTGGTGCCAGAGCTCAGACTTCAGAGGAAGCCCCAATCTGGTGGTGGGGCTCAGGTTACACCAGGGCAGGATTAACCCAGCCCAGGGCTGACTCCATCGCAGGGCCTCCTGCCCCCACCGTGGCTGCATGAGCTGCAAAGGCTGCATGAGCTGACCCCACCCTCCAGGCAGAGCGAGCAGACTCTGGCCTGCCCCGCCCCTGGGGGCAGACCAGCCAGTTCAGAGATGGGGCAGGAGCACTGAGCCCCACGCCCGCAGCTCCAGGGCCCACCTTCCCCTCCCCTCAGCACCAGCAGGGCAGGAGCACTCTGCACTCCTGCCCTGCCAGTGCTGAGCGGTGCGGGGGTCTCCGGATTGTCATAGGAGTTTTAGGGGCTGGATCCTGGGGCCCCTTTTTGGCCAGGTCCCGGGGCTTAAGCCCCCAAAGCCCCTTTGATAATCCAGCCCTGGGTTATACACACACCTCATCCCACCTGGGCTGAAGGCGCTGAGTGTGTCTTAAGAGTTGAACGGATCACGCCTCACGTAACAATGCTGGGCGCTCAGTGTTGAACAGAACCAAGAATGGACTGCAGCAGCTAGGAACAGGTTTCCGGTTTGCATGCGGTTATGTGTTTGCTTAGCACAAGAACTTCTTTCCTGCATGTGAAAATCATCAACAGCTCCTTATAGGAGAGCAGACAACAGTGTGACTTCACAGAAACTAGCTGCTACGTAAAATACCTTTTCACAGTGGACAGGGAAACGAAACTATCATTATAACAAACGCATCGGCAGAGCAGTTCAGAAGCATGGTTTTGAACATGGTTGTTTAGCTGTCCCGTGGCCAGGACATAACTAAACACAGCAAAAATACAATCTCCTTTTATTTCAGTGAAATACAACAGAGTCCTGTGGCACTTTTAAAGACTAACAGATTTATTAATCGCATGAGCTTTCGCAAAGCGTCTGACGAAGTGGGATTTTCTCCCACGAAAGCTCATGCGATAAATAAATCTGTTAGTCTTTAAAAGTGCTACAGGACTCTGTTGTATTCTTGCAATAGATTAACATGGCTACCCCTTTGGAATTTTATTCCAATGGGCACTGCAAAATTTTCTCAGAGATCCCAGTTTTAGAGGTAGTTGTTCACAGACCTGTACCATTTCTACAGTATGAGGAAAAACCTGGTATTTTAGTAGGGCTCACAAAACAATTGTTTGTTATCCTTCTGTTGGTTGAACAGTAGCCATATTAAAATTATCCTTACACAGAAGCAAAAAAAAAAAAAAAAAAAAAATCAGTTTCCATTTAATGACAAAAAGGGCCTTTATTTTTAAACCTATAAAATGTTATTACTAAAGAACAAAAAACAAAGGAATAACGACTTAACAACAGTGCTTGGTGGCTTCCTTATAAAATAGCAACATACTGCAACTGGTGGATATTAATTCATGCCAGCCTTGCACACCTAAATACCATTAATTCATCAAAACTAATAGCATTAATTCTTTCAAAAAATGAGATTAAAGACAGGCACCCCTTGCAGTCATAATCTGTGACTGATGGCACTAAAATGAAACTACCAATATACAATGCTACCAGCAGAGCTTTCAGAATCTAATAAATTGCAACTGGTAACCAGTATATGAATCCTCCAGACAAGAGAAGTTATCTTTAAGGGGGCGAGTACTTACATACCAAATAAAGCCAAATTCCAAAGGGGGAGCCGTGTTAGTCTATTGTAGAAAGACAACAGAGTCCTGTGGCACTTTTAAAGACTAACAGATTTATTTATCGCATGAGCTTTCTCCCACGAAAGCTCATGCGATAAATAAATCTGTTACTCTTTAAAAGTGCCAAATAAAGCCAAGCACTACAAAAAGAGCAGAGCCTTATGATTGAACAAAGTAATTATTCGTTTTCACAGAAAATTCCTCCATGACATCAATACTTCACTGAACTATATCAGTAAGGACCGGACAATATTTAGGACATGCATTTGGTGGTCCTCATCAAAGGAAACCTGCACAACACTTCAGAAGATGAGCTTAGGAACTTAAATTCATACCTGTTCCAGACACTAAACGTCTTAGACATAAACACCTTGGATTTATGGCTCATTACAACAGTCTGTAACTCACTAATCCTCCTTTGTCCTGTACCTGTAGAGGTATTAACTGCTCACTTCACCTTGAATGGTCTCTTCGAACACCTGTTAACTCCTTATCTGTTCCACCTTGTATTTACTGCAACACTAAGTACCTTTCCCAGAGCTGAAGAAGAGCTCTGTGTAAGCTTGAAAGGTCTGTCTTACCCACAGAAGTCAGTCCAATGAAAGATATTACCTTATCCATGAGCTGGGTTGAGATCCCTGGAAATGGAAGTCTTTTCTGCATGAAAAGATGTAGAACAGGTAGTGATGGTATAAACCACGGGAGTCAAACATGCGGCCTGCAGAACGAATGCAGTCCACGAACCTCTTTCATCCGGCCCGTGACTTCACTCAGCAGGACCACACACTCTCCCTAACAGAGAGAGAGAGTGTGTGTTTGTGGTCTCACGTACCCAGTGCTCCGCAATGCCGTGTGAGCGTCAGGTCTCATGACATCATGGAGCACTGGGTATACAAGACTGCGTTCCAGGAGACCACACTTTCTCCCTAACAGTGGCCCACTTGAAGTACATATAAGTCAAATCCGGCCTGCCATAGGAAATGAGTTTCACACCCCTGTTTGACGCTATGCACTGCAGTTTCCATCTAGGTCAACCACCTTTAAGAATGGGAATGTAGTTTTGTATCCCAGCCTTTTTATTTATTTGAACTTTATTTTTATTGTTTTATACAACAAAACATAAATAAACCTACACACAAGGTGGGAATAACATATAAATAACACTATTCAACAGTCATTATTTACAAAATCTGGGAGGGTGAAAATAAACCCAAGAACCTGAACCTGTAGAGGTCATGCAGGGCATCAATTATTAAAGGGACTAAATAAATAAATAAATAAGTGAGAACATAATCTATGAGTATCAGAGAATAATATATACTAACTGCAAAAGTATGAATAGTTTCACGTGTAACCCGGCGTGCTCATTTTTTCCCCAAGTGTTCCTACAGCCCTTTTTACCATTAATTCAGCAGTAGAGAGCTCATTAAGTCAGTCTGTGTATGAGGGAGGAATTGCAGATTTCCATTTCCCCAGAATAACACTACAGGGCTATGACTACACTGGCAAGTTAGTTCAAATTAAGGAGGTTAATTCGAACTAACTAAAGTCATGGCTACACTAAGCTTTCATTAATTCGAATTAAGGACTTCCTTAATTCGAACTAATAAGTTCGAATAGGGCATTCAAACTAAGGGGCTGATTTGAACTAACTAGTTCGAGTTAACCAATGTGGCCATGTTAATTCAAACTAATTTCTTAGTTCGAATTATCCGGCCATTGAAATGAATGGGGATCGCTTAATTTGAACTAAGCAAGTGCTTGCTTAGTTCGAACTAACATTCCAGTGTGGCCGTGCTAGTTCGAATTAAGCTAATTCGAACTAACTAAAATTACTTTGAATTAGTTAATTCGAACTAACTAATTTGAACTAATTTTAGACATAGCCCAGAAGAGTGGAGGAGGAAAGCTAGCAACGCTTCTGAGAGAGAGAGCACTGAATGTGATGTTCCAGAACACATGCATATTTTCCAGGTCTAGAGGATGTGTGGAAGGTCGGCATGTGGCTGTCGGCGTCTCCAACATTTGCTCTGTGTTGCCAACCTAGTCTTAAACAAACCAGTAGCACCTGTTCTGGAAGAATCTTTTCGTCTTCCGCCGGACATCCTCCCAGGTTTCTGTCATGCTAATAAGGCTAAGTTCCTTATCACACTCTTCTTGGCGACTGAGATTGAAAAGGCAATGCCACCAGCTATTTTTCTGGCTTTTGTCTCCGTATTTCTTAACAAATTCTTCTAGAGACAGGAGAGTTGAAGCAGACCAATTATCCTCTATCTTTGCAGGAATCTTTCAGCAGAGCCACTGGAAGAAGGAATTGAGAGGCAGTGACAGCTGGTATTTGTTACACATGTAATCAAAAGAGGCCAGTCTATCATCATGTATTATATCTTTAACTTGTTAGGCTTTTCCCCTATCCAAATTGTCTTAAGCATGGCAACAGAGTCTTGTGGCACTTTTAAAGACTAACAGATTTATTAAT
>ML685781.1:14046287-14061445 GCA_007922175.1 Pelusios castaneus
AACTAAGCAAGTGCTTGCTTAGTTCGAACTAACATTCCAGTGTGGCCGTGCTAGTTCGAATTAAGCTAATTCGAACTAACTAAAATTACTTTGAATTAGTTAATTCGAACTAACTAATTTGAACTAATTTTAGACATAGCCCAGAAGAGTGGAGGAGGAAAGCTAGCAACGCTTCTGAGAGAGAGAGCACTGAATGTGATGTTCCAGAACACATGCATATTTTCCAGGTCTAGAGGATGTGTGGAAGGTCGGCATGTGGCTTTCGGCGTCTCCAACATTTGCTCTGTGTTGCCAACCTAGTCTTAAACAAACCAGTAGCACCTGTTCTGGAAGAATCTTTTCGTCTTCCGCCGGACATCCTCCCAGGTTTCTGTCATGCTAATAAGGCTAAGTTCCTTATCACACTCTTCTTGGCGACTGAGATTGAAAAGGCAATGCCACCAGCTATTTTTCTGGCTTTTGTCTCCGTATTTCTTAACAAATTCTTCTAGAGACAGGAGAGTTGAAGCAGACCAATTATCCTCTATCTTTGCAGGAATCTTTCAGCAGAGCCACTGGAAGAAGGAATTGAGAGGCAGTGACAGCTGGTATTTGTTACACATGTAATCAAAAGAGGCCAGTCTATCATCATGTATTATATCTTTAACTTGTTAGGCTTTTCCCCTATCCAAATTGTCTTAAGCATGGCAACAGAGTCTTGTGGCACTTTTAAAGACTAACAGATTTATTAATCGCATGAGCTTTCGTGGGAGAAAATCCCACTTCGTCAGACGCTTTGAAGATGCGTCTTCTTCAAAGCGTCTGACGAAGTGGGATTTTCTCCCACGAAAGCTCATGCAATTAATAAATCTGTTAGTCTTTAAAAGTGCCACAAGACTCTGTTGTCTTTCTACAATAGACTAACACGGCTACCCCTTTGGAATTTAAGCATGGCGATAGTCTTGATCCCGTGACAAGGGTTATCCCATAGTGCTAAGAGCAGAGATTTAATAAGAAAGGTTGTTGTAATCACGCTAACGCATTGCAGGATGGCCCCACAGGTGCTGCCACAGATGCTGGCTTGAAGTGGTTTCCATCCTATAGAGGGTTTACAGTTTGGTTCAATGGCTGTCAGCACCCTCCTCTCTCCATACAAATTGTTCCAGCATCCCGTGTAGATGCAAAGACTGGCTATTTCCTTAAGGATGTGAGTTACCTGTTAATGTACATAAAAGAAGAGAGGGAACCAAACAGGATAGCTAAGCTTTTTTCAGTTTCAAATCAGACTCGTGTATATCTAAAGACACTGGAAAGGAGCCACCTTACAATAACAGGGTACTTTTGGAATGCTATATAATATAGATGCAGATTTGGGAATCCCTTTCCTCCAGTTATCCAGGATTTTTTAACACTCTTTGTGACAAGAGAGTGCATTTTTTATCCCGTATAAATTAAATGATAAACAGAGCAAGGAAGAGACTTTGAAAGGCAAAGGACTAATGATATAAATCAATCTTGGGCAGATATTCATTTTAACTATTTTTATCATCCCAAATAAGGATGGCTGGCAGAGACACTCTCTAGACCCCTAGGAATTTCTTCCACTGTATAATCCACAGAAACAATTTTGGGAAGACAAATTGTAACACCTAAGTAAGCTATTTCCTTGTATATTTGACATGGAAAATGCTAAAACTGAGAAGGATCAGATCTTTTGGATACATCCTTTGCTTATGATTAATTCCAGTTCATGCAAAAAACAGAAATCCTTCCAAAAGTATCAACTACATTCAATAATGATGGGCTTGATGAAGATGGATTCTTCCATAGCTCAAAAATGTCATCAGCATATATACTGATTTGGTTCTTTTTCTGGTTTATACTCATACTTCAGTGGCTAAGTGCCGACATATATACATTGCCAGCAGTTCAAAAAAGAGATTGAAAAGGAGAGTCAAGAAAGGACATCCCTGTTGTGGCCCTCTTTCTAGTTGAAATTTGGGAGAAATAATTCTATTAGCTGATAATGATGGGAGGAGAGAGATGTATAATATACTAACTCAATTCAGGAATATTGGTCCAAATAAAAAAAATTTTTTAGACAGTCATTAGATGAGGCCATTCAACCCTATCAAAAGCTTTCTCTGCATCTAGAGATAAGGCTAGATAGGGAACATCTAATATCTGAGCTTGCTGGATCAAGTGAGTGATTTTTTTTCTCATATTATCAGTACCCAACCTTCCTGTGATAAAATTAATCTGATCTGCATGTATAATTGAAGAGATGGTGTTCAGGCATGTTGCTAATTTTTTTGAATCTATGTTCAATAACTGTGGAAGCTGTCACAGTTCTGACCATCTTTGCTCTTCTTTAATATTAACGTAATTAAAGTAGTTCTTATGTCACAAGTTGTTCTTTTGGGGGATTTTTCAATGAAGACCTTTGAAAGAATAGAAGATAGCTGATTACAAACCATTTTGTAGAAATCCATTCCAGGGCCCTTGCCAGAATTCACATCTTTTAATAGCCTGTGTCGTGTTAATATGTGTTGTGAAAGTTTTGTCCACAAACAACACTTGTTCTGAAATAAGGATATTAAAAGGTACGCCTTCAATTAAATGATCAAATCTTTTACAGTAGAATCAAATTGATTGCCTGATCTATATAAAGCTTGATAGACTGGCTTAAATTTTTTTATATCTCTTGGTTCAAAGATGGCATTCTTGTTTTATAGCACTATGGAAGAAATACTGTAATATTTAGTTCCATCTTAAATCTCCTAGCAAGAAGTTTACCTGCTTTATCTCCCCATTCAAAATATCTTTATTTGACCCCATTGAGTGTAAATTTGGCTTGGCTGGATAAGCATTCCTTATATTTATATTTGACATTGATCAGAGAACATAGGAGGCTTTCATTATTCAGGTCAGTCTTGTCTGTTCTCAGCAACTCATCTATTTCCTTGGCCAAAGATTCTAGTAACTTGAGTTTCTATCTTCTTTTGGGAGGCATACTTTATGCATTCACTCTTTACAGTAGCTTTCAGGGTTTCCCAAAAGAGTGTATCTATGATAACTGAGCACTTATTTTCTTATGTGAAGTTAGAGATGATTGAATAAACCATGCAACAAAATTTTGCATCTTTTAGTAGCAGAGTGTTCAGCTTCCACCTAGAAGATTTTACTGATGTATAACTCGTGTCTATGGTAAGTGTAATTTGAAGAATGATCTGACATCATCAGTACTTGCTTGTAAGTATGTTGGATTCAGTTCTGAACAAATAAGGAAAAAAGAGCCAATTTTGTAGTAAAATGAACATGCTTAGGGGAAATATGTATAGTCATGCTCCTTGGGGTGTCTCAGTTTCCATACATCTTTTAAATCAACTTCATTTATTAATAATGAATGGACTATGGTGCTTTGAAAGCCGGTTTCAGACATCTGGACAAATCCAATTACAAATCTGTGTAGCATTCCGGTAACAGGAATGTCTTTTTCATTAGAAAGAATGTCTGCATTGACTGAAAAATTCAAAATTTTTTCTACTTGGATTGTAAATGCTTCCCAGCCTATTTAGTCCTTTGCCTCAGCTGAAATTGTCAAAAATAAAATGCCAAATAGCGTCTGGCTATGGATGTGACTACCTATCTGTTGGGAGCTGATTGAGGCTGCCAAGCTCATTTCACACAGATCACCGCACAACCATCAGGTAGCAACAACTTTTAATAATTACCAACCTTTCAAAGGCTTTCTGAAACTCCACGTATGCTATTATCCATGGGATCACCCTTATCCATGTTTGTTGACTCCCTCAAAGAATTCTAATAGAGTGAGGCATGATTTCCCAGCAGCTCAGGATATGTCTACACTGGAAACAAAACCATATGTCTGCTGAATCCGGCCTGTGGGGTCCAGCCTGAGCATCCACATTGCAATTTTACAGCCCTTGAAGTCCCAGTCCAAGCCCACAGCAGGTGTTTTATTGCAGTGTAGATATACACGCATAGACAAAGTACAGGGTCTCAAGTGGAGTAGTGATATGAGCTAGAGACGACTTCCAGGGGTACAATAGAGCAGTCCTTCCCCCAGTCTGACAGTCTTTGTAGGGTTAAAACAGGAAGGAGTCCTGTGGCACCTTCGAGGCTAACAAAAAAGATTTTGGGGAGCATAAGCTCTCATGATCTGGAGCTCACTTTGTCAGATCCATGAAGTGGAAATTTGGTTTGTTAGGTGTATACACATATGCAAGGGTGAATACATATTAAGAAGAGGGCAAGTGCTAATGAGGTAAATTCAATCAGGATGGAAGGGGCCCTGTCAAAAAAGTTGATAAAACGTGTGAATTGCCAAATGAGGGAACATTATTTTTTGAAGTGATCTAGCCACTCAGTCTCTATTTTGACGTAGTCTGATAGTGTCAAGTTTGTATAGACAACAGAAACACTCACCCAGGAACCTGTTAGAGCAAAAAAAACCCGTTACCTACTCTGCCTGCATATCTTCTCAAGTGACACTATCATAGATCCTAACTGCATCAGCCACACCACCAATAATGGAAATGCAGTTATGTGCACACCATGCATATGAGTATGGGTGCGTCTACACTTGTAAATTAAGTCAACTTAAGCTTGCTTAAGTCGACTTAATTTACTCTGTGTCTACACTACACTTTTCTTAAGTCGACTTAAGCAGTTGCTTAAGTCGACTTAAGGAAAATTTAAGTTGACTTTGTAAAACCCCCTTTTAAGTCAACTTGCTGCTTAAGTCAACTTTAGAAAGTCGACTTAAGCCAGTGTGGACGTGAAGTAGCCCTAAGTCAACTCTAAGTTGACTTAGGGGACTCCAGGGCTTCCCCACTGCCCTCCCTGCCAAGGTGGTTGGCACAGCCACAGCCTGGCATGCCCCCCCAAAGGCCTGCCCATCCTGCCCCTATGCCTTGCCAGGGTCCCTGTCAGGCTCAACCCCCATTGTACCCAGGTACAATGGGGCAAAGGCTGAGCCCCTTGGCACTTGGTAAGGGGTGCCCCCCCTGCCACCGTGGACCTGTCCCAGGTCCACCTAGCCCCTACAAGTCGACCTAGGCATCCAGTGTGGACGCTCTAGGTCGATTTTGTAGAGTCCCCTCTAAGTCGACTTAAAATTTAAGTGTGGACATGCTAAGTCGACCTAAATTCACAAGTGTAGACATAGCCACTATGTGTATATACAAATACACTGTTTACTTTTAGAAATGTATATTCCATACATGCTGCAATAGATGAATATTAAATTCTTTAGATCTTTTTCTGCCTTATAAGGAAAAGTCCAGAGGTTCTCAGTGAGGAATAACTAATTTTAGTGGGACTTCGAAAAAGTCTTTCATTGGAGCCACTTAGAATCTGTGGTAAATCCAAGAACAGCCTCAGTCAAAATAATTCAGGAGCTCGTTCGCCGCACATCTACAGATGTGATATATGCCGTCATGGGCCCGCAATGCCCCTTGGTCTTATACATTGGCCAAAGTGGACCATCTCTGCCCAAAAGGATAAATGGACACAAATCAGACATCAAGAATGGTAACATTAATAAACTAGTAGGAGAGCACCTCAGTCTCCTTGGACACTCAGTAACAGACTTGAATGTTGCCATGCTTCAGCAAAAAACTTCAAAAAGCCACACTTCATTGTGAAACTGCAGAACTGGAACTCAAATAGCAACTGAAATCGGTAGGGTTAGGGAATGAAAGCATCAAGAGGGAGCTGAGGGAAACAATTCATAGTTGGGACCCTCCCTCCAAATGATGTCATGGTATCCTCCCACACTAAGGACACCCCTCCTGGGGAGAAAATGTCAGTTACTAAGACAACCCAGGTAATAGCAGGAAGGTATTCAATCATTAGTGTAACCCCCTCCTTTTCCTCCCTGGGTTACTTGGGAGCAGGCAACACGTGTGGTCACAGGCGCCTAAGTTTAATGGCAAAAGGGAGATCCTGACTATCCCAGTGGTGGTGTTGGATTAAGTGGGAACCCGCTATCCACTCTTCTGCTGCTGTCCTCTTGCGTTAAAGGAAATTAAAATTGGCGGTGCCTCCACCTGGCTGGATCCTGTACACACTCAGTGGTGTGCCTTGAGAGCCTCCAGGATTAAACCCATGCTGATAAGAGTAGTAATCACAAATCTTTACTTAACAAAGAAAACTTGTCATAACAGGATGAAATTAAATACACTGGGACAGGTGAATAAATCAATTAACACACAGAATACAGTCGTAAAGGAAACTTAACGAACTCGCATTTATATGGCCACAATTACCCCACCTCCGGAGTGCGCATTCTCCCCCCAGAATTCAGAATCCTGACCCCTTGTTTGCGTGGGCGCGCTGGAAGGTCTGATGAAGGAGGCGAGACAGTGCTCTGCTGGTTCAGTGCGTCGGTCCAGGTACAGCACCACAGTGAAGATTCGGAGTGGACCCAGCCAAATGTCAGTAGTCCTGGCCCTGGCTCAGAGGGACCAACACTCTCTCTTCTTAGGCCCAACCAGTCTCGCTGCAGAGTCCCTTCCCTTTACACGCCCAGCTCCAAAATGGTGTGGGGGGGGGTACTCACACCACCTTTACTGCAGGACCAGTTGAGCCAGCTCCAGGCTCTGTCTCTGCTTTGGGTTGAGCAGTGCCACCAGCCTCCGAAGCTCCCTGCTCGAACAACCTCTTGCAGGTTCTTAGCAGCTGCCTCGGAGTCCCCAGGAGCAGTCACCACCAGCAGCTTTCAGAAAGGGCCATGCGCTCCTCACCAGATGGAGTCCACCATCCAGAAGTCCCTTCCCCTGGGCAGAGCCAGGGTCTCCTCCCTTTCCCCCAAGGCATGATGGGAGTTGTAGTCTCCTAATTAAATTCAGAGGCCCCTAAAGTACAGGATGCCTACATTAGAAATATAGATACCTTGGCCTGTGATGAATTCATGGTGAATTGCCTGCTGATTGCGGATCACATGAGAAATCCAGACTTATCTGCAGTGCTGTGAAGAAGCTGATGGTTGAGATATATGTAGGTACCAAGGACTTAGGGAAAGGTAGGAGAGAAGCCCTGGAGGCCAAATTTAGGCTGCTAGGTAAGAGATTGCAGGCCAAATAGGATACTGAGGCCCAGTTACTTTCCCAAGGGCACACGGGAAGCATTTGGAGAGCAGGGAGTTGAACCCACCTCACAGAAATACGAACATTCTCACCCAAGGTTCTGTTCTATTGTGACAAGAAGTGGGCTAACATTGCCTGCAGTCGTTTGCTGATTGGCCCAAGACTGTGTAGTGGGGCACTCGGCACAGAATACTGACGCGACAGCGATTCAAGAAGTAAATGAGACACAAGAAGAAACTGTGAGAAGAGCAGGAGTACGGGGGGGGGGGGGAGGGGGGGAAGGGGGAGAGATTGAAGTCAGATCCCAGAATGGCTCTTCCCTTTCAGGTACGTTAGGATTTAAATATGCCTTTGACATCCTGCGCATATTGTTGCAGGAGATGGATTTCCTTTAACATTGATAGCTTTTATTAAACAAAGTGCAAGTGGGTGCATTGTAAATATTCACTACGTAGCAACATTCATCAGCACGGGTCATTTTCAGGCCCTGAAATAACTCAGGCCATGATCACGCACATGGATTTGCATTCCCAGACAGTCTCATTGACTACAGTGGGAGGCTTGCACTACAGTAAGAATACTTATTTGGAGCTCTGCTCCCAGAATCAGGAATCCTGTGCCAGATCCTCAAAGGTAATTAGATGCCTAGCTTCCATTATTATTTCAACAGGAGTTAGGTACCTACATACCTTTGAAGATCTGGCCTATATTATCAACTCCAACAGGATGAGATCCATTTATATGCATAATTCACTGATAGCACTTAACATCTCTGTGCCTGACATCAAGGCTCACCATGCTATGGGGTGGTGGTTTGGGAAAATGTTTTTTCAATGAATCTGTGACATTAAAACGTCAGATTAAGCCTACTGTTTAGGTCCTGAGCTAGTTTCCAATCAAGCCAGGAAAGTCTTCTTTATGGACAAGCCAGAGGACGGAATTTATTCAAATTATGTAATTGATTGAGAGATTCTGAGGGCAGATGGGACCGCTATGGTTAGCTAGTCTAATCTCCTCTACAACAAAGGTCAGAGAATTTATCCCAAATAATTCTTGTTTGAACTATAGCAGACAGGGTGTAAGCTCAGAAGGAACAATTATGATCATCTAGTTTGACCTCCTGCACAATGTAGGAGACAGAACTTCACCCACCCACTCCTGTAATAGACCCCAACCTAAGACTGAGTAGCTGAAGTCCTCAACTAATGATTTAAAGACTTCAGGGTACAGAGAATCCAACAGAAAACATCTAATCTTGGACTGAAAAGTTGCCACTAATGGAGAATCCACCATGACCGTTAGTTAGTTGTTCCAGTGGGTCAATAGCCATTACTGTTAAAAATTTGCATCTTGTTTTCCCTTTTAATTTGTCTAGCTTTAGCTTCCAGCCACCATGTGTTTTTTATATCTTTTTTCCTGATAGACTGAAGAACCCATTACCAAATATTTGTTCACCAGGTAAGTATGTAATGACTGAAATCAAGCAACTCCCCTCCCACCTCAATCTTAATTTTTGTTAGGCTCAAAGCCTATGTCTACACTGGCAGTTTAAATGGACTTAAGGAGGCTTAAGTCGACTTAAACAAAGCTGAATCCACACTGGGCTTTCGTTAAGTTGACTTAAGAAATTCCTTAAGTCGACTTACTAAGAACCACGGGGTAGGTCGACTTAAGCCTGCTTAGGTCGACCTAACCCTTCTTTAGGTTGACCTAAGCCCAGTGTGGACGTGTAAGTCCACTTTGTTAAGTTGACCTAAAGGCAGTTAGGTCGACTTAAAGTGGAGTTAGTCCACGTCCATGGACAGCACTTTGTTAAGTCGAATTAAGGTCGATTTTAAGTCGACTTAAAGTTGACCTTATTAAGTTGACTTAAGAAAGGCAACCCAACTTTTTGTAGCCAAGGAGCTCAGTCTAGTTTATCAGTATAAGGCATGTTTTCCAGTCATACTCATGGCTTCTCTCTGAACCTTTTCCAATTTATCAACATCCTTCTTGAATGGTGAGACAAGAGAACTGAACACAGTTGAGAGATCACATGCAAGGTGAAAAAAAACAAAACCCCCCAAACAAGTGACACACTTACAGCACATCTAGTCACACCGTCCTTATCCAGTCTTATATATACACAGTTTTAAAATACTTAGCTACCAAATATGACTTATATTAATATACAGTAAGTTGAGTATACAGCCTCGAGCAACTTTTTGGATTCAAGATCATTTCTTTGTTGGGTAAATTTCACCTGTTATTACCTGCTGTGTTACCCAACATGGATTTACTGAGGGTGAAAAGTTGTTCATAGTAACTGAAGAGTAGAGCTGAGTCAATGCTGATTAAAAAAAACTCAGCAATTAACAGGTTGTGGTCAATTACATGGGTTCCCAGTAAAATGACACATTCTCAACAGCAGTACGCAGAAGATTTATAAATTATAACTGAAGGAGAGTACGGATGATTAGCTCCTCCACTCAAATTATTTAGAAGCTTAAATTGTCAGGATATGTATTAGCACCAGTGCATTTCACCAAGCTTCTGCACTAATGGAAATGGTTCAGAAAGGAGGTACGAACGTTAGTCACCCAGCAGACATTTATAAAATCCTGAGTTACTAATGGAGAAGTGATGGAATGATTTTAAGCCATTTTAATCAACAGCATTTCACTTGTAAGCCTCTCAAACGGTGACCAATAGCTACCAGAAGCTCTCTCTCCACTCGTCACATGGAAAAATTTACACTGAACCTTTACATAAAAGAGTTAAACCAGAACCTTTCTTCATCTATTTCCACCCTCTTGCAATACAGGCTATCGCTGAGCCAAGAGAATTCTGCCCTCAGGTGTAAATACACAGGTTCTGCTAATAACAAAAACTGTCAATGGGAATTGCAAGCATGTGTAAACCTTAAGTAATGGCTTTGTTTTAATCTCTAAAAAATAATGGAAATGCAGTTATGTGCACACCATACATGCAAGTATATGTGTATATACACACTTACTTTTAGAAATGTATATTCCATTCATGCTGCAGTAAATGTATATTAAATTCTGTGGAGCTTTTTCTACCTTATAAGGAAAAGTCCAGAGGTTCTCATTTAGGAATAACTAATTTTAGTGAGACTTTGAAAAAGTCTTTCATTGGAGCCAATTAGAATCTATGGTAAACCCAAGAACAGCCTCAGTCAAAATAATTCAGGGGATAGTTCATTAACAGTGCTATGTAGATTGCTGTCCGGGATGAGATCGGTCATATAAATTAGTATGGAATTCAATGTCTTCTGCGTATTTTTCCTTCTAATATGTTAGCAGTTCAGGCCCTCCTCTGCCGCCCTTTCTTTTCTGTTTGATAGATTTTGGAGTAGCTCTTATAACCTCACCAACACACCCTTCATGCATATCCTATGGCGGGCTGTGATATTACTTGACTGCATGGCATGTTTTCACTTCCTTTGCCTGACTGTGTACTTCCCTCGTGTTAATCCCTTGTTAACGGACACTTTCTTTGAACCAGCTGAGATCTGAGTTACGCTGGCTTTGTGGTGCTGGCAGATTTTATTACTTTGATATCTTTGTTTTCATTATTTTGAGATGTGGGGATTTTGTTTGTTTCATTTAGATTGATTCTCTCCATTCGAGATGGGCTAACCTCCCACTGTTTGTGTTTGTATTTGATCTCAGAACAGTAGGAGGGAATCCTTGGCTGCAAATATTTCAGTTCTCCACTTCATCTGGGAAAGCCAGAATAAGAACCATCGTCAACTGCTTTTGCCACGGAAAATAAACAGAGGCTGCTTTGAATATTAGCCAGCAGGTCAGTGCTTGTCATTTAAGCTGTGTCTTAATGGTGGGTATCTAAGTTTGCATGGCCAGAGGGTCATTTCTAAGACAAAGCGACTCTCCCAGGAGATAATCCTAGTGTGGTTTGTGCAGGCCATTAAAGTACCCATGCATGAGGATTTGCAGGCGAAACTGTTTTAAACAAACCCAAAATAAGTTTTGTCCAGTCTTTGGTTAAAAATAGTGAATTCAGTGAAAATGGGGGAACAGTCACAAAACAAAGAATTAGCCCCAGCTAGAAATTCTTCCTTTGTTCATTGAAGGGATTGTTTTTCCATTTATAAAATCCACCTTTTGTTTGCACCAAATAACGCCCAGCTCTTGCCCCCCCAGAGAATCCAGCTTCTATTTTGGGGTTAGGAAGGCTGCTCAGGGTTGATTGTCACATGAGCTACGAACAGTTTACAAAATGGCTCCAGAACCAATGAGGTAACTGAAGGGCTGAGCATGATGGTCCCTTCTGACCTAAAAGGCTATGAAACACAATGATTTGGGAGCACAGAAAGGTACCAGGGCTGACTGATCTCCTCCCTGAACCAATTTTTTCCAGGTGAAAGTTTCGCTTTACCTGACCCAGAACCCAATTCCATCTACTGGTACCATCTAGTGGTGAATTATACCAGCTGACTACATAGAAGTGTTCTTCTGAAATAATGGGCCTGATCTTTACGGCGTATAAACTGGCATAGCTCAGAGAAGTTAATGATCTGCACCCTCTGAAGATCTGGCCGTTTGTATTAAGGTATATCTTTACTAATACGCTTCTCCAACTGAAAGGAGAATGAGCTTGTGGATAAGACCCATGGTGCGGCAAGGAGCCCTTGATTCCACCACTCTCCTGGGGTAGTCTTGGTCAAGCCATTTAGCTCGTGATACTTCAGTTTACTCAATCATGAGATAGCGATAATTCTGCTTCTCTGCCTTGCAGGGGTACTGAGTGACGGGAGCAACTGATTACTCAAGGACCAGCTGAGATTCTGAAATGGAAGGTATTTGTTGTTATAGCGATCAGATCAGATACTTTGCTACACTCACTTTCTACTGACCACAACAGAGTGATAGAGCATTCAGGAGAATATTAGGCCTTCCTGATGCTCTGCTCCAACCATGGCACTGGTGTAGATTAGGCAAGCCTGAAGGATTCAATTCGTAATCCATTAACGTCGCTTTTACCATACATGCCCAAATCAAATAGCCATCAATAGTCAAAATTTACTGATGGACTCCATAACAAAAATGCTGTTTGAGAACTTGGAGTTTGATTTAAGGATACTTACTTTGTATATTTTTTTGGTAGTCCCTCAGCTTAAGTTTGCAGATGGGCCAGCAACTGATTCGCCTCTTAAAGGGGAGAAAGGAAAAATTGTTTTGACTTATGAAATGTTTCTGCAATTCAGTCTCACTTCCCCTCTTATTAACAGCGTCTGCTGTTGTGACCTTACGACACCTTACTTTTCCTGTTGACCCTTCGACGTTGCATGCGCCATTCCCATCACAACTTGTCAATTACACATTTGCAGGAGTCCAAGCATGTTAGGAGGCTTCAGAAATACAAAACTCCAGTTTATCAAAGGCATCAGCAGTTGATGAGAGGGAAAAAATGGTTGTGAGAACACACCGGTGTGTTTAGTGATTTGCACAGTTTCTGGAGTATATACACATTTTGGGTGTCACTACAAGAGCTGCCATTGTGCTTTCAATTCCATTGGAGTCAGCATCTGAGCTATTTGTTCTGCACGTCTACATTTGTTAAAATCTAGAGGAAGGAGCCTCTTAAAGCCTCTGCCTTCCTGATTGTGTCTCAGATGCAGTCTTCCATTCTAGAAGAGAGTGAAATCAAGGGAAATATGCTGCATCCAAACTTTATAGCATAATCTGGTGATACACAGCCATGGCAGGTGATCAATGGCTCGATCCAGATGGTGCTGAGTGGAATGGGCACTGGTGCCCTCAGTCACCAGGAAGCAGAGAGTGAACATGTTCCTTGTGCATCATGCAGCTGCTGTCATGCAGGATGTGCCTACCAAAAGCAAGCTAGCATGTTCAAAGCGTTGGTTATACTCCTGATGTCCCCCAGAGAGCAGCTTCCAACAGCGGGAACTCCTAATGGAAAGAAAATCCCACAAGAGAGTTCAGCAAGGGAGGTCTCCCAGAGATACAATAGTGCAGATGTGGTGGAGAAAGGCAGCAATATGAGGCGGTAGAGCTGTTACTTTATCCATGGCTTGTATATTACTTTCTTAAGAATTCCCAGTTAAAACTGAGGTATGTTATTGTCCCGAGATCAGGCCCACTATCATTCAGCCACATGTACAGCTGCAACACTCACACTTAGCAAAACCTTCTGTATTTGTAATAGTTTTATTAATCTAATCAGCACAGTCACAAAAACACTCTAACCCAGCACGGTAGGGAGAGTGAATATGGCACGTACATCTGCACAACCGTATGATCACACTATCCCTTGTAAGACAACCTGAAACGTTAGTCATCACTTTCCTCATCACTAGGGGCTATCATCCTGGCACCTCCCAAAGACTACCTCTCTCTCTCCCCAACCACACAGTCCGGGATACAACTTTTATAGTTCCTCAGGGGTAGCTGTGTTTGTCTAGGTCAGTCCAACAAACAAGGAGTCCTGTGGCACTTTTTAAGACTAACAAATTTATTTATCGCATGAGCTTCATCAGAGGAAGTGGGATTTTCTCCCACAAAAGCTCATGCAATAAATAAATTTGTTAGTCTTTAAAAGTACCGCAGGACTCCTTGTTTGTTTAACTTTTATAGTGTTTTACTCTGACACCACGCTTAATCCATATTTAGTAGGGTTTTCTTCCCTCTGCCTTATTTGCATTTCCTCACATTATTTGTTGCTAAGGCAAGTGTGTAGTTATGCATCTGCAGTTGTTCCTATCCTAAAATATCCAAAAGCTAGGATCAGGCTATCTTGGAGAAGCTAGATGAATTCTTTGCATTGGTCTTTACTGCAGAAGATGTGAGGAAGATTCTCACACTTGAGCCACTTTAGATGACAAAGCTGAGGAACTGTCCCAGGCTGAAGTGTCAGTAGAGGAAGTTTTTGGAACAAATTGATAAATTCAACAGTAATAAGTCACCAGGACCAAATGGTATCCACCCAAGAGTTCTTAAAGAGAAAATGAGAGAACTTCTAACTGTGGTACGTAACATATCACTTCAACAACATTCTGGCTATGTTCCTCATGCTAAGAATGGGGGACAGGATGGTGTAAAGGGACCTGAGGATTCTACTTACACTAAGATAAGTGAAGATAACAAATGGATATGGGTCCATCTTACACAGGACTTTGAAGACAAGGAGGAAGAGTGCTAATCTGATGAGGAATTGGAAAGCAAGCCAGTGAAAGAATTTAGCGAGAAGGGCAGCATCAATCAGAGGCAAGATTTGGGATGACAGTAGACATGGCCCGCTGTGTCTCAATCTGCCCTAAGAAAGGAGGCTGCAGAACGCAGCCACAGTTACTTTTGCCACAAGAATAACAAAGGAGATAAGAGAGTCTAGTCAGCAGCGAGGTTTGTGAATGTCTGCTCAACATGATGTGAGAAGCCATGAATTAGCACACACCAGGATTTGCTACGACTTACTAAAGATTTTCTGAACTTATTGAGTATAGTATGAACCTTGATTAATAACATGTTCTATTCCATGCACATAGCCTAATACACCACCCTTACTCACCGCCAGGAGCAGCTTCTTACTTCCACAAATAATGCTGTGGCAATCCAGTGGATGGCTGAGTCTGTACTACTCAGAGAAGTGATGGTAGACATTGAACTGAAGTTAAGAATATTAGCAAATAAAATCTAAGACTTCAAACCTGATGATCAGAGATTATGGACCAATTGGTTTGCTGGCGTAAATTGACAGAGATGTATCATTTTCAGTGGAGTACATTGATTTCCATCAGACCATATCTCTTTCAGAATACTATAATGCAAGACAGTATACAAGAGAAATACACCCAAATGCAATATGTTGGTTAAGTAGTGAACACTTGATCTTTGCTACTTTTTGCTGTCTGCACCCATGCCTCAAAATCCAGGTGAGAAAGGAGAAATCCAATATCTGGATGCTTCATGATAAAAAAATTACATCTGCCAAAATGACTTTTTGGTTAAACAGCTATAGCTGACATTGATTAAAGAAAGAAAGAAAGAAAGAAAGAAAGAAAGAAAGAAAGAAAGAAAGAAAGAA
>ML685781.1:14061455-14074036 GCA_007922175.1 Pelusios castaneus
GAAAGAAAGAAAGAAAGAAAGAAAGAAAGAAAGAAAGAAAGAAAGAATAGGATTAATCTAATGCAGCTGCCATTTCATTTTGCACTAAGTGAATTGAAGTTCTCAGCTGGGGGCACCCTACATTCTCAGAAGTGTGAAACACAGACATCCACGATATAAATCACCCCTCCTTTTTTCTCCTGAGACTGCGTGCTTGATTCCAGGTCTGCACTCTGAGTGAGAGAAAAAAAAAGTCAGCTCAGTGTCAGAAAGATAATTCCACTCCAAATCATGGACACAGGCAATGAAATTCAGGAGTGTTTGGAACTTCATATTTCATTAAAAAAAAAAAAAGCATAACCCCCCACTTCCCAGAAGCTGGCAGGCGAGAGAAGGAAATGTGATGGCCTCCACAAAAGAAGAAACCCACTGTGATTGTCAATGCTGGCATTTTTGTATACAAAAATTAATAGGGTGCTATTCTCAGACTAACATCACATATAGACAGCGGCCAAGTGTACAGCTCCTTGGTCTTGATCCAGCAAAGCTCTTAAGCATGTGTTTAATTTTAAGCAGAGGGGTAATCCCAATGAAACCAATGGGACTGGCTAGGCACTAGCTCTGCAGGAAAGGACCTGGGGTTACAGTGGACAAGAAGCTGGATAAGAGGCAACATGTGTCCTTATTGCTAAGAAGGATAATTGCAGATTGGGCTTCATTAGTAGCAGCATGGCCAGCAGATCAAAGGAAGTGATTCTTCTCCTGTATTCAGCACTGGGGAGGCCATATTTGGAATACTGTGTCCAGTTTTGCCCTTCCTCCCCCCCCCCCCCACTACAAGAAGGATGTGAACAAATTGGACAGAGTCCAGCAGGGGGCAACAAAAATGATTAGGGGACTGGAGCACATGAATTATGTGGAGAGGCTGATGGACATAGGCCTATTTAGTTTACGGAAGAGAAGACTGAGGGGGGATTTGATAGCAACCTTCAAGTACCTGAAAGGGGGTTCCAGGGAGGATGGAGCGAGGCTGTTCTCAGTGGTGGTAGATGACAGAACTAGGAGCCATGGCCTCAAGTTGCTGTGGGGGGGAGGTTGAAGTTGGATATTAGGAAAAGCTTTTTCACTAGAAGGTTGGTGAAGCACTGGAATGGGTTACCTAGGGACATTGTAGAATCTCCATCCTTAGAGGGTTTGGGATGATTTAGTTGGGGTTGGCCCTGCTTTGAGCAAGGGATTGGACTAGTTGACCTCCTAAGATCCCTTCCAACCCTAATCTTCTATGATTCCATAAGTGCTTTGCTGACCACAGCTTTAGGCATAATTGGGAAGTACATCGCGCACTCTTCTCTCGTGACCTCTGCTGGTTCTCTCTTGTTCCACACTGTTTGAATCAAAACAACTTGCTTGGTTTGCTGAAAAAATTTGAACTGACCTTGTGACTTACCCATCTCTGTATTTATCTATTCCCTTCCATACTATAGTTTCTATTTCATGTGTCTGATGTAGGGGGATTTTACCCACAAAAGCTCAAAGAAGATAAATAAATTTGTCAGTCTTTAAAGATGCCACAGGACTCCTTGTTTGTTTAACTAAATTATAGTGGCTGGAGAGAAACTCCAAGGGAGACTTGTCCGTTCCTCCTGACCGAAAGACGTAGCTAACACACAGGGCATGTCTGGGGGAGGAGATGACAGAGGCAAAACTCAAGGAAGTAAACCAATGGTGTTCTTTTCCACCTCTGGATCTAGTAAATTATTCAGAAAAAGGGGAGAAAAAGTGAACTTTGGAGTTTCTTGATGTTTTGAAACCTCCTGAGAGCTGTCATTGCTTCATAGAAGAGCACTTTTGGCAACTCCTGTCCAGTTACAGCCATTGTTCCCACTTTTGCCACTCCCCAGTAGAGCTGCAGCATTTAGGACAACACTGTCCATCCACAGGTCTCAGTGCTTTCCCAAGACCCCCTTTTTAAGAACGTTAAGTACGTGTCATGAGCGCTCTTCTCTTGCGACCACCTCCCCATTCACTCCAGACACTTTAGAACTCTGAGGTCGGGTATCTCACATCAAGACTTCCCGACACAGAAGAATCTAAAATATCATTGTCCATTTAAGAAGTGAGTTCCACTGCTTTCCTCCGGGACTGTGTCTACTTCCTCAACTCATTTGTCCTTTACAAGGTGCTGTGATTTAAGAACGCGTGTTAAATCTTCTGCAACAATCAATTCAAATATACAAGTTTGGCTATTCAAATTACTTTCCAAAAGTACTTTAAAATGCATTAAGTTATTAATTGCCTGCTGGCACTTTAATCAAATGGGGAAATTGACATAGCCAGAGGCATGTATTTTTGTGGAAAGGAAATTTATTTAAGAAGAAACAGCAGCTCTTACTGCTTAATTTAAACCGAGAAAACTGTGGAAAAATCAACTGCGAAGGAAAATTAATAAAACATTTCCAGCTGCAAACAGTGACTAATTGTACAAGATGAAGACTGCCTGGAATTAATAACTTGCAATCTTCTGTGTGAAGAACCCCCCACTAGTTCAATTTACTGGGAGATTAAATTACTTCTAAGTTTGCCATATTAAAACAGAACATGAATAAAATGTTAGTGAAAGCACATCTATTATTTACTGTCTGTGATATGGATATAATTATTTCCAAACAACCACAATGTGACGTGACCAGCAATATTTAAATTACTCTCTAGCAAATGTAGCTTTACACCTCGGTTCCTATAAAAACAACCCAAATGGGCTTCTAAAGATGGCACTTCCCTGCCCCAGCGGATTATTTGCTGTCCTCAGAAGTGTGATTGTTCAGTATCCATGTCTCCCTGTTCTTTCAGCACCAGATTAAATCTTACAGCACTTTCCCAAAGATTTTACCCCATCTGAATTTACAATCTCATTTGCTTTGACTGATTTTAAAACAGTAGCTAGCTGATTCCACTAAACAGAGAAAAAATAATGCAAATATAAACATTAAAGGCTTCAGATACTGTATGGCATAATCAGAAACATGTTTTTCCTACCTGAATGGATTCATTGCTGAAAGAGCCCCAGAAAGCTCACCCACAGAGACAGCAAGCTCAAACTGTCTCTTTAAAAGCTTGCCAAGTTCACAGGGTGCATAAGCCTATTTTAAAGGAGCAGAAAATGGTGAAGGAAAGGATAAATAAAGCAAGGCAAGAGGATTTAAAAAAAACCCCACACAAACAAACAAACAAACAAACAAAGATATACAAGATTTTAACATAGTTTAGGAAATCCAGCAGGCATAAAGACTGTTTGATGCAAAAAATGTCAGGTGCTACGTACAAACTATAACAAAGTACCCTAAGACAGTGGTTTTCAAACTTAGGGTTGGGACCCAGTACTGGATCACAGACCCTCGGGTACTGGGTCATCCCCCCCCCCCCCCGCTGCCATCGCCAAAAGACTGGACTGCATTGCTCAAAGATGTAATTGTTGGGTCGTGGGCATAAGTGATTTTTTCCAACTGGGTCCCGAGGAATAAAAGTTTGAAAACCACTGACCTAAGAAATATGGGAAATGGGAGAGGGGGCTTGAGAGGGCATGACTCACCTAAATAGTCATCTTTCCAAGGATAAGTGTCAAATTCATATTTATTTAGTCATTTCCTCTTGGATACTGAGGGCAGAAAATTGAGATGGAGAGAGCCAAGGATCTTGTCTAATATATAGTTTTAAGTGTAGGAATTTAAAATGTATTATAACCCAGACTGTTAGCTATTTGTATTCTATTAGCATCTAACAGTGCCAATGAAGTTTCAAGGCTCTGTAGTGTGAGGTGCTATATAGACAATTCTCTGCCCCAAGGAAATTCCATTCTAAACAAAGCAAGGGAGGAAGAATGCTTTATTTCCCCCTTTGTATACATGAGAAAATGAGACTCAAGACTGTCTAGTGACTTCCCCAAGGTCACACAGGAAATGTAGGGCAAAAGAGACCCTACATCTCTCAAGATCTAGTACAGAGCCTTAGACACCTATCTGATCTCTAGATTTAAAAAAATAACCCTGCTAAATCCACGGCCAGAGGCTCTCTACAATCTTGACAGCAGAAAGAATAGAGGTAGACTATCAGTGCGAAAAAGGTTCCCTAAATACATATTCATTTTTAAATGGGTTCTCTTTGGCCATGCTCATTCCCTTTGGCATTCTAGGGATGTTCAGACCACACAACTTTATTGGCACAAACGCTGATGAAGAGCAAGTGTCAATATTGCGCACATGCCCCAGGTAGCTCCTTCTAACAGTATTCCCATAGGAAGAGCTACTCCTGCAAGAAGTTGTTCCTTAGTGCAAATAAGGGCATGGCATTATTGAAAACAGCTGCGTTACGTTCACAGCATGTTAGAAACGAGACATATTCTCTTCTTCAAAGATTGCAACATAACACTACTTCATTTCTTAGAATCCAACAACCCTGTGCAGTGGAAGATAAAGCAGGCTGCTCCCTAAGGCAGAGATCCACAACTCCCCTGCCTTGCTCCAGGTCGGCTCTTTGGCAGACTGAAAGTTGAGGACCCAGATTGCACACTTCTTTGCACAGCCCGAAAGCCTACAAGGAGGTCTAGCAAACCCCTTACAAGCTTAAAGTGCTGGTGTATAATTTTGCACACTGTTGGAAACACACCATAGAAATCTTGTGAATAAGTTGCAGTCTAGGCTTTACTGATTCCCCTGCTCCAGCCACTGTTGCCATCTGCACCTCTTCAGGACCCCAGCTCCTGGTCAGCTCCCAGTGCCACACTGAGCTCTCCAGGGCGCTGGCTCCCTCTGTCATCCAGATAACCTTCTCCCTCAAGCTGCCAAGGCTAACTGCCTGAGCTGCCTCTGTAGCTCCCTTTTATGCTGGGAACCTGGCCCCTGATTGGCTCCCATCTCTCAGGAGCCAATTAGCTGCCACCCTCAGGCCCTTTTAACCCTTTCTGGGCCAGAGTGGGGGAATAACCTTGCTACAGGGATCTTTTAGTTAACCAGGTGGACCAAAGGCCCCAACCACAGTGTTCCTAACATGCAATTTTAGAAAAAAAGACATTTTATTTTAGCTATGAAAGATCTAATTCTTTCCTGACTCCTAATCTTGTTTCCATACAGAATGGAAATCCTCGAACCAGGTTTTTGCAGTGTGCTATCCAGCCTTGTGTTCTATAACAGGAGTAATTATCATCAGCAGCCATTATACAATAATCCATTCTTCTCTGTCCACTAATAAATTAGTCATAGCTAAGATCAGTGAGGTTAATATATAGTACATGCATGTGTGGGGATAGTTTCCAAAGATGTGTTCACATTTCAGTAATTGAATGTATCACATTTAATTGCAACAACCCTTTCACTACGCCAAACTGAAAACCTTTCTTCTTGATATCAGATTAGAGCTGATTGCATAATTATGTTACCTGGATAATTAAATAGAAATTTAGTAGCCTTAGTAGTGTACAATATGTGGCTTCATTTTCTAATAGAATTAGGCTGGCTTTGGCATGGAATGCTCTCGGAGAAACAGATCTAATTACTTAGTGACACCACATTAAATACTCAGGCCCTTTCTCGCAAAGCAATGGCTTAGATAGTCCACATTTTTTTTTAAAAAAAGTATTCAAACACCTCCTTTGCCTCATTCTTGCAGTATGGGTCACAGAATTGAGAGCTGGCAGAGACCACTGGCTTGTCACAATGCAAGGTTTAATTCAGGCGAGTGCACAGCCATACTATGTTCAACTGCGTTCTAAGGGTATGCCTGCATTTTGAGTTGGAGGGGTGATTCCCAGCTCGAAGAGACATGGCCTTTGAGCCAGCTTACTAAAAAGAGAAGGTAGTCATTGTGGTGGGAGGGGCTCACTGCCAAAGTATACACCCATGGTTTGGATGGGTACATACGTCAAAAAAGCCTCTGGGCTATGTCAACACTTGTAAAGTTAAGTCAACCTTGTTAAGTCAACTTAACAGAGTGGCTACACTTTAAGTTGACTTAAGTCAACCTTGTTAAATCGACTTAACAGTAGACATAGCCGTCCACACTGGCTTTCAGTCGACTTAATAAGGTCGACTTAGCGCTATTGCCCATCCACACTGGCTTTAAGTCGATTTAAGAAGTCAACTTAAGGCTTAAGTTGACCATCAGAGGTAGTGATCTTATATTGGCTTAAGCTGTTGTTAAATTGACTTAAGGAAATGCTTAAATCGACTTAATAAAAGCCCAGTGTGGACACGGCCTTGTGTAGGTCGACTTAAACGGCCTTAAATCGACATAAGATCCAGTGTAGACACACCTCTGAAGATTGGGATTAACCTGACTTCAACTGCACCTCACAGGAAGGGTCACTACTTGCCAGCTGACAGAGGCTTCACCCGTGGGACAGAAGCAGCACTGTGAACACACTGCAAGGGCTTTGTCCAACCCAAGAGCCAGAGCCCAGCTGGTACTATCCATTTACTGATAAGCTGCCATACATTGCAGGATGTAGGCAGCCTGGAGAAGGGAAGCATAGGGTGCGTCTACACTTGTAAATGAAGTCAACTTAAGCTTGCTTAAGTCGACTTAATTTACTCTGCATCTACACTACACTGTCCTTAAGGAAAAATTAAGTCGACTTTCTAAAACCTCGTTTTAAGTTGACTTTCTGCTTAAGTTGACTTTCTAAAGTTGACTTAAGCCAGTGTAGACATGGAGTACCTCTAAGTCGACTTTAAGTCGACTTAGGGGACTCCAGGGCTTCCCCACTGCCCTCCCTGCCAGGGTGGCTGTGCCCCCCACAAAGGGCAGGGCAGAGCCCTGCCCACCCTGCCCCTATGCCCTACCAGAGTCCCTGTCTCCCTTTGCCCCATTGTATCCAGGTACAATGGGGCAAATGCTGAGCCCCCTCGCACTTGGCAAGGGGTGCCCCCCGTGCCACCGTGGACCTGTCCCAGGTCCCCCTACGCCCTAGAAGTCGATCTAGGTGTCCAGTGTGGATGCTCTAAGTTGATTTTGTAGGGTCCCCCCTAAGTCGACTTAAAATTTAAGTGTGGACATGCTAAGTCGACTTTGTAGAGTTGACTTAGCTATGTCGACCTAAATTAACAAGTGTAGACATAGCCAGAGAGAATGAGCAGGTTCCCAGCCCTTCTTTGCTCCACTTGGCTTAAAAAGAGCACCAGCATTTTACAAAAAGACTTTTTACTCTCCCAAGAGCCAGGAGGGTTGCAGGCGACTGGCTTCATGGAAGTGGTGTCCCTAATTGAGCCAAATCTTGCTTCCTCACACCCCACACTCTGCTGTTCACAGGTAGCTCAGGCTGCTGGCTCATTTGGCTTCCACAAGCACCTCAGCTCCAGCAACCACCCTCATTCCTTCAAGTGCAGAACTCACACCTTCCCTATTTCCCCTCCATTTAGCCCAACACGCCCATTTTCCCTCCTCTCTCACCTCATTCCACCCCAACAGGCCCAGCCCTCGGCAACACCCTCAGACAGCCACCATCTACGCACTCTTTCCATCTCTCATCCCCAGCCCACACTAGCTCCCTGACACTCAGCCCCAGGTAGTCCTCACACACACTTGGGCACCAGCACCCGTAAGAAATATTCTGCTGGCTAAATTGTGCCCTCTGTTACCTCTGAGCAGCCCTTCAGTGGCTTTGCCCAGGTGTGAAGGGTTGAAACTTAGTTAATAGTTCCGGTGAGGTTGCAGGAGAAGGAATGGACTCTGGCCCACTCTCCCAAAGCTGGTGTGATGGCTGACGGATCAGGGATTGCATGGGGAAGCAAAGCATGAACTATAGCTTGAGCAAAACCTCCCAACAAGTGCGGTATCAGACTCCTAGCCTCTGTGGACCAGGCACAGAGGAGATTCAGTAACACTGACCTGTACATTACAGTGATTCTGCCTGCCCAACAACATTGAAAGCTCAGTAGACTCCCTGGGAGTCCACCCAGGGAGCAGACCAGTAGAGCAAGCATGATTTCCTCACTTTTCAGTCCTTAACAGCACTTCAGTACCAGAACTTCCTCTCTCAGGAAAGCTCAGCTCCAAATACTAACCCTTTAATTTGAAAGCAAAATGGACCCAGGCCACCCTCCACCACAGTACTTCCCATTTCCATGCTTGGCTCATGAGAGGCTGGAAGGTGGCCGAGCATGGTGGGAAGAGATGCTGTGTGCATCTCCTTTTTTAAAAAGGGAGCCAGAGAGCAAGACAAAGCAGTGCTGATCTGATTTTTCCAAATTGAAAGCTCTTGCCCTGCGGAGGACTCCTGGACCCCTCCACGCACACTTGTCTTCCCTCTTCGTACAAGTCAAGCAAATTGAAAGCCACAGAGGGGTGTATCCTGAAGCATGTTGTAAATCCACTTCCTTTGTCATAACAAGAACAAATCCCAGCTTTGAAGTTTTCCCATCTTGTTACAAGGGGAATGTCTTTTGTTTAATCCATTTTAGCCTTTAATGCCTGACCTGGATCAATCCTGTTGGTTAGATTACACAGTACTCACACTGACGTTAGACTAGCCTCCAGGGATTTCTGTTCCTGCCTCATCGGTGCGAGAACCTCAGCCATAATCAACATCTCGATTTTAGCCCATCATTTACTTTGAACCAACAAACTGTCATTTTAAGGATGTTGTGGGGGGGGGGGGGGGGGGGCAAATATCAAACGGTTTAATAAGCTTTGAGCTTTTTAACCTTGTATTTATAATAGCCCTTTCTGCAAGTGTTAAAAGCATTTAAAAACTTAACTCTGCCTGCATTGGCCTACATACGCCACATCGCTCATCAGCCATTTGAAGCTCCCTTTAGGGACAGATTCTGCCACCGGCCTTTCTCTCTCCACCAGGCAGCAAGCATCATTGAAATCAATGTGGGGGCAGGAGGTAGGGAGTGGCTCCGTGAAAGTTAGGGTATGAGTGTAGAGATGAAGTCAGTAGGGCTAATCACAGGGCAACTTACTACACGGCATGAAGGGGTGGGAGATTCAGGGACATAGTGATGAGCCTGGAGAAAATAGACATTACAATTGTCACCTGCCCACCCGTCATGGAGGTTTTAAGGCCTCTTGCTACTCTCTGATACATACGCAAGTTCCCAACCATCTAGGAGGCACTGGCAGCATTAACCCCTTTCCTAGGGTATATCTGCACTTTGGGGTCTACGCTGGTGTTGGTACATTGCCATAGCTACAATCGCCATAACCCCGTAATGTAGATGCAGCCTAGGCTGACAAAAAGTTTCTGCCAGCCCAGCACAGGAACACCACCTCCCTGAGCAATAGTAGCGAGGTCCATGGAAGCATTCTTCCATCAACCTAATCCAGGGCTTGACAAAATTGGCTCCCAGCTAGGCACCAGCAGTTTTACTTTTGGTCACCAGAAGGCGATCCTCTGCTACATTGCTGCAGTGGAGCTAGGAACCAGTCTATAAACCCCGGTTGCGCTTCGGTTTTGTCAAGCCCTGACCTAACCCCCAGTGTACAGGCAATTAGGGTGCAGAGGTCATGTGTGGGGTGAGGACAGATTTCAGTGAGCGCCAAGCTACCCTTGCAGGGCTCAAAGTGAAGTGATTCTATGGGCCCACGAAGAGCCCATGGCTGCACTGGCAGGGCTCGGTGTGACGTGGGCTACCACAAGAAACTAAACTGAGGAGGAATTTGAGCAGACAGGACATCCTCACTCACTGCTGAACACAGCCCGGACACCTGACTCAGCCCACCCTCCAGAAGAGTGCCATGGAAACGCTAATTGTCACAAATAAGCGACTACCATTGCTTTTGATTATTTCCAGGCGGAAACACCGAACAGATAATGAAATACTAGGTTCTAAAATGTTGTGTGTTGAAGTACAGTATTATGTCAGGTGAGATGCAGAGTGGTAAAAATATTTTTACAGTGAAAGTAGCTAGTTCTAGAGTAAATTAGCAGGTGCCTATAACTGGCGTCTTACTCTCTCCTACACTGGGTACACCCAATGGATCTACCACCTTCTCTTTAGTTACTTGTTTTTTTAAAAAAGTCATCTGCGGCAGTGCAGTAAAGGTGATCTCTAACAGATGAAAATCTAGGTCAGTATTCCTCAAGAAACAATTTGACAGCGATGTCCCTTTCCTAAACCACTGAACCAGCCATAAGGTGACAATTCTAGACCCCATTGGGGACAGTGTAAATAAGGAAACATCTTCTTTTGCCTTTTATCAGATTGATATGCTCTGAAATGAGCAAGCCTCCATGTGCCCTCGAAATAACTCTGTCAATCATTAGGGTCAATGCTTTTGCATTTATCAAAATGAGCTTTTTGTCTGAATTTGCATCTCAAAAAGACAGCAAGTCGGTGTATCAATTTTAATTCTGCTGTTGCTGCAGATATTGGAATAAATTTAGTGGCCAATCAAAGGCCGGCATTCAAAATACATCCATTGTAACCTGCTGGCTTATTTAAAATGCTCTTCCCCCACCTAGTTCCTATCTAAATGTCTATTATATTAATGTTTAAAATCCATTTAAGTTCATCACAGGTGGCTTTGTGAAAGGACACCGGTTTCATCATTGTGATTAGATGATTTATCGCCCCCTAGTGGTGACACATGTAGGATTGAGATGTTATATGAAGCTGTGATTTAAATTGGATGATCCTTTCTAGAGTGCTTGTATGCGAAATAAAAGGTGGGATTATTAATAGTATTAGAGAACACTGATATATACATGCCACATGTATACTGTGCTAGGAGAGGGATTAGCCAAAACTTGCCATCAGCGGGCCTGACTGCCAGGCTGGGAGTCTGGAGTATGCAAAGCTGGGACTACAAGCCTGTCTGGCTAGGCAACCCCTTTCTCACCGCACTGCGAGACCTTCCGACAGAATCTTTGGTAAGATCTTGTGAGAAAGAAAGTACAAAGGGTGCTTTGAATGCACTTGAGGGAGAGAGCTCAGAATGGTGGAGTTGGAAGGGTTAAGAAGTGTTTAGCCAGCCCACTAACAGGCATCTCATAAAAGCCTCATATCAAATTATTGGATTGTATATTTTATGGGGGAAAAAAAAATCAATGGAGGAAATTACTAAAACTGTTTGATCGGTTAAATTCCAGCCAAGAAAACATTCATACTCACCCCTGCAAAGAAGTGCTGTATTGCTTAAGTAATTTACATTTTTCAGGGGACAAATTGGAATAATTTCTTTGCAAAATATTTTTGAAAACTTAGATTTCTTTTCTTTTTCTTTGCAAATAGATACAACATAATGAATGATGTCTAGGTTTTGCATGCACACTTTTCTCCTTTCCATACTTTTTCAAAATATCTCTGGCTTTGGAAACATTATAGAGTGGTGGAAGGAAAAGTGAAATAGTGAAGAAAAAAAACCCAAACAAACCCTACTCTTGACACCATTTTTTCTAAGGTATTCAGTGGCATGAAAAGGAAAAAGAAGAAAAAAAGAGGGTTGGACGTCCCTTTTCACCTAGAATGGCAAGATTTCAAAATTTGGCTTCTAACTTCTCAGTGAAGGATTTCGTTCCATTTTGGGTCAAAAGGTTTCATTTAGACTTTTTATAATTTTGCATTACGCTAATATATAGTATAATACAATATTATAAAAATGAAACAAAAATTAATTTCATAATGAAAAGGCTAAACTTTTAATTAAAAAAATTTCATTTTGTGTCCCTCCACTCCGTTTTTCTTCCAGAATGAAAATCCAGCAAAATCAATCTGTTTTTGCAAGGCATTTCAATTTTTGATAGAACCACTTGTTCCAACAAGTTATTATTTCATAGAATTTTAGTGAAAAATATCCACACACCCCCCTTCAAAAAATGAAAATTCTAATTTAGAAATGTTGGCTTTTGATGAAAAACTAGAAAACTTTAAAACAGCTTTTTCATTTGGGGAAAAAAAAGGCATTTTCCTACCCCAAAAAAGTTTTGAATGAAAAAACTGTGACCATCTCTATTTTCTTCCCTAAACCCCTATGGCAAAAGATAGGGGCATTCCTATAAACAAGAGCTCATATCCAGCTTGACTTCTCTCCTGCCTTGTTCAGGTTCACAGGGGAACACTTTGTCACAGTTTAGGTCAACTGCCCCTGTATTCCCCTTTGGTGGTTCAGCGAAAGCATCCACATATAGGCTCCAGACTCCTCAGACTGCTCCTCTCTTGCATGGAGACCCACATCTCTGTCCCTACTGACTTGGGGTTTTTCCAGGCATCACAGTTCCCCTGCTTATATTGTGAATTCCCCAGCAAGTCAGACTGCCTAAGCAGGCCTGCTTTGTTTTCACTTCAGAGGCCATAAACATCTGAATTGTCCACAGTTAAAAATCATTGCACAACTCTTTTTAAGCAAGCACATTTATTCTTAAAGTGAAAAAGAGTAATGTATTAAAATAACCTATAGAATCATAGAATCATAGGGTTGGAAGGGACCTCACGAAGTCATCTAGTCCAACCCCCTGCTAAAAAGCAGGACCACTCCCCCTAAATCATCCCAGCCAGGGTTTTGTCTAACCGAGCCTTAAAGATCTCCAAAGATGGAGAATCTACCACCTCCCTAGATAGCCCATTCCAATGCTTCACCACCCTCCTAGTGAGAAAGTTTTTCCTAAT
>ML685781.1:14079036-14096339 GCA_007922175.1 Pelusios castaneus
CACCTAATCACATGCATCCAGGGGCTGGTGCTTTAAGAACCACACCAAGTATCATGAAATTCACAATGACGTGGTTAAAGTCAGCAACACAATTCGGCACTAAGCACATCAAATGTTCTGTATTTTTTTTCCTCTTGGCGCTTAGAAACAAAGTTGGGGGGGGGGGGGGGAAACTAAATAACAATCCCAGCATCTGTTATTTTCAAGAACCTTGTTATTAGTAGTGTATCAATTTGTATCTTTTTGTATGTGTTTTTTAAAACCATGTGTTAGGTGCATTTGTATACAGTAAAATAAATAAGTTAATAGTAATTAATATTTAAGTAACAAATCCATGCTCTGACGAAGGCCAGTAATGAGTTTTTGGTAGGAAGCAAAGTTTGAGCAAAGAAATTTGTTTAAATGTGTGATAGCGCAGCCCCCACCAAAAGCCCCTCCCCCCACAGTAGCAGGCCTGATCCCATTGGTGAACCTGCCTCAGTTTCCCCTTTCTTCTTCCCATAAAAGTAACGGAGACTTTTAGTATCAGATACAATGCCTGCGTCTGGACATCATTTATTCATATGTACCAATGTAGAACTTATCCCAAACCTTGGAGTGAAACCATTTTCAATTTCCCCAGTACACAAACATACCAGGGTTTCCCCATTCCCCTCTCTGGAACATGTTCCCAGTTTTTTTCCCCCAAAACCAGAGCCCCAGTCTCCAGGCCTTTTATCACAGCCTCCAAAGTCAGCTCTCCCTCACAGTATTCCACACCCATGCGTCCTGTTCCGAGAACGTCTCTCCAGGAGCTATAATTGGACCTGATAACAACACCCCTGCAAGTGACATAGCACTGAGGTTGAAATCTACAAATTGAATTTAGCTCTGTGGGGCCAAAGAGCAGCTTTCCCAGTTTTTCCTGTCTGCTACATAATAGCAACATAACTCCTCCCCTGCCTGCAGCCCTGGGAAGTTTTCAATTAATTCCTTTCTCCGCATGCAGCGCTATGCCTGTCTGTTGTGCCTGTGGCAGAGAAACAGCAAGGAAAGCTTTTCCTGCGTTTTTTTTCCCTTTAGAGAAGAGGAGAGGGAGAGTGAGTAGAGGATGACTGCCTCCCCACAAGCCCCTGCGTCTACTACCCCTAGTGCAGTGCATTTCAGGAAGTAATGCGAGCAGTGGGGATGCGAGACCCTGAGCGAGCAATTTGCTGTGATCATTCGCCTTCGCCTTCTGTAATTTGAGAGCCTAAAATAAAATTACAATCCCATCCCAGTGCAGACAAGCCCTTGTTCTGGGCCCCCTCATGCAGTCACATGCTCAGGTCTTCACCCCAAGGGCTCCCTACATCCCTATGCCTCCCAGCCTGCGAGTCCTACCCTAGCGCAGGGCGCAAATTTCCAGGAGCCACACTTTTACTTCCAGGCCCAGCTTACTTGGATCAGACTGGATTTTCCACTTTTCCTTTGGGCCACTGCCCAAGCCCCAGGGGTCCCTGTCTTTGGTTAGTTCTCACCGCCAGCTTTCCGCAAAGCTCCCCACACCAGCAGCTCCCAGTTACTACTCCTCTTCCAAATTCAACTCCCTGCTGAACAACTCCAGCTCACTCTTCCTTGCTGCTTCTCTCTCCTCTACACTTCAGGTTGCTCTCACTGTCCCGTCCTGACATGCTCCATTAGGCTCTGACGCACCAGGCCTCTGGCACACTCAGTCTCCTCTTCACTAGGGCCCAGGTGCCCTTTCTTAAGCCTCACTGGGGGAAAGCTGCTCAGACACAGCTGCACGGGCCGCTTTGGCAAGTCTAGACTGCAATTAAAAAAAATCACAGCTGGTTGGGCCAAAGGCCTGTTTAACTGCAGTATACACATCTGGACTCCAGCTGGAACCAGGACTCTATGATCCTGCAAGGTTGGAGGATGCCAGAGCTTGGGCAGCTGTGAGAGCCCAGATGTCTACATCGGTATTAAACAGGCCCGCAGCCCAAGCCCTGTGAGTCTGAATCAGCGGGCCCATACCAGCAGCAAACGTCCCGTTGCAGTGTAGACGTCCCAAAAAGGGCCTGTGTCGAAGTGTTTGTGCATTCAGTGTTCAGAGAGCTGAGTGAGAAATGGTCCCAGGAACGTTATGGAAAGCTTGAAAAATTTTCCCACCCGGTGTAGGGACGAAACTAGAAATGGTTTAGGCAAATTAACAGAGACACAAATGAACCCCGCTGAGGCCTAGCATGTGGACTCCACGTCCCTGCTCCAAATCAGGCATTTGACAGAGCGGGACGTTAATGCTGAGCTTGACCTAGTGGTAAAATCAGACCACCTCGGGCAACGACACATCCAGCGGCTGGTCCCATGTGGCATTTTAATCAAACTGAACCAAGTTGAAGGCACCCAACAGCTCAGAGGTTAGGTAGAGTTAAAAATGTCTAAGAGCCTTCAGCTATGCCCAAATCATTCCTGCGGAACCCTTTCCAATGTGTCAACGTCCTCACTCCAGTGTGGACACCAGAACTAGACACCACAATGGGCTCACGAAGGCCGCTTACGCTGGCACTACCACCTTCCTCTTGCCACTCGCTGTTCTCCTCCATAGAAAGTCAATTGCTTCCTTACCCACTGCACCACACCGCATGCTCATGTTCAGCCGGTTTCCACCATGACCTCAACGCTCTTCTCTGAGTCACCGCCATTAACAGTTGCCCACCTCAAACACGCCACCTACTTGGTTCTTAGTTATGTGATGTACCTCTTAGCTTATTAAGCCACATATTCAAGTGGGCCCAGTTCACCAGGTCACTTCGAGGAACTGATTTGTCAGAGAAATACAGGGCTGGAATGGACCTTGAAGGTCATCTAGTCCAGTCCCCTACACTGAGGCAAGACTAAATAACCCCAGACCAAGGGTTCCCAACTCCTGGCCCTTGGGCCAAAAGTGGCCCGTGTCCCCCGGGCAAACTGAAGGCAAGGGGCAGGGTGGGAGCATGGAGCCTGCCCCCATGGTGAAGCAACCAGCCCAGAGGCCAGGCTCCATGCTCCCACCCTACTCCTTGCCTTCAGCTTGCTGTTCAAGGCAGCAAGGGGGGACTGCACAGCAGTGGAGGGGCAGCAAGCACCCACAGAACCGCAGGGCCTGGGACGGTCACTCCATTCATCCCCTCCCCCCCCCAAGGATAACAGTATGTGCCCCCTTGCCGCTGGCTGGGAGCTGGGCTGTGGCTGTCCACCTCCTGCCCAGTCCTGGCCCACAAGTCCCTGACGTGCCAGGCTCCCACAGACACCCTGACCTGCCAGCCTGACCTCTGCCTTATCTGCCAGCGTCCCGCAGACACCGTCCTCTCAGCTGGAGTCTGCATCCAGCCCTTTTCTAAAAAAACAAACAAAAAAACCCCTTTTTTAAAACAAGTTTTTAATTTTAAATTATTCAAATTATTATATTTTAAGCTTAAATTTTAAATCTGCATCCAGCCCTTTTTAAAAAAAATCTTTTAAAAATTTGATTTTAATCAAAAATTAATTTAAATGTAATTAAATGTTAATTTGATTTAATTGAAAAAATAATTAATTAAATTTTAATTTAATTTTAATTAAATAGACTGGTGGCCCTTCAGGGTTGTAAAAATTATATTTCTGGCCCTGAAGCCAAAAAGATTGGGAATCAGTACCGTAGACCATCCCTGACAGGTTTTTGTTCAACCTACTTTTACAAACTTCCAATGATGGGGATTCTGCAGCTCCCTGGAAGTCTGTTTCAGAGCTTTACTACCCTGTCAGCTAGAAAGTTTTTTCCTAGTATCTAACCTAAATCTCCCTCGCTGAGCTGAAATTATAAGTCTCCACAGCTTGACTTACAAAAGTAAGGTTCTGTGGCTCGGACTGTAATAGATCGTGCGGATCAAGCGGACCAGCTTTCCCCATTTTACAGGGACAGTCCCAACATGCATGGATTTTTCTTATATAGGCACCTATTACCTCCCATCTCAGTGTCCCAGTTTTTCACACTTGCTATCTGGTCACTTTGGAGGGACACCTGACACATTGACCAATGGGTTACGTAAGCACTGCTACAGGTTCAGACTGGTGAGTTCTCTGTTCAGCCAAACTTCTCTTCGCTTTCATAGGCTGTGCAAGATACAGATGCAAGAGCATTTACTTTGTTGATTTAGAAAAAGGACCCTTATTTACAAGAGGAAGAAAATCCCTTTTCCCCTGCTTGTAACATAAAGTCATGTTCTGGCCTCAAAGTTTGTTGCACTATTTAGCTTTGTCATTAGATGGCAGTAATGTTTAGATATTTCTTTGCCAGTGACTGACTTCAAAATAAACTGGAAATAGCACTCTTTCACCAACTTAATTCAATTACAGGGATAAACACATCTTTGCAATTTCCAGAGGGGGAGGCGTGTCAGTCTAGTTCAGCAAAACAAACAAGGAGTCTTTTAAAGGCTAACAAATTTATTTATTGCGCGAGTTTTTGTGGAAGAAAATCCCACTTTGTCAGATTCCTGGAAGTGGGATTTTCTCCCACGAAAGCTCATGCGATAAATAAATTTGTTAGTCTTTAAAATTGCCACAGGACTTCTTGTTTATCTTTGCAACTGTAACTTCTCTTACACAGAAGAGATGATTTTCCTAAATATTTGTACGTTGTAGAGACACCAACTGTCGCAGATTTCACGAAACAGATCCGTGACCTATGCTATATTATGGAAATGCAAGAGGGTTAAACTCTGCACTGGGCTCCCAGTCAAATGTCAAACAACGTTTACTACATTATTTCTACTGTAACATGGGAAGCCTTCCCTACCTAATTATGGGAAGGGCCTGTGAATTCACTCCGATGATCGCATTGAGTTTGCTCATATAGCAGCCTCACCTCTGTTGTGGTTGAGGTCCTGAATGGAAAGAATTGTGCATGGAACATAGTCCAGGGCCCAAGCATAAGTTTTTCAGGCCCAGTACAAGCTTGTCACACTGGGCCATGGGTCCAGGAACCAGTGGAAACACACAGGTGGCCCCAACAGGAGGGTCATTTTGATGAAGCGTTGGGGGGGTGGTGGGTTGTGTCGGAAAGGCGGTCTCATCAAAACTGCAACTTTTTATGGCAATGTGTCAGATCCAACACAACTGTGATTGGGAAGGTGTCTCAGGTGCAGGAGAGATATTGTGAGAGAACACAGCCCTCCCAGAATTGCCAATAGCCTCATGGTTAGGGAACTCCTTTGGGATGTGGGAGACCAGGATTAAGTCTCTGATCCTAGTCTGACAACAAACACTAGACTGGGCTGTTTTTTGGGGGGGTGTCTACACAGCAATGGGGAGGTGCAACTCCCAACCCAGGTAGACAAACACACTGGGTCTACCCACGCTAGCACCTAAAAAATAGCCACGAGGGCATGGCAGCGGCAGTTTGGCCTAGCTTCCCAAGTCCATGCTGGTGGACTCGTATCCAACGGCCTCGAATGCTGGGTCGCTAGTCCCTCCCATGGCTTTCGGTCACACTATTTTAAAGTTCTAGCCTGAGAAGGGCTCATGCGTATGTACCTATGCGAGCTGGGAATCACAACTCCAGATGCTGTAGAGACATAACCTCACTACCTGGAATTGTGTAAGGTTCCCATCTCAATGTGAAATGAAACCAGATACTGAAACCTGGGACATTTTTCCTGAAATGGAATTCCTGTTTTCTGGCCACTCTGGTTTTCTGCCACCACATGAATCCTTCATCCACCTGCTCACACCTACAGAAACAGAATCAGGATGACCCACTTGAAAGAAAGACTGTGTTGTGCGGCATAGGACAGAGTTACTATCCATCTCTCATCAAGGCCGAGTGATATTCCCATATTTGGAAGCACACCATGACCCTTGGAGGTTAATTCGTAATAGGAAGAGGGTGACATGCTCTTTGGCAGAAAAAGCATATCTAAATAGCACCAACAGAACATGATAGGGCTGGTCTGACTTTAGTTATCCACCCAGGTTTTTATATAAATCTCTTATATAATATTCCCTTTGTCAAACATCTGCCGCAAAAATCGATAATTTCATTGAAGTTACTTGTCCCCAAAGAAGGAGAACCTAATATTCATTCTCAGGATCAGTCACAAGTAGTCCATGAAATTGGCATGAGTTTTGAAACATAATGGAGAAGGAAACCTACAAGCCCAGGTTAGTTTCTTTTAGCATCCGACTCAACATGGAGACGGCTGCAAAAGAAACCTCCTAGAATCCAGGGGCACTGAGCAGTTTATCTTTTCAGCCAGCCAGCAAAATACTAGCGTAAAGTTCTATTTTGATTGTTGGTGCCAGCTGGCTACACTGCAATGTAATCTTGTATTAATAAATATAACCACTTAGCCACTTTGGCTAATGTCTACACTTAAAAAGTTGTTGACTTTTTAAAGTCAACTTAACAAGGTTGACTAAGTCAACTTAAAGTTGGCCTTGTTAAATCAACTTAAATTGGCTACACTTTAAGTCGACTTTGTTAAGTTGACTTAACAGCAGAGATAGCCGTTATATTGGCTTTAAGTTGACTTAATAAAGTCAATTTAGCATCAATCCCCGTCCACACTGGCCTTAAGTCAACTTAAGGAGTTAATTTAAGGTTTAAGTTGACCTAAAAGAAGGTGTTAGTAAGTCGACTTAAGGAAATGCTTAAGTCAACTTAAGAAAAGCCCAGTGTGGACACGGCTTTGTTTAGGTCGACTTAAGCATGCCAGTGTAGATGCACCCATTGAGCCCCTTGGCCAGATGCTTAGTTACCTAACATATACATGTATGTTTAGACCAAATTTTCTGCTTTTCAAACAAAAATATTCTATTAGTTTTTTTACTTTGTGAGAAGAGCATGTGGCTCTTTTGTCGTCATCACAGCAGGGATGGCTGTGTGGAGAAATTCACGCCCAATAAGACCAAGTGAACTTGGAAATGAGTGTATTTATGTCATTATACATTCCTACTTTCTCCGTTTCACGTGGTCTCATATATTGTCCTGATAGAGGCACCAGAAAACACTAGACTAGAAATTAACAAATTGATATAATATCTGGGCCAAATCAAATGCTTTCCTTCATGAGTCACTCATGGGTGGGACTGGCTGGAAAGTCACAAGTTTCAAAACTTGGTTTTGTCTGATTGTGGGAGGAAGAAGGAAGAGAAAATGCAATGGCAGAATAGCTTGCTATGGCACCCACATGGGATATGGGCGACTTATGTTCAAATCCTCTCCCCATCAGGCAGAGCAGGGATTTGCAGCGTTCTTACCGATGAGCTATTGTTTATTCTAAGAAACATCTTGGTTTGGAGCAATTTTTTTTGAGAGAGAACACCAACTCTACTCAAGGGCAGAGGGTGGATCAAGCTGCTTGCTATCTGCTCAAGGACAATACACAAGAGCAGTCCCTGCACAGTTACCCAAAGCCCAATAGTTCTCAAAAAATTACTCCAGTCAATTCCTTGGAGCAAGGAAGCTGCAATGAAACTCTTACCATGACGCAAATGGAAGCTATTTGATGGTATTCCAGTAGGTAGGTACTGATTAATGGAGGTGGCAGCTTAGGCTAAGATTCAGGTTGAACTAAACTAGGGTCAAGGTTCTGGATTAAATTCAGTAGTTGACAAAATCGCACAATCGGTTCACGCAAAATTCAAGTCTCAAAAGACAGACATTTCAGAAGATTAATGGCTGAGAATACTATAGGGAGAACCTCAGAAAGGCAGAGTAGATGAAGTGATCACCATCTACCTTTGAACCAGATGTGGCAAATAGTGCATTCCCCATTTTGGATCAGGCCCAGAATGACAGAACAAAAATCATGTCAGGCCAATTTGGATCTGGAGAACTGAAAAGTCAGAAAGTTAGGGGACGCAGAATAAGGTTTGCAGTTCTGGAACGTTTTCAGGTATTATTTTTAGAAGTGGGGTAAAACTGCAGAAAGACATTTGTGAGTCCCCCTTACATCTCTTCAAAGGCAGCATTTGACAAATTCCAGATTAGCATCAGTTGTGACTAAGCAAAGCCAGGTAATTCAATACGTTTCTGTAACTGATCACACATGCTCTGCAGTGCTTTACATAGTAACGGGCCTGTGCACCGAGGCGTAGGCTTCGGTATGTTGAAAACCATTAATTGCTCCATAAGGGCAGTTTCTGTGCTATTTGAAAGCCAAAAACCAAGACTCAAAATCTCATTCAGAAAGCTGGCAGGCGAGTTGGGAAGTTACAATCTGTTTTATGACCTTAAAACAACTAGACAGGAACTTGACCAAAACTTGATGAAAGATTAAGAGGTAACAGCTTAGTCGGTAGCAAAGAAGAGCTCCTAATCGGTCTCAAAAGGTGAGGTTGATGAGAACTGGGGAAGATGCCCTGTTTAAACTCAAAGGCTATGTCTACACTTACTTACTTATTTAATTTTAGTTTGAATTAACTTAATTTGAACTAGCATGGTCCCACTAGAATGATAGTTCAAACTAAGCCATTAAGGTCAATGTCCTGGTTAGTTCAAACTAAGCGCTTAGTTCAAACTAACATGGCCACACTGGGTTAATTCAAACTAACTAGTTAGAATTAACCATTAGTTCAAAAAGTATAATCAAAATTATTAGTTTGAATTAAGGAAGCCCTTAATTCGAACTAATGAAAGTCTAGTGTGGCCAAGGCTTAAATTAGTTCAAATTAAGCTTCCTTAATTCAAAGTAACTTGCCAGTGTAGACAAAGCCAAAGATACTTTAGATCATGTGGCATATTAACAAATTCCAAGAGAGGGCACTGTAAGACATAATTATATGACTAAGATATTTTTCAATCCCATGTGTTAAGCCTTAGGGGTATTGCAAGCAAGCAGCTAAAAAGCTTGACTTGCCTGCATGAATTCTGAGTGTGTCAGGGCAAGACACTGAAAGAGAAAACACAGGAAACCATAAAGGTCACGAATTCCATTAACGACAAACCTGTTGTACAGTAAAAAGGCTTGAATTCTGTCTTGTCCATCCATCTTACTTCAGGGACCGAGGTGACAAGCTGTTTCATCCGCTAATCTTCCCAGGAAAGCATAACAGTGCCAGGCTGGCTGCAAGAACTGAAGACCCAGGTTTTAGAGGAATAGAAATAATCTGGAGGGTGCTTAACAATCACCCTTAAAATAACATTTACATTTCCAGAAACCTGCAAAGTACTGTATTTTTTACTTCCCCAACAGGTGATGATTGACAGGGTCTTTAATTTAACAATCAACAAGCGATACTTATCGCCCAACAGGAGGACAGGCACTTAGGACTTGATTCTGAGCTCCCCAAGGCAGACGTTACTGATATCAGTGGAGTTACACCAGGTTGCAGATGTGATTGTATCTGGTCTAGGAGTAACCTCTCCGAAGATGAGTGCTACAATCCACGTATGAAGGAGTAGGTCAGTTGCACTCATACAAAATGAGCAATGACTGTCTAGGATGGAGTATTGTGGGAAGGGATCTTGGGGTCATTGTAGATCACAACCTAAATACGAGTCAGCAGTGAAACACTGTTGCTTTAAAAAAAAAAAAAGAGCAAACATCATTCTGGTATGTATTAGCAGAAGTGTTGTAAGCAAGATACGGGAAGTAATTCTTCCACTCTGCTCCACACTGATATGGCCTCAGCTGGAGTATGGTGTCCAGTTCTGGGCACCACGTTTCAGGAAAGGAGTGGACAAATTGGAGAAAGTCCAAAGAAGAGCTACAAAAATGATTAAAGGTCTGGAAAACATGTCCTATGGAGGAAGACTGAAAAACTTGGATTTGTGTTGTCTTGAGAAGAAACGGGATGTAATAGCAGCTTTCAAGTTGTTACAAGGAAATGAGAGAAAGCTGCTATCCTTAATCTCTGAGGGGAGGAAAAGAAGCAATGGACTTAAATTGCGGCAAGGGTGGTTTAGGTTGAACATTAGGAAAAACTTCCAACCTGTCAGGGTAATTAAGGACTGGAATAAATGGCCAAGGAGGTTGTAGTATCTTCATCACTGGAGACTTTTAAGAGCAGGTTAGACAAACACTTGTCAGGGATTGTTTAAATAATGCTTGGTCCTACCATAAGTGCCGAGGACTGGACTACATGACTTCACAAGGTTCTTCCAGTCATATGACTCTGCATCTACACTTCCACATATCTTTGCATTCAAAAGGAAGGATATGCTTAATTCTGAGATGGGAAACCAGAACTTCAAAGGAAGATTCAAGCTAACTGGCGAAGTTGTTTACCCCCTTCAAAGCTGGTAGGACTTGGCATGGGCCAACCAAGAAAACATAAAGAGTGGTCTTGTGCCAAGCTTAGCCTGTTAAGACAAGGTCCACCTACTCCTGCAGAAATTAGATGCCACTCATGGTAGGTTGTGCCGATCTTAAGATAATCGCCTCCCTTTCTGGTGCACTTTGCTCAGGTGGGAAGAAGTCATTGATGTTGATATTTAACTCAGCATTAGAGATTAGAGTTTGCATCCATTAACACATCTTAGTCACTTCATGCTGTGGAGTCAGACATCACTGCATTGGTAGAGTCCTGTGTGGATACACATCTGTCCATCTGGATCTGATCTGCACCTGCAGGAATACATTTTTACCTGAGCACAATCTGCCATCCTCTTTTAGACTTACCCACATCTGCTGAGCCCCTGCAACCTCAAACAGCTGATGAGCACCACCCCCAACATCTGATCAAATGTAGAGCACTCCCACCCCATCCTCCCACATAACAGCTGAAAAGACCTTCCACCTGCCTCTCCCACCAGCAGCCAATCAGCCTTCCCAGCTCCCCTCCCACCTAATAACTGATCAGCAGTTGAGCTCTACCAGCAGCCTTATGGCTGATCAGATGTCTGCTGTACTCGTGGCTGGCAGCTGCTCTCCTCCCTGAGAAATCACAGAGGTTCCAACCTCTATGACCATCCGACCACCATCCGCAAGAAGTGGTCCATGGATACCCCCATTCCTATCCACCAATGTGGATATTCATAGATATAAAGATTTGCAGGGCTCTATGTGTTGGTTCACAAGGGGAAGGTTTTCTTTACTATCGTAACACTACGCCAGGCTTTTAATGAAAGCTTAACTTCTAGAGTGCGTGATGGCAAAAAATACTGGCTCACCTGACCATCTAGGCCCATCTCAGACTGCCCACAGCTCCTGGGTACTTCACTGAAAGTGAGCATATATCTTTTAGGCTCTTGATGCAGACAGATGGTCACTTTGACTTCAGTTTCCTGAGGGGGAGCCGTGTTAGTCTATTCCAGTAAAACAAGGAATCTAGTGGCACTTTTAAAGATTAACAAATGTATTTATCACATGAGCTTTCGTGGGAGAAAATCCCACATTGTCAGATGCTTGAAGATGGGGAACTTACAGAACAGAAGAAAAATAAATGCAGGGGAGTATAAATTATTACAAAAGGTTTGGGTACCCGGGTGCTACGAATTAATAACCATTGTGCGTCCAGAGACAGTGCACAGGAAGTTAGTCCATCCGCCTGTTAGAGCAAATACTAAAGGAGGATGAGTGAGAGAGAACATAGGAGATGGGAGAGGGCTGCTAGTGAACAGGAAAGCTATTTTAGGTGGAAGAGTCTCTTTCCTTGTATTGTCCCTTTCTCTCCTCCCGCATCCCTCTTGTAACACTCACCTAGATAGTTTCCTTCCTCTCCTGCACTGGGTACTTGCTAGTAGCAGTGAAAAGTCAGTGCAATTAAGATCCAGATCTCTGAAAAACCTGAGTTTGTGTAACCTTTGGGTGGGCTAAAATTAATTCGATTGCCCTTCTCCAGTGCCTCACAGAAATATACCCCAATCCCTGTGGAGAAAGCAGCTGGAGACCCAGGATCCAGTCTGTATGGGACTCACAGCAAAGATTGCTCAGAGTTAACACCCCACATTAGAATACTACTAAAAACAAACATAACAATGAACTTTGTTAACTACTAACTAAATGAACCTTATCCTAAGAAAACAAAATATAATTAACCAAGAACAATCCCTCCAGAAACCCCTGCAGGAAAGATACCCAAGAGTCCCAAAGTCCAGGTGGAGTTCACCAAACTCTCAGCTACAGTCTTTATTCCACTGTAGAGGCTTGAGTGGCAAGAAATAGCTGTCCTCTTCTTCCTTTGCAGGAATCCTCTGTAGCATTCCATGCAGGCTTTTCCTTCTTCTTTGCAACCAGCCCTCAGTCCCATATGCATGTCTGCAAGGTCTGTTGCAGATGACGCCATTACAGGGAGAAAACATCTTGTTCACTCCTGGCTCAGCTTCTCTCCTGAAAACTGAGCACATGGGCTCTTCTCAAAGCAGCTCCTGCCTGCTGTCTGCACAGACTGCTGCTTACATGTGATCTGACTGACCACAACACATCACACCAGCCGGGTACACTGTGGAGCATGCTCAAAATGCTACCACTCCCTGCTTGCAGAAATTTCTGGTTGTGGGTAGCTAATCTGCCCAGCAACAGTAACCCACCTTCAGCAGGTCTCTTAAAGAGATAGCCCTTTTTAGGCATATGGGTTACATTTGCTCTTCAGGGATTCGGCTCCCACTTTTACTGGTGCGTGGTCAACTGGACACCCCGGTTCAGATCAAATAAATTCTGACTTCAAATCTCTGCCCCACATTCAACCCCACCCTTTCTGGCCTCTTTCAGTCAATCTGAGCCTTTTTCCCTCAGGCCTCCCCCATCTGGGAGGAGAAGCAGAAAGGCTGGGTTGGATGATCTTGCTGTCACGTCCAACTTTGCCTGAAACAAAAGGAGGTAAGGGTCCAGGGGTTCCCAGCATCATCCTCCAGAAACAACAGACAGAGGCAGACTCCTCAACTTTATGCTACGCTAGGAAAGAACTTGAAAGTGTTCATGGTGCAGCTGCTGGCCAAAGCCTGGCTCAGCCTCTGGGGATCTCTCCACGGGCTCCTGTGGGTATGTCAGGGACTCGGTGCCCGGGGAGGAGAGCGGTGGGAGTAGCAAGGTGGGTTGGGTGACCAGATGTCCCAGTTTTATAGCGACATCCAGACATTTGGGGCTTTTTCTCATATAGGTGCCTATTCTCCCCTTCCCGCCCATCCCAATTGTTCACACTTGCTTGCTGGTCACCTTAGAGATGGATAGCAGAGGGGCTTCACTTTCCCCGCTGCCCAGGCTCAGCGGACCTCACTAGCTGCCTGGAGTGGTGGTACCATTTCCAAGCATTCCCAGCCCCCTAACCGTGAAGCGGTGCCCATTTGTCCAGCTGTTTTCTCAAAGGACCCAACTTCCCACGCCTGCCATGTCAGGCAACAAATGAGACAAGATGATCATGCACCCAAAAGCCGTGGTGCACCGTGTGCAGATGCTCCATGAATGCAAATAGTAATCCTGTACTCTTTTTTTGTGCATGGCACGCAGCAGGACAGGCGCCTCGGATTCCTGTTCCAGTTGGGAGCTCGTGACGTGACCAGCCGTGATGGGTTCAGAATGTTCACAGCAACGAGCCATTAGTGGGAGTGGTCCTGCTTTCAGCAGGGGGTTGGACTAGATGGCCTCATGAGATCCCTTCCAGCCCTAAGAGTCGATGATTCTATGAACAGAGCAGGTTGGCTAAGAGGGTCTGCACAGCGCTGCTTAGCATAAAAGGACAGTAAAGACCTCATTCTGTCACCTGGCCTAATTTACAGTTGCACCTTATGCCGCAAATTGTCCCCTTCTTTCATGGAGCACTGTGCAATGTCAGGAAGTGAGGTGGGCTTTTACCAAGAGAAAGACTACTGGCTGTCCTTTCTACTGGGGCGACAACATGCTGCACCAAAGTGGGATAAGCCAATCATCAGCACCGAAGTTTTGTACCTCTACATCCATCAAAGGCTGTAGAAGAAGGTAGCTCTGTTCATCGAGGGTGGCTTTGATATGCACAGACAATAAAAGCAGCTGGGATTAACATCATACATTACCTAATGTGCAAATATGTGCTTTGGGCATTTCCCGTGTGAGTGGTTTTATCCCGTGAGCCCTCATTGTCCCTGGGAAGCAGGTGGGGTGTATCGTACTACACAAATAATTCAATATTTATAAAGGTGGATTAGTCACATAAAAGACCAAAACAGGGAGCACCATCTTCCATTTCAATGAATGTTTCTGCCCTCCCAGAAAGAGCACACGTGAAGCTCAAATCAATAGAAGCCATTGGTCCAAGAGGTATTTGTCAGCAATATTTTTGTTTGTATTGGCTGTTCTTCCTGCTCTCAAAGAAAATACAAGTCTAGAGGCAGATTCTGAGCTCAGTTACACTGCGATAAATCTGGAGTAATTTGGATCTGGCTTTTTGGGGCGGGGTGTTCTGGATTCTTATCCATATAAAATCAGAATCTGTCCTCTGATGTGTCTCAGAGTACTGGACAGACAAACTAGAAAGTTTTGTCAACGCAAGTTACGGCAGTGATAAAAAAGGCGCTGGGAGGCAAGGTCTTCCCTGATTGGTTATGGTTGCCCCCTCTTTCTCTGTCACCTGCCCTCTGTGCTGGGAAGACAAAAGCTTTTATGCTCTGTGCAGCCTGGTCCTCTCAGCTGCATGGAGCAGACTGACACCAGCCTTCTTAGCAAAACAAAAGAAAAGTCTTCTCCGGTCAAGTCTCTAATTTCAATGTCACGGCCTAGCTGAAAAACGAGAGGAGTCTTGTGGCACTTTAAAGACTAACGCGTGTAGTTTTGTTAGTCTTTGAAGTGCCACCAAACTCCTTTCGTTTTGCTGAACTAGACGAGCACATTCAAAAACAGGGATAATACTTGCCTGTCTCAGAGTATGGTGTAGCTTACTTCATTGGTTTTGCTTAGGTGCCTTGATGGAGAGTGCTTTAGAAGTGCTAAGTGTTCCCACAATTAACCTTTCATTCATCTGCACTCCTCCTGGATCACAGGAGACTGGGATTTTATGGGACTCCTTCTACTGAGGGTGTCTGCACCCCTCCCTCCTCCTGCCCAAACTTCCTGTGTCTCTCCCAACCTTCCTGACTGCGGGGTATGTTTAATGTACCCCCTCAACTCTTGGGTCTGTCACTACCCCAGTCAGCCAGGGCAGGAGGAACGGCTAGTGAGTGAGTCATCCTACAGCAGCCCCAATCCCACACTGACCCAGGTCCTGCCTTTGGAGGGGGGCATAGGCAGCTGCCTCTCATGCTGGGAAGGAAGTGAGGAGAATAGGTAGGGGGAGGAGAGGAGAGGAGAGGAGAGGAGAGGAGAGGAGGAAGTCAGCCAGAGATCCATGCAATGACTGTGGTAAGGGGTATGGGGAAGAGGCCTGGGGGTGAGACCTTGGGTGGGCATGAGGGTGGGGCCTGAGGGAGGGAGGGAACTTGCCTTCCCTAGGGGCATCTTCAAAATTCACCCATGATGCCCTTCATCTCTGTCTGAAAGAATGGCTCCTGCCATTCACAAACTGTTGCTGTGAACATTCTGAACCCATCACGGCTGGTCACGTCATGAGCTCCCAACTGGAACAGGAATCCGAGGCACCTGTCCTGCTGCATGCCATGCACAAAAGAAGAGTACAGGATTACTATTTGCATTCATGGAGCATCTGCACATGGTGCACCACTGCTTTTGGGTGCATGAAACAAATATTGAGTGGGGGAATCGCACTGTTAGGCAGGTCTGGGATGACAAGCAATGGTTGCAGAACTTTCAACTGTGCAAAGCCGCCTTCTTGGAACTCTGTGCAGAGCTCGCCCCTGCCCTGACATGTAAGGATACATGAATGAGAGCTGCCCTTTCAGTGGAGAAGTGCATGGGGATCTCTGACTATACTGATGACGACAAATTCACTGCTGTCAGATTGATTTTTCTGGATTGATTAAGCAGTCTGTAAAGACACACTCAGTCGATCCAGAAGTCAAACTAACAAAACCACCCACTCAAATGGTTCGGTGCTGCAACAATGGGAATGCATTTCCCATGGGCGCAATGCAGTGAAGATGGCGCGCTAAAGGGAAATTACAGAATAGAAAGGAGTTACACAAACTGCTCTGCGTAGCTTGCGTAAACCCCATTGACCGATGCCAAATTTTGCCAGATGCGTAGATTGAGCTTCTCTATGGAAGGTGGTTGTTAGTGAGTTTGGAGATAGGAAGTCCACCATAGGAAAATTAAATAAGAAAATTCACCAGGAATTTTGTGCCAGTTTAAAACCCTGATTAATGGTGAATTATTTATAAGGTACTTACATTTTTTAAAAATCAAGAGAGGTCTAATCAATTGTGTAAATATCGTAATACTTGCGGCATATACAGAAAAACCCTTATCCAACCAAAACCCAAACGTATGCATATGAATTAGTATGCTGAATAAAAAATTTTTGTGAAGCTTTCTTTGACAGGAGGCTATTTCACATTTTCAATTGCCACGGCCAATATGCTGAATTATGGTCGAATGCTGCCCTACACTCAAAACATTTTCTATCGTAGAAGACGAGAAAAAGCAACATTTTCTGCTCTCTCAGTTAGGCAGATTTTATGCCGAATTCTTGTACCACCCCCAAACATCGGACAAGTTCACACCTGGACAGATCCAACAGCGTGTTAAATTGTACTGGTCAATGAAGTCCTCAGAAACTAATTTGCTCCTGAGAGCTGAGGCTGGAAATGGCTCCTTTCACTTAAGAGTAAGTTGCAACAGACAAATTCTGAATGTTTGACCATAAGCCTTTTACTCTAGCAGCTCTTCTGGCATGAACCACAGGTGGATTACCACATAGGCCTATGGGGCCCATGCACAGGGGCTCCCATATTGTACAGGTGCTGCTGGCTGCTCTGCCCCTGGGGCTTATGGTCACTCCACTCCAGGGGCAGGGCATCTGGTGTGCTGTACAACTTCTGGTGCAGCCTTCCAGGGCCCAGGGCCCTGCAGGGCCACATCGGAAGCTGCACCATGCACCAGTCAGCCCTGCCACCCCTGGGGGCAGACCGGCTGTGGGGGGGGGGGAGGCTGGGGCACCTGGAGGGAGGTCTCTGGTGGGGAGCCAGGGCCCCAGGCCAGGGGGCCCACTGAGGGGCTGGGGCCCAGAGCCCCAAATCCCCTTAATCCATCTCCGGCATGAACAGCTAATATGTAGCATATGGACATTACCGGTCACGGAAGATGTTTGGTGTATATTTAGGGAGTGTTTCTGGTAAGCTCCCCAGATGTCTGAATCTTCTCTGGTTTTAAATTTTCAATTAGATATTTGTCACAAAAATCCCACATTGCAAAACAAAAAACCCTTCATCACCATTTTCTGTCCAAAAAAAAAAAAGATTAAAAGTTTTTGACTAGCTCCAGTGATGACCCTTTCTACCAGCCCTGTCAGGA
>ML685781.1:14101339-14119566 GCA_007922175.1 Pelusios castaneus
CTGACTTCCAAATTTGGACAAAATTAGTTCTATTTCATAATCCGAGCCACTTTATCAATATTGTACCTTTGCAGTCAGATGGTGTATTTGCTTGGAAATGCTTAGGACAAGAATTTTAAAAGAAAAACAACTGCTGGAATCAAAAGCAAAATTGTTGGTGTATTTCTGACACAATGATCCTCTGTTTGAACAGCTTCTTATATCCCTGTCGCACCACTGATCGGGAAAAAAAGGATGGTAGACCACCTGCTCCCATCAACTTAAGTCAAACAAACAAAGATGAGAAAACATTTACCAAATATTCTTCAGTACGAGAGGTCACAGAATTGAGAATGCAGGGCCATTACAGGTGGGGGTGGGCACGACATAGGTAATGATATATTGGGACGAAGTGAGAAAAGGTCAATATTTCCCAGGACATATTTTCACTTTTTTCCTCAATGATTTGGGGCTCTCATTTTTCAAAAACCGTAAATATTTGGGGAGTTTCAAAGATTAAAAAAATTGCCAGATTTTCCAATTGCAAAACCAGAAAAATTTCTTTTAGGCAAAAAGGGACATTTCTTTAAATGAAATTTTTTTTTTTTTCAAAGGATCAGGAGGGAGACTGATTCCAGCCAAGTACAACACAGAGGCAGCTATGTACTAGGGCAGCATGGGACAAAATTGTCCTTTAGTAGAATTGTTTCTTTATTCCTTTTCTCCACCTTTCCCCAACCCATCTCACCCTCCTCTCACCATCTGGCTGTCAGAAAAACACTGGCAGGTATCTCACAGCTGGGCTGGTTGCCAATCATTTGCCCGGAGGAGCAATGCTACAGCTGTTTTGGCAGGGATGGGTGGGAGTGGCAGACACCAGGAAATATGCTGTCTTGGAGACCTGGACCTCCCAGAGCTACAGGACACTTGAGGTGGGTGGGAGCTGCCATATGTAACAGCCTGTGCTGGCAGACAGACAAACAACTTGCAGCTGACAGCCAGATGAAACAGGGTTGGGAAGATAAAAGGAACAAAAAATAGCCAATAAAATACTTTAAAAATGTGGTTTGGGTCAGAACAAATTCTTTCCACTGACAGAGTCAAGAATGAACCACTGGTAAAGAAAAACACTATGAGGGTTAAAAGCAAGCAAGCAGTTTGTTCTTATGATAGATGTAATACCGAAACTCACCACTTGGATATTTAGTAACCCCCACAGCATCCCTGTGAAGTAAGAAAGAGTTATTCCTATTGTGCCAGTAGGGAAACTGAGGCAGGTAGATAAAGTGACTTGCTCAGGGCCACCCAATGAGTCAGTGTCACACTAAGGTTTACAACATTACCTCCCAGTCCTGTGCTCAAACCACCAAACTATTGCTCCCTTTAGTATGAAACAGCGCAATTTATTTTTCCCCCAGCAAAAAGATTACAAGGAATCTCATTTTCTTTCCTGTTACTCCATTAGTCTAACACATCTGACTCTACCATCCAGTTAAGTGGTGTTAACAAAATGCTAACGACAACCCATATAAAATGCATCCTTCAGGTTCATTAGCTCTTAGATCATGTCTACACTGAAAATTCTGCATCAATCCCCACAGATCAACGCAGCAGAATTGATTGAGCAGCTAGTGTAGACCCACTCAATCGATTCCGGAAGTGCTCTCCCGTCGACGCAGTAACTCCACCCCTCCAAGTGGAGTAACGCTGCGTCAACAGGAGAGCTTTGCTAATCAACTCAGTCGAGTGAAGCCAGCGTGGTAAATCAAAGTAACTAAATCAATGGGAGATACGCATTCTGTGGCACATAGATTGCGTATCTCCCATCGACTTAGCCCTGCAGTGTAGACCAGGCCTTAGTCAGATGGTTGGAAAGAGTAGAGTTCTTCACATAAAGAGCGGAGCTAAACTTGAGATATTTCCTGAGAAGGACCAACGCAAACAAGACAGACTCTAAAAGCAGAGCCATCAAAGTAATCCTAAAATCAGTGCCTTGCTTTGAAGATGCTAATGGAGAGCCACAGAAGGAGGTCAAAGGTGTGAGTAGCCATGCACCATTCAGTTTAGAGAAGAGGGAGGAAGGCAAACAAACAGAAATCAACACATGATGTGACAAAAAACCACAAAAGAACCCATGTTCCCTCAGTGAGACAGTATAGATCTCAAGCCAGAGATGTTCCTAATCCCATTTTGGCAGGATGGAGTTAAATTCCTATTGGCGCATGCATTTATAATCTCTGCACACAGATCATTCCCACTGATATGTTTGCTCTGTGTTCATGGAGTGGGGCTCAAGCCAAAAACCTCACACTGCAAACATCCCTTAGATTTGTGGGACTGAAATCTTGACGCAGAGCCACATTTTGCAGACAGCCTTTACCTTTACGGCACTAAGTCAAATGAAATCCTAGATCTGAGCATGGCCAAATTGTGGGTCCTGCTTTTGTGGCTCGAGTCTTAATCAAATTCTAAACAAAACACAAAGCCTTTGACACTGTTCAAAGATTATAATATTTCTCTACATTCCTGCTCTAGCCAAAACTGCATTTTCCCTGAGGTTTATCAGAACAGATCCCTACTTGTAGGTACATGTGCCCTTGGTAAGAAAATCAGAAGCCCTTAGAAAACCACCTGCTGGAGCCACATATATCTTCCCACAGAGGGCCATAGTTTGATGTTTCGTGTTATGAAACACTCCAGCCCTAAGAATCTTCAGTTCTTTTCCACTCTGAAATCAATGGCTATGTGTACACTGGCAAGTTAGTTCAAATTAAGGAGGCTTAATTTGAACTAACTAAAGCCATGAATACACTAGGAAGCCCTTAAAGCCCTAAGTAGTTTGAATAGGGTATTCGAACTAAGGGGTTAATTCGAACTAACTAGTTCAAATTAACCAATGTGGCCATGTTACTTCGAACTAATTGCTTAGTTCAAACCAGTAAACCCCCGATTCTCTAAAGAATCGCAAATTGAAAATTGGTAACCCCGGGTGGGGGGGGGGGGGGCCAGGCAGCCGTGCACTCCCTGCCCCCATTACCTGTCCCCCACTCCCTCCACAGTGCCCCCATCACCGGCCCCCACCCCTCCTCAGCACCCCCCAGCTCCCCACCCCCTCTAACCCTGCCTCTCTCCTTGTCCCCCCCACCCCTCTCCAGGCCTCCCTCCAGCCCCTTCCCAGCCCCCTTACCTGTCCGGAGGCTTGGAGCTGCAGGGACGTCTGGCAGAGCTGCTTCTCAGCCAGGCCGCTCCCACCCTGAGCAAGCTCTCTCTGAGCATGCTCAGAGCGGGAGATTTGAATCTCCCCAGCCTGGCCTCAGCAAGATGGGGATTCAGCTGCTGCGCGCGCAGCTGCGTCCCCGCCATGCATATATACATCTCTCGTTTAGATATATAGATTAACTGGCCATTGAAATGAATGGGGATCGCTAATTCGAACTAAGCAAGTGCTTGCTTAGTTCAAACTAACATTCCAGTGTGGCCATGCTAGTTTGAATTAAGCTAATTCGAACTAACTAAAATTAGTTCAAATTATTTCGTTCGAACTAACTAAATCGAACTAATTTTAGCAAGTGTAGACATAGCCAATGAGACCAAACTCCCAAACCTTCTACCAGCTGGTCTTAATATAAGGGATAAATCATGTACATGAACAGCAATTTTCTTGTTCTCGAATGACTGCTCTTTATACGTGGGAATCCTTAGCGGTCTCTAGGCCTGCACTGTTTAGTCAGTTGCGAGTTGTGTGTGGATACCCAAGTTTGCAGTCAACCTCTGGGGCTTCAGGAGATAGCAGCTCCAGAAAGTCAGCTTCATCTAGCACCTCTCTTTCACTGGCAAGCTATCAGTCACCAGGCCACCCACCTGGTACCTGGGGAAAGCCATTTGCAGGAAGGTGCTTGATTTCTTCCTGCTTCACAGGGATGGTGGATCCTCCAGATCAAGTCAACGTCCAGATGCATGAAGACCTTGGATCGGCAGGGACGAAGAACCTCATAAAACCAATTTCTCTCCGTTCCATTTATTTCCCCTTTGGCACCAGGAAACTGGGGTAGAGTGGGGACGGGTAGTAGTCACCACCATTTCCTCCTCAGCTCCAAGTGAGACTCTCAGAAGCTCGGGTCCAGGAGGGAGGCTGCTCCGAGGGAACCTTTGGAAGCGGGAGACACAGGTGCAAGTGCTCCTTCAGTGCTGAACCTTTTGTGATAAACCATCCAGCTCTTTGTCAGGGTTTACATTTTTGGACACAGGTGCCATGACAGGTCTCACGTCAGTCATTGAAGTACCACCCAGAAGATCACATATGGCCCCAATGTCACTGTTGCTAGGGAGTCCTGACTCAGTTATGGAGGACACGTGCATCTTTCAATATTCATCTAGGGCAACGGTCCCCAACTGGTCGATTGCGATCAACTCCTGAATGAAGTTGCCATTGAAACTGCAGAATATGGGGTTTGGGAATGGGAAGCTATGTTTTTAGAATTGATAGGTTGCTAGAATAGGCCCAAGCCTGAACCAATTTTCAAAGGCCTTAGCATACAACTCACATGAACCAATGCCAGAACTCAGACGCCATATAGTCTGCCTCAGCAACCTTGGAAACTTACAATGTTACAAGGAATACCCTGCACATAGCGTGTGAGAACTGAGGGCTATGTTGCAAAGCCTTGTAATGGCTATGTTGCAAAGATTTGGCCCTGCTTAGAGTGTATGGGAACTAATAGCTATGTTGCAGATGTGTAAAAGCGGATGGGAGCCGAGGGGCATTGTTGCAAAGAGTGTAAAAGCGTATGGGAACCGAGGGGCAATGTTGCAAAGACGTGGGACCCTCTGAGAAAACAGGAGGGGTATGGAGGGCAAAAACTCTATAAATATTAGTCCCATAGATAATCAGGGAAGACAAGTTTGAAGAGACTCAAGCAAGTGGGGTCTGTTTAAAGAAGCCAGAGAAAGGTCAGGTCCTGGTCTTGAAGCTGACTGGGTTGGCACGTAGGCCCCGAGCTCATCAAAGAAAGGTCAGCACCTGATCCCCGAGGGTGGTGAGACTGACACGTTGGTAAGGAGTTCGGTGAGTATCAAGTAATCACCAATAGGCCTCAGTGAACACTGGTTCAACAGTAGCTACAGGTATATAAGATATTAGTAACAGTAAAGGTAACAGAAGTATTTAGCACCCCAGGTCCTGGTGTTAGGGCTAAAGTAGGTTAGCACCCTCACCCCCGAGAGTTTGGGGAGGTAGGTATAAGGTTAGGGAACAAGTAGTTTAGCACCCCAGCCTGGGAGTTCAGGTGGATAGACTACAATCCCCTTTAAAGGTAGGGGCAATCACAGTGTAATAAGGATAGCTTTAGCAATTAAATGATTCAATAATGCGCATTTACTTTCATTTTTAAAGCCTGCTGCAGCACACCATTATTATTAGCATTACAGTAAAGTGTTTAATCTTGCAAGTATATAACAACTCAAACGAGTGTACACTTATAACCAGAAAAAGTGCATAAGTGTTGTTGTACTCATAATGATCTGCAATAAACATTTTATGCTTATAACTCTCCTGATTCCATTCCTATTTTCCCTGATGTTGTTAATCCCCAGTACTCCTTTACCCCCCTTATTTTTCCCCTTATGGGAACAGTATTTAATTCCTATACTAATCACTTGGGTTATCGGCTGGCTCGGTTTAACCCTTTATAATCTGGTTCCCTTGACTACTGATGTACCTGTTAAAGCCTCCTCTCCATCAGATCAAGGCCGGGCTATTATCCCGGTGGAAAAAGAACCTGTCGTCCAAGCGCACCCCTCGATGAATAACACCCCGAGGGTGGACAGTAAACGGAGTAGTGCGTTGCAAAAACCTATGAAAGTTGGAGACCACTGGTCTAGAGGAAACCTGAGCGTGAGAAGAACACCCAAAAAGAGCAGTAGGGATCTGTTCCACAGATCGGGGTCCAAAGAGAGGATCTTAGAGAAGAATTTCATTCTACTTTTTCTCCTCCACACACCAGATTTCACACGGGCAAAACTCAAGGCAGAAACACAGCACATTTTGCACTCAACAGGAGTTAGCACCTTGAACAATATTAGATGTAAATATTGTTTACATGGGCCTCTTGTCTTGCATGAGCAGGGCTACATATTGTATAAAACATCTTAGTATATAAACTGCATCTGTCAAATGGATTAGTCCCAGGATATGCTGATTTATGCCAGCTAGGAATCTGGTCTCAAGACTCTGTTGTTAATGAACATTGGAAAAAGCCAGCCTTCTATATATAGGAGACAAATTGTCCATAAATTGTACAAGCCATGGAGGTTGTTTCAGTTACTAAATGATTAAAGCATCTAATCTCTAGAGCGGTAAGAAAAAACATGGTAAAACGGATTTTTGATGTGGGGGAGGGACCTTCTCTAGGGACTGGGCTACAGAAAGCCCTATAAAAGAGGCACAGAGAAGTAAGACATCATTAATAAATCAATGACAGGAAAATGAAAATGGAAGGAGACGAATCAGCTAGCTGATCGGGTCACAGATGAAAAAAGGCACATCTGCCACTGCTTTCGGTGCATTAACAAATAGGGCACTGGATCAGACCCGCTAATGCTTGGAATAATGAAGCTTCAAGACCGATTAAAGCATAAATCAATTTTTAAAATGCATCTGGTCCCACCCAAAACAAGAGGGGACATATTGGCTTTATTCTGCATCCTTGCCAGCGGCTGCAGTGGGGAAAAGCCCCTTTTTTTGCTCTAAGGAGAAATACGCAACCCAGCTAATTTAGTGTTTTGCCCGGTGCTTTGATTCCTACCAGTTAAATGCACTGGACTGTGCCTAATCAATATGTAAAACCCAGGCCAATGAATGTCTGCCGGAGCTGTACCAACCAGCTCCCTTCCTGGAGAGAATCCAGTTCCTTTCCCATTTCCCTCTAATATGCGAACGGCTGGTTTTTTGGACTAAAAAGAGCAGCAGAGTTAACAGTTGCAAAAATACTTCACTCCCCCTGTGTCCTATTTGTTTTCTTGGCTACAAAACATTACCACAAATCTGGTGCCTACAGCTCTAGCTGCCTATCAGGCAAGAGGAAGAGTAGCCTCTGAAACGCTTGCTCCCTGTAGGACTCCCTGAGCACTCTGCAATACGAGACAGACGCCCAGATAACCTCCGGCCCTGGAAAGCAGCATCTGCTCATATTCTGTAGCTACAGATGCTGCTCTCCACTCTCATCCAAGAACCAAAATAAATCATGGGTTTTTTACAGCAACTCCCACATCGTTCATGGTCTGTCCGTCTTTTCTGCATGAGCCTATCTTCTTAGGGACTTACTGTTATTATTATTATTATTTGAATGACAGTAACATTTAGAGGTGTCATATGAAAACAGGATGTTGTACATATATAGAGAGAAGGGTTTACATGGCCCTGCCCTGAAGAGCTTACAGAGAAAACAATCAAGACAGAAAAAGGGCATGAGAAAAAATAGTTTGTGGTTTGGACATGGCTGCACATTGCCCGCTGACATTTTACAGCTACAACACAGACTACATCTCTTTAAAAAATAAATAATCCCCACGATTAGTTGTCACATCCCCTCGTTAAGGCACAGGATGAGACACACCTACTGCCCCCCATATTTTTTGCAAGGCTCTCAATGACCTGTGTCCTTTCCTCCATGCGGGGTTTGAACTCCCTAAACTCCTCTGCGGTGTCCCTACCGCTTGCTTTTAACCAGCTCTTCAAACCCCAGACTTCCTAGACAGCCTGTTTGTTGCCTTTCTCCAACTTCCGTCTGTCCATGCTGATGCCACGCATGCCCAGGATGAGGGCTTCTCTCATCCTGCGTGTCTGGAAAGCACTTAGCACATCAGAGCAAGTGCGACTGCCATCGCATGATTGAGAGGTGACACCTCAAAACTACTGTCAAGGCAAAATGAATAAAACCACAGTAAAGACTTATGGGACAGAGCACAGGTATCAGAAGAAAACTGCCAACAGCAATTGCTTCCGGTTAGGTGCTGCTACATTTGGTCACAGTGGGTGTGCCCCAATTCCCCACTCATGGGTTCCGACTTACCTACCTTGCAGGGTGAACCTCCACTCCTGAATCAGCTCATGCCAGCCTCCTGCGTGTAATCGGTCTCCTAGGCAGTGGAAGTGCACTCACGAGGCATTCCTGGGACGGTCCCCCAGCAGGCACCCCGAGATGCAACACCAGGAACTACCATCTTGCAGGGATCAGGCCATCAGCGGTAGCCAGGAGCTCCAGGGACCCCTTCACCCCCTTGGACTGGGAGCTGCAGGGACTGCTTGCTGCGACTTGGAGTTCCAGATCCTCCCTCTTCCCCACCCATCAGGGTAGGAAGCCACCAGGTTCCCCACTGGCTGACAGCTCTTGCCCCGCATCCCCCAGCTGAAGCAAAAAATGTCAGGGGAGTCATGGATTCCATGACCTCTGTGACATCACCTTTTCCTCACCAATTTTGTGGAGGATGTGAATACGGGGCTGTATTCTGTCACAGCTGCCCTGATGGGTGCTTGCGTGTTGTATCTGTTTTCTCCTGATCATTGGTCCAGCTTGTTTATTTAGATCAGCAGGCCTTTGGAGCAGGGACTGTTGTGTGTGTATATTGAGCCTCTGGTATAACAGGGCCCTGCCTTGACTGGATTCTTTAGGCACTGCCGGAATAGAAATAGATCAGTAATAATAGCAAGGTTTAACGCAATGTATCTCGTTCACATATGGACACAACACAGTCCTACCCATCTAACTCTGTCCCCCAGTGGTCTCATACATACAGGACTAGAAGGATGAGCTCTGCAGGAGATGGATGTTGGAGGAGATCAGTGATCAGTCAACCTGATTCTTTGGGATCCTTCTGAGAGGAAGGGCCAGGGCCCCTTAAATGCAATCCATGCCATCCCTCCTAGGCTTTGCAGTAACATCAAATAGAGCTTTGAGGGTTGGTTTCATTATATGCAGCACACAAAGCAGCTGCCCAACGCTTTCCATTCTAAGACCTTGTTTTCGGTTGCTGATTACTTCGCCAAACTTCAATGGTTGGGGCAGAAGGTTTCCATGCCAGGTGTCTGTCTTGAGGGGGTGGGGAGGGAAGGGGAGAACTTCCACTTAACATGACCCATCCATTTCCAAGAATGAAACAAAGGGAAATACAATCCATGGAAAGAACAGTACACAATCATGTGATGAAATACAACATCACAATAGATATGCGTTAGGATGGACTTAGACCTCCATCCTTAGAGGTTTTTAAGGCCCAGCTTGACAGAGCTCTGGCTGGGATGATTTAGCTGGGGTTGGTCCTAGGGGTTGGACTAGGTGAACTCCTGAGGTCCCTTCCAACCCTCATCTTCTCTGATTCTAGACACAAGGGACCGAATTAAAGTTGCATGGGCAGCCGTAATTCTGGCATCGTCTACCTTTTATGCACATGACTTTGCAATGGGAATGTTCTTTTAACATATTTCCCTTTATGTTATAGTCTATTAAATACCACTGCTCAGAACCATCTTGCCGTTACCTTCTGCTCCCCTCCCACACTGTGTGGTGTACTGCCTTGTTGTCCAACCTTATACTTTAAGAGTAACCTTTCCAGAGAGCAGGTAATGCCCTTGATCCCTGAGCAGGGTCTCTAGGCTCTGTCTCAATACAAATTAATAATTACGTCTCCTAAGGAAACAAAGCGTTTTCTCTTAAATGTGATCAGAACTAGCTTGAAATGATGGCAAAATTCTGGCCGGAATACAGAAACCGCAGCAGTTCACAGGCATGCCAAGGTTATTATATGTCAAGATTGCAGAACCATTCATATTCTGAGGCTATCCGATTACTTAACTACAAATGTCTCTCTCATTTGCCATCCATTGTACTGGTGGACAGAGAGCAAGTAAGATTCTTCAAGCTTATTGCCGAGTGCTGAAAGCAGACTGGAATGATCAGTTTGTGATGAAAGCAAGAAGGGCCAGCATTACTGTTGCATGTCAGAAGCAGTAGATGTTGGGTTGTATTGTTGTAAACACATTGGAGTTACAAGGAGGTGATTTACGATCACAGGACGTCGAACAGCTCCCAGAAATATCACAGCGCTTCAGGTCTCCAAACCAAGAGGCGTTCTTTCAACATAAGGCGCTTCGTTTATTCCTGAGGCAGCAGTATACATTTATATTAATATTAAAAGTAAAAGAGCAGCCTGCCACATGCATTCATTAGAAGTGCTGCAAATCAACCTGTTCGGGCTGAGATTACCTGTTTGTGAGTTATATTAATCACTGAACCAAAAACTAATTATGTGGTTGACTTGCTGTGTCTTTCCCAGAGGCAATTACTCTATGAAATCTAAAATACGCAGAGAGAGGGTTGTTCCACTGTGGGGATAGTGTTAAATGCTTCTGAAGAGCCAGCTGGTCTCTTACTTTTTTAAAGCCAACAGAATAAAGGAAAATCTGAAGCCACAAAAGCAGCGTCACATTTCCACTGCAAATCCATTGTATTTGATGCAATAATGGAATATATAAACTTTGGTTTGTAAGTAATGGCAAATCCTGAGTCCAATAAAGAAACATCACTGCATCCAGTACGAGAGTGTTGGAGAACTGGAGCAAGGTTTCATAAGTCGATGGCTAGAGTTAGGGTCCGATATCTATACTGCAATGTTAAGAGGAAGGATGGTCCAGTGGTCAGCGTGCTCGCTGATGACTTGACAGACCTACGATCGAGTCCTGGCTTTACCACAGGCTTCCCGGAGTATCATAGTCAATTTGCCTCATCTGGTGACAGAACCGGGGAGACTAAACCCACACTTCCTCACAGGGGTGCTCTCTGGATAAATGCATTAAAGCTTCTGAGGTGCCCAGATAATATTTGGAAACAGGGGCCAGATAAGTAGTGTAGATAGATAAATAAGTGGCCTGATTTGCAAAAACTTTTTTACTCCCCACTTCTGAAAACAAACAGAACTTATTTAGGATGAAATCCATGAGTAAAACTGACAAGGAACGGCAGAGAAAGAAATGTTTCTCTGCGATGCCTTCTGTGATCAAAGGGACAGGAGGGACGCTGTGAGCAAAGCCTGATGGAACTGGGTATGTTTAGTTTGGAAAAGAGGAGATCAAAGGAGGATATGCTAGCGATCTTCAGCTACTTGACCAGCTGCCATAAAAAGATGGAGAAAAGTTGTCCTCTTTTACCGCAGAGAGCAAGCCAACAGGCAACGTGTTCAAACTGCAGCACAGCAGACTTAGATTAAAACTCAGAAAAAAAACTTCCTTACTGTAAAAGTAGCAGGACAATGGGGTAGACTGCCTGGGCAGGGTATAGAAGAGTCTTCATTGGAGGTTTTCAAATGGAGGCTGGGGTAGCCAGCTGTCTGGGATGGCATAGACACAAGAAATCCTGTATCTTGGCCAGGGATTAGACTAGCTGTCCCTTGCAGTCCCTTCTCACCCTGTGAATCTATGATTTTGGAGCAGAACATGGTACAAATATGCAAGAATGAGAAACTAGCTGGCCTGATCCAATGCGCCAAAGAAAATCCAAGGAAAACCATGACTCTGAGCACCGTATCTCTGATATTAGTGAGAGCAGGGAATGCTCACCGTACGTCAGGAAATGTGAACGAGAGGCGAGGGCACCGGACTGGGATCCAGGAGACGCAGACTTTTTTCCTGGCTCTAATGCTAACCGGTCTGACCATGGACTTTTGTCCACTGTATCAGTTTACCCACCCAAGCTTAATATTTCTGATATATTTGGACTGTAAGCAGGGGCTTCATTTGCTATCTTAAAGTCTTTTTGAGGACTTGAATAACTCAGTCATTGGTTAGAGGCTTATTGCAGAAGCGGGTGGGTGAGGTTTTGTGGCCTGCATTGCGTGGGAGGTCAGACCAGATGATCATACTGGTCCCATCTGACCACAGAGTCTATGAGGAGGGCAGTTGCCCTCCCCATCCAGATGTTTCACATCTAGGTGCTCCACTCTCTCTTCCACTTTTTGCCCCAAGCAGATTACGCAGGACACATCATACAAACACCGACAATGGCTCTCTCTGCCAATACAGCTTTGCTCCCCTTCGTAGTGGATTTTTAAATGAAAATGAATTTTTCTCATCGGCGAGCTCTTCAGTCCAAGGACAGCGCCTCCCCTGGTGCATAGCAGAATGGGATCCTAACACCCTCTTGTCTCTTAGAGAGATATTGGACAGGAAAAATGGGGGGAAAACAAAAGATGGTTTTATAAAGAAAAAAAATGACAGATGGGTTAAAAATGGTCACTAGCTGCAGGCCGCTTGGCTCAAACTGACGTAACTGCACTGAGCTGGCAGAGCCGAATCACAACGAGAGCATCCTAGGGAGTGGCAAGTCGCAGCTAACAAATCCCAGTGGGAAATTTTCCCTGAGGTCGAAGAGCCTGGAAGACCAGCCAGCAACCTCAAGAAGGAGCAGCCAGTTTGGGCGCCGGACTGAAAAACCTCAAAGGGTGCGTCTACACTTGTAAATTAAGTCGACTTAAGCTTGCTTAAGTCGACTTAATTTACTCTGCGTCTACACTACACTTTCCTGAAGTCGACTTTATAAAACCTAGTATAAAGTCGACTTAGCCAGTGTAGATGCAGATTAGCCCTAAATCGACTTTAAGTCGACTTAAAGGGCTTCCAAGGCTCCCCCACTGACCTCCCTGCCAGGGTGGCTGGAACAGCCAGAGCCTGGCGTGCCCCCCCACAGGGCAGGACACAGCCCTGCCCACCCCACTCCTATGCCCTGCCACTGTCCCTGTCCTGCTGAGCCCCCTGGCACTTTGAAAGGGGTGCCTCCCCTGCCACCATGGACCAGTCCCAGATCCACCTAGCCGCTAGAAGTCGACGTAGGCGTCCAGTGTGGACACTCTAAGTCGATTTGGCAGGGTCCCCTTTAAGTTGACTTAATTTTTGAGTGTGGACATGCTAAGTCGACTTAACAAAGTTGACTTTAAGTTTACTTTGTTAAGTCGACTTATTTGGCCAAGTGTAGACATAGCCAAAGAGAATAAGAGGCCACACCACTAGGATGTTACTCAGCAAAGAGTCTCCACCGACCAACTGGAGACAGTCCATGCCTAGATTGGTGCAGCTGAGACACCCAGGGCAGTCAGTCAACCCAAGCTTATCGATTATCATCATCCCACTTGAAAGACAAAGGCGGCTGGCATTTGCAAGGGTTATTAAAGAGGGATGTGGCTATCAGGGCTCAGACAGAAGAGAAACACATAGGAGAACTCTGGTGCTCCAGTGCAGGCTGTATTGTGAAACCAAGCACCGTCATACAAAGTAGGTGCCCACATCATAAATTAGGTCTGACCAGCAACTTTCCACATAGGAGGTCTTAGTGGGGGGGCAAGCTGGGCATTTGCCCAGGGCCCTGCAGAGGGAGGGGCCCCTGCACCGCAGTTGTTTTAAATCTCCCAGGGAGGCAGCGGAGGGGTGGCTGCGGGTGCCAGAGGCAGAGCCAAGTCTGTCAGGTAGACAGAGCAAAAAGCTGAGGGACGTGTTTCTATCCCCAGTAGGGGTCACTTTTATCAGGTCTGGTGATTGCACCTGGAATTACCAAACCAATAAAAGGGGAACAAGAGGTAAAGTCTATCTGTCCCAATGTGTGTTTGGAGCTGACCTTTCACCCCCTTGCATCTGAACTAGTGTCTGCCCCTGAACCTCCCTTCTTACAGGAAATTACTCTTTTGAAATACAAGATGCCACTAATGAAAGAATTCAGGTGATAAAATGAAATGAAATGATCAGGATGAAAATAAAAGCCAGGAGGGGCTGCTGATTTCGTGGGCTGCTTTCAGGAAAGGTTGCTAGAATGTAAATTCTGGAGTACATCCACTGTATAAACAGATTTCCTCTTCCCCTGCACTGGGTGCTCCCGTATTAGGCGTTTTGCAGATCTAGATATCATAGTGTGATAGTTACTTCGTTTTAAAACTGTCTAGAAGTACCATTAACTATTGATCTGCTAATTTACTGTGGTGTACAACAAGACTGTGATGGACTCTAAAACAGCCTTGACCAGAAAGTCAATAATTTATCAAATAATCTGATCTATGAGACTAGAGAGTCATCATTTGCAAGTTCACATCCATTGCATCTCAGATTCATGTCTGACTATGCTCTCTGTGCATTTATGAGCACCTATTGTTAAGGTCAGTCAATTTTCCCTTCCAAATTATTTAGTTCATTATTTTTCCCTCAGTACAGTTGACAACTTAGTTTTCAGCAATTATGCAGCTATGCCAATAAAATGAGGAGATGAATCACTGCGCATTTCGGCTGTTTCTGGGGATGATTCAGAAACCACTGCTGAGCTTTTGGCTTTGTTCAAACCCAGAATCAATGCGTGCTTTTACTACCAGCAGTTAAACTGCACAGAGCTTTTTTAAGGGGAAGCATGGAAATATTAAAGCAAGCCGGACCAGTCACCAGGTTTAAAAACCTTGACTCATCCAGACAGAGCCATGGAACAGAAAAAGTTTCCACTCAGCTATTTTTGTAATGCTGTTGTTAAAAGGAGCAACGCTTGGGGCAAAGACCACCCCCCCTGCCCCACCTGATCAAGACATTTGAAGACACCCCCACGCTCACCCCAAAGACATCATCTTCTTAAACTTGATCTCTAAGGGAAATGGCTGATATTCCTCAGACTCAAAAGACAGAGTTATTCACCTGTATTACAATAGCATGGGATGTGTGCAAGCATTGCACAGATCCAATGGCAATACGTGGACTTGTATTAGTTAAATATACCTGGTTTGGCCAATCTATTTTATTTTAAAATGTCTGTTTCATAAACCAAAAAATTAGAGATGAAAGTTCAAGTAGCCCAAATCATGGCCCCACTTGCCTAGCAATGTGCTGGCACCTACCCGGAGGGCTACTAGATAAACTTCAGCTGAGGCACTGGTCCTACATGTCTTGCTCATGTGCCGAACTCAAGTGCCTAACGCCCTTTGACGTCAGTGGGGCCACCCACATAATCAAAGTTAAATGCATGTTTCAGTCTTCACAGGGTCAGGACCTAAATCTATTCAACGATTGCCAAAAAGGTCATTCGGGAGCAGTGGGTCCCAACCTTTCCGAGCGAAAACTCCACGAGGTAATACACTTTCCCTGCTGCCCTCCCTTCACTGGCCATAAACACACATGATCCTTATAAAATAATAAAACAATAATAAATACCACCACTGAATTACATAATATTACTAATAAATTATTCTTACCTGACGAAGAAACTAAGCCTTCCCTGGTGGAGCTGCCATCACACGTCTTATGTGGTCCTGCCTCTTCCTGTCCCTCATGGATGGAGGGCCTGGTGGGTTGTCCTGGGCGGTTGTCCTGGGCGGCTTCAGACCCCCAACCAGCATGGCAGTGCTCATCTTCGGCCAGGAACCCAGCTGGTGCAGGGCTGGGGAGAGCTACTTTTCCTCTCTGGGCAACGTGAAGCTCAAGGCTGCTGTGCCCCACATGGAACCTCAATATTCCTGAAGTCTCATGGACACCTTGGAATCTTTGGCTCCCCGTTTCCCCCAGGTTGAGAACCTTTGTTCTGCAGCAGTGGCGCAGTTATGGGTGAGCCATGGCCCAACCAGTTTGAAAGGAGGCCCACTCAATCAGATTTTAAGCAATTTTATCCCTTGTTTTTATCAATCTCTGTTTCACTTGTGACACAAGACTTGTGCCCACCCATGTCTACCTCAGGCCCTGCCAAAAAAAAATTAGTTCTAGCTACACCTGTGGAGAAGCTTCCACAGCTGAAATTTTTTTGTTCTCTTCCACCTGGTATAGAGCTCATTATGGAAATTTTGAATTTAAAAAGGGGCAGAGGTCAGCTATTCAACTGTGCTGTGTTCTGAAGGATGTCACTCATTCTAGACCCAAAATTATCTGCAGCCCACAGAACTCTCTCTCGCTACTCACCCTCTCAATGGTGAAGACCATTTACACCAGCAGTCAAGATTTCAGAAGCTACAGAAAGTTATTGGCACCGCAGGAATGAATCCCACTGCTCTGGAGTTTCCTGCAGTAATTTTGTTTGCATCTCAGTCACACAGACACAATAATACGTAGCTCTTTAAATAGCCCTTCTCATCAGTGGATCTCAAAGCGCTGCACAAATTGTAACATGCCCCAGCAGGATCACAAATCGAAAAGGATCACAGATCACAAAATCAAGAAGGAGAAGAAATAGGTTTGGGAAAGTTTGTTTCTGAAATTTGAGTGAAAAGCAGCTTTTAAGCTAAACATATTCCTTGCACTGCTGGAGACAAGCATGAGACAGTCCCTCTCTTACAGACTTTACACTCTAGGTTGAATTTAGTTTTTCAGTCTTTCCATAGTCAGTAATCTCAGGTGCACTATTAGAAAACTATTTCGAGTTTTCTTTTTGCTGCAATCCATTGTTTTTAAGTTGATGGTGATTTTTAAAAATAACAAACATCCAGTGTGGCTGGGTTCTCAGATTCAGAACAATCTGCCCTGTTAATACATGAAATACTTTTCAAGCCAAGATGATGAACTTTGTGTCGTACGACTGTGTTTTTATGACCACTCAGGACAAAATCCCACCATCTCCTTCATGCCTCAGCTGCTTATTTTGAGTATGGATTGATTTTTTTTCCCTTCAGATGCCAATAAGGAAATCCTGCTGCATTAATATAACATAAGGCCACTTGGCTTCTGTTTTGCAACAGTTACACTGATATAAAGTAATTTGCAGTGAGCTGTATTGTCCCATCCATTTTTAAGGAGATGTTCCCATTAAATCCAATAGGGTCGTCTGCTTTAAAACTAAAAATCAATGACATGAGAGGGCCTAATATTAGATGCCTTTTTACTTGTGGCATCATGGGAACAGACTAATAGTGTGTGTGTGGCTACAGAATTCAGACAGGCTCCGTGACTGAAATCGATAACCGGAGCCTTGCTAAGACACTGGTTCTATTACAGATGTGTGTGTTGCAGTTTAACTCTTGGGGGTCATCCCCACATCCTAGGGGTTTGCTACGCACCTGACAGAGGAAATGGCTCCTCCACTTTGCAATCCTAACCCCATTTTAAAAATATGCTTAAAACAATGGATTATCCCATGATCATCCCCACTTAATAAACAGAATTTGGGAAGAAGTACTGCAGGAGATCATTATAATTTGCTGCCACAGTCAGGGAAAAAATGGGCATTATTGGCCCCCAGGCTATGCTGTAGTTTAGGGCTGTTAGGGTGTAAGTGTTTATTTAAGTATTTAGACCTGTGTATCTGCCTGAGATGGGATTTCGGGCCTCCATGTCTAAAATACACAAAGGACAATGACATCGTGTGTTCCTTTTGCCTGTCTGAAATTAGGTGAGTTTTTCCTCATTACTGTGGGGGGAAAAAAGGGGAGGGGATGCAGTTAAAAAGTTTCAAGACACAGTGAAGGTGTGGTATGTGAATGCACAAATGAGAGAAAGCCCTGACTTCTCTTCAAGACAGATGCCAGAGCCAGGCCAAACAACCGGCTGGGAAAACAAAGAAGGAGAAGGGTGGTATTAAAAAGAAACAAACATACAGCCATAAACTGACCATGGCCAAGATGGGAGACCTCTTCTCGCCCCTCTCGTGGGATACAAAAGGGGTTATACAAATCTCCCTGACGCAGCCCCTTCCCTCCCCCCCCCCACAAACAAACATGACCATATATTGGAAAGGGTGGTACTGGTGGGGGGCTGCAGGTGTAATTAAGGCTATCAAGGAGGAGGAGTGACGGAAAGGGGTTCTGTCAGCATACAAACCCCCGGTCAGAGAAAGAGGGACTTCTATGGATGTATAGAATGGGGCGGGGGAGGTGGAAACTATGGTGTATAAAAAGAATAAGCCCGAATGGTATGAAGGGCTTGGAGCAGGGGTCAGGAACCTTTTTGTCTGAGAGAGCCATGAACGCCACATATTTTAAAATGTAATTCCGTGAGAGCCATACAATATGTTTAAAACTAAATACAAGTAAATGTGTGCATTTTATGTAAGACCAACACTTTTAAAGTACAATAAGTCTCTGAATTCTTTTTAATAATGTTGTTATGCTGTTGCTAACCAATGATGAATAAAGTACTTCTTACCATTAATGCGACTTCTGGTGCTGCATGGTTTTGCTGATGGCTTTGTAGTCTGGTTGATACGTGGTGAGGTTAAGCTTCATGCAGGCGTTGAGACTTCAAATTGAGTCTTGAGAAA
>ML685781.1:14127781-14175497 GCA_007922175.1 Pelusios castaneus
CCCTGGCCGGATCTCGACCCTGGCCTCTGCTGCCTCGTGGCCCTGGGCCAGCTCCTGCCTTTGGCCCTGCTGGTCCCAGGTCCCAGACCAGCTCCTGCCTTTAGTCCTGCCAGTCCTGGCCAGGGCCAGATGCTGTAACCAGCCTCCTCCCCACCCACCCTCCCGGGTTGGGCCAGCCACTGCGGGCCCTGACCTGGGGCAGCCGATGCCCCCCACCGCCTACCTGAGAGGAGGGATTTAATTTCCCTCCTCATCTCCTGCTCTGCACCACGCGCCTCAACTACACGCTGCAGAGCAGGAGATTTAAAAGATCCCACGTGCCTCTTTGCGCCTGCCTGGCTGGCTCGGGACTCAGGGCATTGGCTTGGACACTTGCGTTCAGCACAAGCAATGCCCCTGGAGTAAACCCTGAGGCCGGTGTCTGTTCGAGGCTGAGGAAAGTATTTCACACCCAACCAGAGCCGCTGTAAGAGAGACGCTGAGTGATGCCCTGGGGGGGGGGGGGTGAGGCTGCCCTGTCCCAGCCGGAGCTGGGCTGCACACCGCACACTGGGTAACTGCAGGGGAGGGGAAGTGTGAGGGGGATTTGCATTCCCCCCAGCCTCATGTCCCCCGCTGCAAGTAAAGACACCCCTCCCCAGGGCAGGTGGGGGTGGGGGCAGAACTCTTTCTGCTCCTGTGCGGGTTCATGGCGTGAATGAGCGCGAATGTGACGTCTGATAGCCGAGTACCAAACGATTTCTGCTGGCATTCATTGGAGAACCTGATCGGAAAAATTATGTCAACCCGTGAAGATAAAGCCAGGATCAGTGTGGGAGTTAGGGCTACAGAAATCCCTACCATACATACAAGCTGAAGTATTATAATCCATGCCAAATAGAATTAAAAACAAGAAGAGGAGAAAAACGCATAGATTAAAGAGAACACCAAGCCTGTGCAGTGAAGAACTTGAGTCCTGTGGCACTTTTAAAGGCTAACAAACGTATTTATCGCGTGAGCTTTCCTGGGTGGAAGCATCTGATGCAGTGGGATTCCAGCCATGAAAGCTCATACGATAAATGAATTTGTTAATCTTTAGAAGTTCTACGGGACTCCTCATTTGTTTTGTTGAACTAGATGAACACAGCTACCCCCTTGGAACTTAAATTAGGAAATGGGACGTTAAGATTGATTTAGTAACTTTAATTGTGCCCCTTTACATATGCATTCTGATGTAAATCTTAGTGACACCAATGAATTAAGCTGCTAATGTTTTATTGATCGGTCACATATTTCTCAAAATTATACAAAGCAATAACATACCTTGAAAAAAATCTTTCTGATATCTTGTGGTGAGGGGTAGTATCATGCATATTAGTGACATGGTCCTTAAACTGGGCAATTTAATTTCAAACTCTTTCCGTTGCTAAGACAGGCAACAATTTTGTGTTAATTACAATGCAGGCTACTGTGGAGGAGATAAACACTGTGCTCTTTGGAGACTATTTTTGGTCCTCCTTGCTCCAGTGTTTTCCAGAACTAAAACGAAGGCCATACGGAAAAGTACAACCAGCACTAGACAGAATAGCTCACTGCAGTGTATTCCCAGCAACAGGAGAAAGTGGAGTAGAACATGATGGATGAGCAGAGCAACACGAAGGGAGCAATATGCTTTATCTTTGATCATTTATGACAGCAGAATGTTAATAATACAAATCAATACTAAGAGTCAATATTCATTAGAGGTTTTATGACTTTTTAACAACTTGCTGGAGTGTCGCTGCCCAGCTTTCTATGAGTTGTTTCTTGCTACAATAGGCAAGATAGGATCAGACCTGATTGAGCTCCTCCATCCATCCTTTAATAGATTGGCACAGCTTTATTGGACTCTCAGAAATCCAATTTTACTGTGTCCACTATGGGGAGCTGATTGAACCTGATGTGAGTCAACAGGTGTCCAGGAGAAAAAGTCGGGGAGAGCGAGAGTTTAATAAACAGATACACATCTACTTTTATTCCAATAAAATCCGCGTGTCAAGAAGCTGTCAGTAGCGCCGAGGGTGAAAGAGAAAAACATCTCCACGCTAACAACAGTCTAAAATAAAAAGGCCAAGCCACTAACTGCGACAGAGACGCCGACTTCGAGCCAGCGTCTCAGCACAGGTCATCGAAGCCATGTTTTATTAAGGCTCCGTGAAGAGCGGGACATTAATATTAAAGGGAAAGTTAGGCCCTATTAAAGAACTACAGTGCACCACGCCAAAGTTAGGCTGCTGGGCAGCGAGGGGAAAGGAGCTATTCCTGACCCCACGCAATCACTGAACACCAGGCAAGTTTAACCCCTGGTTCGCATTTCTCCCTCTCCATTGAGTTCCAGAGGGGTAGCTGTCTCAGGACTCCTACGGCACCTTAAAGGCTAACCATTTTATTTGTGCATAAGCATTTGTGGGCACTCCTCATTCGTTTCATCTCCATTGAGGTAACCTCTGCATTGCCGTTTTACTTCCGGGGTCATTGCCCTCAGTGTGCTGAGGCCACAAGACGGGAGAGACCCAGACTGTGAGATAAGGAAAGCAGCAGCAGAAGGAACTGGAATCTGCATAGGACTTATTTCTTTGGGATCCACAGAGCCAGAGCATGGCTCTGAAGCCAGCCGCCCTGCCAGGGGCAGAGTAAAGCCCCCTGCCTGGGGGAGGATCTGAGCAAGAGATGGGTGTGATGCTTTGAAAGATGGCCTCACCAGATACCAGGCATGGTCCAGCCATTCTCTGCCCAGCAGAATGCAGGTGGACTCTTCAGTCTCAGCCCTGAGGCTAGGTGCTATCTGCTCAAACACATTCTCCCTCTCTTCCAGATTTGTTGGCAATACCTGTGTGAACATCAGGCAGCTCAATGAAAGGACACGGCAGATATCTGCCCTCTTTCCTGTGGCAGAGGATGGTGTCCTCCCTGACTTGTGCGGTGCACTAGCTCTGCTTCTCCACGTTCCTGCCCAGAGAACTAAAACTCCGACCCCGCTCCACTCCTCTGTGCAGGCACCCCACCTGGGTGCCACAGATGGTATCCCTGTCCCTATTCACTCTTCTGGACACCACCTCCCTCCGGGCCTGGAGAGAATCAAGACCTGGCTCAGAGATCTACCCTTCCACCTGCAGCTGCCATTCTGGGCCTAGAGAACCGGAATCTCCCACATCTGCTGGAGTCACCCTGCACAATCCTCTGGAAGTGCTGATCCTGGCCCAGAAAAGCTTCCATCCGACACAGCAGTTTCAGGGGAGAGTTGCCCTCAATCTCTTCTCACCCTGCTGCAACAACGCTGTCCCACCGCGCCACAGCATCGTGCCCAGCCTCCAACTCTCCAGATCGATGCTCCCAAGCCAAAAATGAGCCTGAACTATTTCTTTTTGCCTGGCCCTTCGCGCTCCCCTTACGATGAACCAAGACATCCTTCAGTGCCCTGCTGCTTAGTCAGAGAACAGTGTGAGAGCATGTGTGCACTATAAATTTCCTGCATCTTCCTCCTGCACAGCACTTCTGCATTGGCAGAGCCATACATAAAACATTTCCCTATCGCCCAGATTACCGGCCGCGATGATTTATAACCAGGTGTGATGTTAAATACAAACAGAGCCATTTGGGAATTTAGCCCACCTCTGTGCCTGTCTGAAAGCTGCAGGGGCCACACAACCTTTTATCATTGATCATTCACTTCTTGAACACCCAGCGTTGTCCTTTGAATTGGGCCCCCAGCAGTCCACTCTGCAGAACCTAGGAGATGCCAGACTGATTCAGACGCGAGGCCCATGTTGTCTGGCTTTATGGCTCTGCTGGTGGCCAGGACCAGCTGCCCCAGAGGAAGCTGTACAGACCCTCAGGGTGAACAGCCTCCATCACCCCCTTGTTACAGTTTCAAACCAGCCCCAATGGAGTTGCTGTCCCTCACACCTGAGAAGCGTTCCTATAGTAGGAAGTTAGAGGTTAGTATAAAAGAATTAGAAAAAATGGGCAGGAATGAAGCCTAAGGCCTAGTGAAACAAGCTGAAACAACAGGCCTGAGCTAGAAAAATGGTCAAGTTGGCAGGGCTCAGATTGTAAAAGTCTGACCTCACAGAAACTGGCAAGAAGGAAGATAAAACTCGTACGAGTGGAAAAGTACCTTAAAGGTGGGAGATGTTGGGTCAGCATAGCGCCATGGAAATAAAAAGGGATGTTTCAGCCGCGCCATGACACCTTGACAGATGGACACGTTTAGTGGTGCGTGTGGCCCAATCAAGGTAATGGATGGCATTAAGAAAGGGGTATGTGGCCCAATCAAGGTAAAATTTGGACACCAAAGAAAGTGGTTGGTGGGGCCATGGGGGCCAAGCAAATGGTCCAAGCAATGTAACAAAGTAGGAGTCAGAGACAATTTTTCATGCAGCTGAGGGTGTGATGTAGATTCCTGCCATCAGTTGAGTTATTCCGTTGCATTGAGAGCACGAATTCCGTTGGTTTGCCTGTTAATATCGGTCACTTGCCATTGTGCTACGTTGCAATAAAGCCTAGCAGAGATCATATTTTTAAGCTCCCATAAAATGGGTTGTTATACGTCAGACTGTCCTGTGCAACAGTTTACACAGTGAGAGCCGGGTAAGACATTTTCTGCCATCAATGGGGTTTCATTGAAAGTATTTGTATTTTCAGTGAAAAATTGAAACCCTCCAACAGAGAACTTACCAAGTTAAAGTCTGAAAGTTTTCAGTTGCCAAAAACGAAGTTTCTCGTGGAAAATTTTAGATGAAAATGTTTTGGTTTGTTTGTATTTTGGGAGGCCGAGGGAGGAGGGGAGCAGGAGTCAATATAAAATGCCTTAACTAGTTTTAATCCCAAGATTTTTTTAAAAAAATTTCTATGGCACACAGAGTCATGGCCTCAGTTCTACATCTCCTCTGAAAGATAACATCTGCATACTTGTTAATTTCTCTTGGGAAAACCGCATGTTGTTAGACATTAGAAAGTCAATCGCACAAGTTACAAATGCAAATTCCCATTGTGTCCCACCCCGCACCCTTTAAATTAATCTACCATACTACTGAAAGCAGCTATTTCTTTTTATAATGTTGACTGCTGCAGTCTCTCAGAGGACTGATAAGAAACTCACTTTACCCAAAGCAAAAAATAAACCAAACCGCACAACTAATCAGTCTTCCAGACATCACGGACCCCATAAACACATGTACTTAAGAAATGAAAACAGAGACTATGAAGCACCAACTGTTCAACAAATAAACCAACCACAGCCCATAATAAATATGTTCCTATTTAGCTAATATTGAATCAGCTAACAGTGAGCGAGAGGGGAATCAGGCCCCCAGGTGCCACCCCTCCCCACTGTCACAGGCAGCCAGGGCCCAGAGGCCGTACCAACCCTAATTCTGGCCAGCCGGAGGCTGAGGGCTCCACTGAGGGGGGGGAGCAAGTGTGCTCCTGGTCCCTCTGCCCCAGCACTGGGTGCAATGAGAAAGCCATAGGGACCAGAGCTTCTCACGCTCTCGCTGCGTAGCCCCGCGGCTATCTGCATCCTGCTCCCAGCCCCACCTGCACACAGATCAGCTGATCAAGGCTGCGAGTCTCGGTGCTGCAGGTTCTGGATTGCAGTTTAGATGTATCTCAGGGACCGGTCTGAGCTGTGCACAGAATTCCGCATGGGGCAGGCTTCCCCATTGCGGCCAACTCTTCCCTGGGAACTCTGTTTCCAGAGGCAAGTGGGTAGCTCCCACTCCATGCCAAATCAGTCCTGTGCCTCGCTGCCCCCCTGGGCACCTCCTGGGGTCAGTTCTGATGGGGAGCATTGTGCTGTTGCCCTTCATCAGCTAAAAATCAGACCAAGACCAGTAATCCCACCGACGTCCCAGTATTTTCCTCAGGGAATGAAATTGGTGGGGGTGCGAAGAACAATGAGGGGTGAGACTGAGTGAAGATGGGCTGTATGGCACCATAGTAAAAACTGAGAAGTGTTTCATGACCATTTTATTTGATTTATCTCATGATACAAAATTACTCAAGCTAAGTCCAGAGCAGACTGCGAGGACTTACAAAGGGATCTCACAGAACTGGGTAACAAAAGGGCAGATGAAATTCAATGGTGCAATAAATGCAAAGTAATGCCCATTGGAAAACATAATCCCAGCTATACATATAAAATGATGGGGTCTAAATTAGCGGTTAGCACTCAAGAAAGAGATCTTGGAGTCCATTATGGGTAGTTCACTGAAAACATGTGCTCACTGTGGAGTTCAAGCCAAAAAAGCAAGTGGCGTGTTACGAACCATTAGGAAAAAGATAGACAAGGCAGAAAATATCATAATGCCATTTTATAAATCTATGGTACGCCCACATCTTGAATGCTGTGCGCCGATCTGGTTGCCCCATTTCAAAAGATATATTGGAATTGGAAAAGTCACAGAGGAGGGTAACTCTAATGATTAGGCGTATGGAACAGCTTCTATCTGAGGAGAGATTAATAAAACTGGGACTTTTCAGCTTGGGAAATCGATGACCAATGGACGATATGATAGAGGTCTATAAAATCTTCACTGTTGGGGAGAAAGCAAATGAGGAAATGTTATTTAATTCTTCCCTTAACACAAGAACTAAGGGTCACCGGGTGAATTCAATAGGCAGCAGGTTTAAAACAAAGAAGAGGAAATAGTTCTTTACATACTGCAGTCAACCTGCTTAACTCTTTGCCAGAGGATGTTGTGAAGGTCACGACTATAAAAGGGTTCAAAAAAGAATTAGATAAGTTCATGGAGAACAGATCCACCAATGGTATCAACTGGGGTGGGCAGGGGTGCAACGCCATGCTCTGTAGTGTTCCTACTCTCTGTTCACCAGGAGATGGGACTGGAGAACAGAAGATAGATCACGCCATGACTGCCTGGTCTCTTCAATCCCACTGAAGCACCATTTCCCCCCTGCGAAGGGGGAAGGGAGATGTGAGGACAGTCACTGTCAGGACTGGGAGGTGCTCAGATACTATGGTCAGGAGAAGCATAGAGCAGTGGTTCCCAACCTTTCTGAGCGACAGCCCCACTAGTTAACAGAAGGGAAAACACGCGCCCTCCCCCCCACTCACTCCCTCTCCAGCCATCAACATTCATAAAACACATATGATAATAACAACACTGAATTACCGCACCATAATGACTAAGCCTTCGCTCGCACAGCCGCCACCGCACACTCCTGCCTCTTCCCACTCCTCGTGGGTCATGGATGCAGGCCTGGCAGGTTGGCTGCGGCTCCTGCAAGCCCCCACCAGCGTGGGACTTCTCTTCTCCTGCCAGGCACTCAGTTGGGCTGCAGGGGAGGGTGATCTTCTCTAGCCAGAAAGGAGTGCGAGGCCGCTGCTCCCATGGGAGTCTGTTTCTCCATTCCAGCTGGCACAGAGCCCATGGGGGGAGGTTGCTTCTTCGCTCTGGTCAGCACGAGAGCTTGATGCTGCTGTGCCCAGCATGGAGCCCAGGGGGCTAAATGACCTCATTATTGAGGCCTCATGGAGCCTCTGGAATATTTGACGCCATCCAAGGGGAACCGTCGCCATAGACAGACATGCATTTGGTGCATCCTGATTGTAACATCACTCTCTCGAGCACACAAAGCCGCAAGGCACACACTTAGGCCTGGTCTACTCAGCCAGCAAAATTTGGTGCCAATCTACACAGAGTAACTTGCGTAACTAACTCTCCTTTAGCGTCCTATCTTCATTGTGCTGCACCAACAGGAAATGCGTTCCCGTCAACCGAGCGCTACGCCACTTGAGGGGGCGGCTTGATTAGATCAACTTCTGGATTAAATAAGTGGGTCTTTTCAGACCACTCCATCAATCCGGAAAAATCGATCTGACAGAAGCGAATTTGCCACAGTCAGTGTAGACATACCCTTTCTCTGATTTTGTTCTATGGCTTATCACATCGCTTCCTCTTTAGCGCTTGGATCCTGTTCGCTCTCATTTATTTCCTGCTTCCTTTGTGAAATGCCATCCTTCTCCTTCTCATGCTGGGACATGGCCAGCCAAGTTGTTTTCCCTTTCGTTGATATAAAGAACTGAATGTGTGTGCAACTGAAGAAGAGCTGTGTCTGCTCCGATATGTGATATATCCAGCTTTTGTGAAATTGCATCCTGCTAGTGAGCCATGTGAACAGCAGAGCAGGAAGGAAGTTACCTACCTGATCTAAATCTGTGTCAGAGTCACCAATCAATCAACCTCTCTCTTACCCATTCCCATTTCCAATAACTAACAGGATGTGGTCCATCCACACCAGCAACTGGGCCACGTGAAGGTTCACAAGTCTGCTACAGCCTTTGAGCTAATGGAGCAGGGTATTTTAGCTCAGGCAGTAAAGTTATCAGGGATGAAGCTACAAAGGACTCATATCCCCTCTTCATCCCTGAGGACCTGATCAGGGCTCTGCATTACAGAGAAGAATTGATCGGGGAAGTAGAAGTAAATGGCAACCTGGGCAGCAGCGACCATGAGATGGTAGAGTTCAGGATCCTGATCAATGGAAGGAAGGAAAGAAGCAGAACACACACCCTGGACTTCAGAAAAGCAGATTTTGGCTCCCTTAGGGAGCTGATGGGCAGGGTCCCATGGGAGGCTGATCTGAAGGGGAAAGGTGTCCAAGACAGCTGGCTGTATTTTAAAGAAACCCTGTTAAAGGCACAGGAAGATACCATTCCGATGTGCAGAAAGAACAGCAAATGTGGACGGCGACCAGCGTGGCTTAGCAGGGAACTCTGCGGGGAGCTGAAACATAAAAGGGAAGCTTACAAGAAGTGGAAGCTTGGACAGATGACAAGGGAGGCGTATAAAGATATTGCTCGGGACTGCAGGGATCAAATCAGAAAGGCCAAAGGACAATTGGAGTTGCAGCTAGCAAGAGATGTGAAGGATAACAGAAAGGGGTTCTATAAGTATATCAGCAACAAGAAAAGGATCAGAGGTGGTGTAGGTCCCTTACTGAATGGGGCAGGCATCCTCGTGGAGGATGATGCGGAAAAGGCTGAAGTACTCAATGCTTTTTTTACTTCAGTCTTCACAGGGCGGGCCAGCTCCCTGGCTACTACACGGGGTAACGCGGACTGGAGAGAAGAGTGGCCCTCGGTGATGGAAAGTCAGGTTAGGGAACACTTAATGAAATTGGATGTGCACAAGTCCATGGGGCCGGATGAACTGCATCCGAAGGTGCTGAGGGAGTTGGGGGAAGTGATTGCAGAGCCGCTGGCCATTATCTTTGAGAACTAGTGGCGAACGGGGGTGGTCCCGGAGGATTGGAAAAAGGCAAATATAGTACCTATCTTTAAGAAAGGGAAAAAGGAGGATCCGGGGAACTACAGACCGGTCAGCCTCACCTCAATCCCTGGGAAAATCATGGAGCAGGTCCTCAAGGAATCCATCCTGAAACACTTGGAGGACAATAGAGTGATCAGGAACAGTCAACATGGATTCACCAAGGGCAAATCGTGCCTGACCAACCTGATTTCCTTCTATGATGAGATGACTGGATTTGTGGATGCGGGAAGAGCCGTTGACATGATATACCTTGACTTTAGCAAGGCTTTTGATACGGTTTCCCACAGCATTCTCGTCGGCAAGTTAAGGAAATATGGGTTGGACGAGTGGACCGTAAGGTGGATCGAAAACTGGTTAGATCAACGGGCTCAGCGGGTAGGAATCAATGGCTCGATGTCTGGTTGGCAACCGGTAACGAGTGGAGTGCCCCAGGGGTCGGTCCTGGGGCTGGTTCTATTCAACATCTTCATTAATGATCTTGATGATGGAATAGACTGCGTGCTTAGTAAGTTTGCGGATGACACCAAGTTGGGGGGAATGGTAGATACTCTGGAGGGCAGGGACAGGATCCAGAGAGACTTGGACAAATTGGAACACTGGGCTGAAAGAAACCTCATGAGGTTCAACAAAGACAAGTGCAAAGTCCTGCACTTAGGACGGAAAAATCCCATGCACTGCTACAGGCTGGGGACCGATCAGCTAAGTAGCAGCGCTGTAGAAAAGGACCTGGGAGTTATGGTGGACGGGAAGATGAATATGAGCCAACAGTGTGCCCTTGTTGCCAAAAAGGCCAATGGCATATTAGGCTGCATCAGTAGGAGTATTGCCAGCAGATCGAGGGATGTGATAATTCCCCTCTATTCGACACTGGTCAGGCCGCATCTGGAGTACTGTGTCCAGTTTTGGGCTCCCCACTACAGAAAGGATGTGGACAATTAGAAAGAGTCCAGCGGAGGGCAACAAAAATGATTAGGGGGCTGGGGCACATGACTTATGAGGAGAGACTGAAGGAACTAGGTTTATTTAGTCTACAGAAGAGAAGACTGAGGGGAGATTTGATAGCAACCTTCAACTACTTGAAGGGTTGCTCCAAAGAGGAGGGAGCTAGGCTGTTCTCGAGGGTAACAGAGGACAGAACAAGGAGCAATGGTTTCAAATTACAGCTGGGGAGGTCAAGGTTGGATATTAGGAAAAACTTTCTCACTAGGAGGGTGGTGAAGCATTGGAATGGGCTATCTAGGGAGGTGGTAGAATCTCCATCTTTGGAGATTTTTAAGGCTCGGTTAGACAAGAACCTGGCTGGGGTGATTTAGGGGGAGTGGTCCTGCTTTTTAGCAGGAGGTTGGACTAGATGACCTCGTGAGGTCCCTTCCAACCCTATGATTCTATGATTACAAGGACTTAAAAACCAGCTTCTGTGACCATGGAAGTGAGTCCAAAGGAATCAAGTCCAGTGAAAGAATTCAAGTTTTTAATCAAATGAGTGTTCATGGGAATATTGCTCAGGTATTTTCCTAGTTGTAGTAGTTTCAACATATAGATGATAACTGGGCAGAAAATAGAGGATCTTTTTCCTGAGGAAAATTTTTCTTGAAAATGTTATCAGAGGTTTCCATGAGAAATTTTGATGTTTCATTTAAAAAGAAAAGAAAAACTACAATTTTATGGCCAAAATTTTTCAGTTTCCAGCCAAAAAGCTTTCAATTAAAACTTTACAATTTCTCTACAGAAAGCAAATACTTCTTGAGAAAAATTTAGTTTTGCCAAAAACAAGTTTTAATTTGAGTGACGGCATAATTGAGAATTTTCTGTATTCAAGCTGCTCAGACATTTGCCATCCAAACTATTTTCAATCAGCAGTTGGTGGGATTAAGACTTTTTGAAAATGAGATTTGAGCACCAACGTCTCTTAGGCACTTTGGAAGAGTTTACCTGAGATTACCACAATGCTCTATTCACGCCCTAAATCCATCTATACATCTGGAACATATTCACGGACGTCAACGTTCGGTTAACCCTGAAACAACCTCCTATTTAGCTTTGATGAGCAATTTTAGCGTCATTTCTTTCTTGAATTCATCTGAAACATCTTGAAAAATACGGAGGAAGATTCCAACCATTTCATGGAGCTTCTGAAATTAAAACAGTTCTGAAAATAAAGTATAACATCCCGGGTTCTGTTTGATCTCTTTGCAGCCTATTAAATGCTTCACATAATCCTCTTAATAAAACTGATATGTAACTCCAAACAGTGAGGGTCACTAGCCTTAAGAATGTAGGACCTGTATTAGCATGCAAGGAGAAAAAAAAAAAAAAAAAAAAGCTGTGCCTTAGGTCAGATTACTTACACTCATAGCAGCAGCTCTACCTGCTAACGCCAGGGGCGAGTCTTTGATGTAATTGCAGCAGGAAAAAGGAGAAGGTTCTTCCAGGTTTGGAGAAAAGCTGAGTAGTGAAGCAATTGTTCAGTTAAAATATGAATGCTCTACGAGCATTAGCCCCATAGTTTTAGATTTCAGTTCCTGTTGTGACCTAGATCCCCATGTGAACAGGGCTGATCACTCAGCCTTTCTTTGCCTCAGTTCCCCATCCCGGTGCAGTGGGGATAAGAGCAAATTCCCTACTTACTTCTGTGGGAAGTCGTGAGGGTCACTATATTAAAGATTGTGATGGGGTCAGATATTTCAGTGATGGAACCATGTAAGTACATAAGATAGAAAAGTAATCATTAAAGCCCCACTCATACACACACATATAACTTTACTCACGGGACTACGATGGGACTACATGCAATTCAGCAGAGTTACTCATACAGACTCAGAAGATGAGGATTGGAAGGGACCTCAGGTGTCATCTAGTCCAGCCCCCGCGCAAAGCAGGACCACTCCCACTAAATCATCCCACCCAGGGCTTTGTCAAGCCAGGCTTAACAACCTTTAAGGATGGAAATTCAACCATCTCCCTAGGTGACCCATTCCAGTGCTTCACCACCCTCTGACTGAAAACGTTCCTGACAGTGAGAGATTTAAAGAGCTCAGTCTGCATAACTAATCAAAAAGAAGGTTGAAGGGAACTTCCATCATGGAGTCTCTAAACAAGTCTAAACACCTGGCGCTAGAGGACTCTGAAGGAGAAAATCAGAACAAGAATCAGTGGCCGGCAACTGAAGCCAGGCAAATTCAAACTAGACACAATATTTGACAGTGAAGGTAATCAACTGTTAGAACAAATGAGCGAGAGGCATGGTGGAATCTCTGTTTGATGTCTTCAGTTCAAGACTAGGTGCCTTTCTGGAAGGTGTGCTGGAATCAAACAAATGATTGGGTTCCATAGGGGGTCATGGTGAGATGTCATGGCCTGTTATATACAGGAGACAGAACCATGTGATCTGATGACCCATTCTGGCCTGAAATGCTATGAATTTTGGATTGCTGAAGATAGAAAGAGCTTTATAAGAACCATGCTCGTATCAGATGTAAGAACTATTTGCTTTCCTCCTGACTGATTTGCTGTAACAACTCGCACCACCCGGGAAGGATATTCCATTCTTCATCCTAGACTGGCAGCTGACCAGCAGCCTGGACCGAATGACGGCTGCAAGAGGATGTGGTAGCCAGTGAAGGCAAGTTCCCAGGAACTGGTCAGCCTCGTGTGCCGCAGGTTCTTGTCATTTGTCATCACCCTCCCTGCAGCTAGAAATGCAGTGAAATGACAGGATTTAGTGTTAAATCTGACCCCCACTCCATTGAGAGCTGCAGCTTTTAACAGTGTCTGAAAGATTTGAGAATGTGACAATGCCACATCGTGTTTGGAAGAATATCTTAGTGAACATGAGAGCTAGTAACCACGTAAATACCACTAGACAGTCTGCAGGAACTGGAGCCGACCAGAGGCGTGATAGTGGAAATGTTGACCAGTACCACCTCACTTGGCCCAGGACCATGGTGTCAATCCACACTTTGTTCTCAGCTCAATGTGTCACTTCAGAGAGGCACACATGCCTTTCTGATAAAATTGTAATGGGGTAGGTACAGAGCCTGAAATATAGAGGAGAAAGAAGCTTTTTTTTTTGTCTCTCTCTATATACAGCGCCTAGCACAATAGAATCCCAGTCCACGACTGATGCTCTTAGAGGTGCTAGCTAGGTACAAATAATAACAAAGTCAATAATTTCTCATTCTCCTCCGTTAAATATTATTGTTTTTCAAAGCAGTTTTGATGGAATTAGTTGTTTATTAAACCTAAACAGAGCCAGCGTAATTGCACTGAATTCAATGGATGTGCACCAGCTGAGAATCTGTTCCTTGAACTATTTCATGACACGTGTTCTTCATTTAAAAATTGGGATGTTATATATTCTAGGTTTACACAAGCATTCAAAGGCATACATATCATCATCTATGTTTCGCTCCTAGCTGGTTTCCATTTGCCGACAGTAAGTTTGTGTCAATAACACGAGCCCGTAGTAGAAATTCCAGCATGATTTGCTGTGACAAGTGTACACTAGCAATACCTTTCTAAGTCACTTCAAACTCTTTGAAACTGATGAAGTTACCATGGAATCACATTATTTGAACCGTTGACAATTTCTGGAGTTGGTTGCAGAACAGAAATTCTGGTATTTTTCTCATTTATTTTTGTCCCAGCATGGAACAAACATAGAAGATTAGGGTTGGAAGGGACCTCAGGAGGCCATCTAGTCCAACCCCCTGCTCAAATCAGGACCATCCCCAACTAAATTGTCCCAGCCAGGGCTTTGTCAAGCTGGGCCTTAAAATCTCTAAGAATGGAGATTTCACATCCTCCCCAGGTAAACCATTCCAGCACTTCACCGCCCTCCTAGTGAAATGATTTTTCCTAATATCCAATCTAGACCACGTTGAAATATCAAAAATGTTCACTGAACAAAAATTTTTCCAAAAGTTTTCTAGGTCGAAACATCAAAACAAAAATGGTCACTGAGTTAAAATGCTGATTCAAAATTTCTACATCAAAATTTTTTTTTGCAAAAATTTGTTTTCAATGTTTTGTATTTTCCCATGGACATTTTCCCATAGACACTCATCACAAATTGGACACTTCCCCACAAACATGTTTATTTTAGTGAAACTGTATTTTGCCAGGAAACAGATTTGTTAAAGAATTTCAACCAATTCTACACCAGACAACAAATGTATAAGTGGCACAATTCTGGCCTGTCTGCAGAACCTGTACATTGTACCTCCAAGGTCATCTGCTCAAGTTCAATAGCTTTCTCCAAGTGGCCTCTAAGATTTCATCTTCTCAACCATTCCAGAATCTATAAAACTAATAGTGTTACTGTTTACCAATCTGTGTAATGGGCATAACATTTACCTACAGCCGGCAGAAACATTTCTGTTGAAACTGTTTGATGAAAAATTGGCTTTTCAACTGAAACTTTCACTCCAATGTTGGCTTTCCATGGAGCGTTTTGACAAAATCTTTTCTGTAAGTTGAATATGAATGAATGAATAGGGATGTTCAAATACAATGGAAGACTACTACATTACAACAGTCTTAGACCTTTATGCATTGAAACACTTAAGCATGTGCTCAAGAGCCACTGAAATCAGCGAGGCTGCATTGGGAAATCAATGAGAGTTGCCCACCTTAAGCTGGACCATGCCGACTCTGGATCATGCTGAGGTGCAGTCAGAATGAAGGCGGAATTAGACAATTTGGGATGGAGTACACATGTCCGAGGGTCGGGGAAGGTGTTTATCCAATACAGAAGGCAATTCCTGTAAGTGTTACAGTTCTCTGGAGGCTGCTGATTTTCTGGATCTGTTCAGATGGATGTGTGCACCACCACCTAATGCCCCTTCTCCCACTTTCCTTTCAGTGAAGAACACAACCCCTATCCACACCACAATGAGCTTTCTCAACCAAAGAGCACTGGCCCAGGAGTGCTGCTCCGAACCTGGACAAAGGACACAAGTGACAGCAGAGTGCTCCTGGCCACTGCTGGCCTGATGAGTGAGAAATCAACGCAAGTTACCACACGCAGCCAAGCCTGCAGGCCGGCCTGTTCTCTTCACCCAAGGCTAGTTGCTGAGAGCCAGATCACCATCTATATGCATTAAGCGAACGACTGAACTGTTAGGAGGAACTGGAGTTTAATCCTTTGCACTGCATGACTATGTCTATACTGGGGAATTAAGGTCAACTTAAAAACGTCAACTGTAAGTTGACGTTGTTAAGTTGACTTAGAGAGTCTACACTGGACTCTCTAAGTCAACTTGTTCGGTCCAGGGAGAGCCAGCCCCACATGGGGCTGGCTCTCCCCGGGGCAGCAAGCCCCTGGGTGGTCTGGAGGAGAAGAGAGCAAGGAGCTCCCTTCTGTCCCGGACCACTCGGCTCCCTTCTGCTCAGGACTTCTAAGGTCCCGGGCAGAAGGGAACCCTCCTAGCCTGGACCACTCGGGTCCCGAGGAGAACTTCCCTGGGACACGAGTGGTCCGAGCAGCTGGAGCGCGGGTCCCAGGGAGAAGGGAGCCCCACACTTCCTCCTAGCCGGGACCCTGCGGTCCCAACCAGGAGGGAGAGTGGGAGAGCTTAAGCAAGCTTAAGTTGACTTAATTTTCAAGTGTAGACGCACCCCATATGATCAATCCATCCTGTTGGACAGTCATTGACTAATAAATCTCAAAACACTCGGGGAGAGAAGGATGTAAATACAAGATAATAGAATCGAATAAGTTGTCAAAACATTCCATGGAAAGCCAGCCCTGGTGAGGTTTCAGTTGAAAAGCCCATTTTTCAATCAAACAACAATTTCAATAGAGGCATTTCCACCAGCCCTTGGTGAATGTTATGCCCATTACACAGGTGGGGAAAATGCAGAAAAGGGAAGTCCTTGCTAACGCTAGGTCGGCGGCAAAGCAGCATTAGAACTCGCGTCCTCCTGCCTCTCATGCTTGTGGAACTTTCCTTCCAACTTCTCTCTCGCTCAGCTCTATGGCTTATATTCCACTTACGTCAGAGATCAGCTGTATCATTTTAATAGGAAGCCACCGGTTAAAATACATTCTTACTATTTTCAATGGAAATCAAGAACCTAATATGCTAGGCACCGTAAGAGACAGTCCCTTCCCCAAAGAACTTACAATCCAGAGAAGAGTGACGAAGGAAGAAAAGTGGAGCAGGGGAGGGAGTTTCCCAGGATCGCACAGGAGGACAGTGCTGAAGCAGTGTACAGAACACAGGGTTGCGCTTGTCAGAGATGAGAGTCAGGAACAAGCTGGGATCCTGGTGTAAAAACAGGCAGATGTAATTAAATTATAGGCAAGCACGAAGCATCAGCATGTCGTGCCTTGTTTTCATAAAGGATCCATTAACTCAGCCCAGCACCCCACTCTCTGGACTCATAAGAAAAAATACAACCATTTAATACTGGATTAAATAGTCCCCTCCTTTCCATTTCCACTCATTGGAGGGGCGTGACTAGGGGAGCACAAGGGAGCTACAGAGCTAGCTCAGAGGCAGCAGATGTTATCCATATCTTTGACCACCCAGCTGAGCTGGATCTGTAATTTTAATTTTGCAGTTTGGCACAAACCCTTCCCCAGCCTCGGGGCCTGAACCCATCCCGTTACCCGAGCATTCACGCACCTGGCTGGGCCGCAGCGCAGCAGCCCTTCAGCCTCACGATTTTAGTCACTTCTATGTTGCTTATGACACACCTTGGGCAGAGCAGATCATCGTGGGAGCAGCACATCAGTGAACCCCCACAGCAGACCTAGGAGGCCTGTGTTAGCAGAGCTTCGCTATGTCACCCACTGGAGCTCAAGCCCCCTGCAACAGACTCTTTGCATGCTCTTCCACAGTGGTTCTTACTGGCACAAGGAACCCCCTCAGCTCCAGAGCAAAGGGCTGGGTTTGGCCTTCAGTGCCAGGCCTCACGGTGGTAAAATGCGCTTCGGCGCTCCACAGAGCTGTTCTTCAAGGTCAGCATCGTTAATCACTTTCCATTGTGTGGCCAAGAGTGAATTCCCTTTGTATTTGCAGACAAGCTCCTTTCCAGCTGAAATTTCTCCTGCATGATGTCGAGGCCAAGAAGAATTTTGAGCACACGTGATTAATTAGAGGGCTGTTTTGAAATATTCAATTTTGAAGGGGAAAAAAAGTGTTCTCTGAAGGAGTGTGACTTTGTTTAAAACCAAAAACCCCCTTCTCCAACCTTTAGGTCTCGACTGGAAGACTTTTTAAAAAGCGGTAAGCACCACAGTGTACGCATCTTCCTGCATGTAAGCCCACCCACCTCCACTATCGTGCTATGAACAGCTGTGGGGCTTTGTTTTATATCGAACGTGATGCTTGCGGATAAAGCATTCACATCTACAACAGCAGCCCTTTGATTCTATAAACCCTATGATGCCTCAAACTCTGAATTAAGATCCATATAACTTGCACCCTTCACCCCCCAAAGTTACCCACATGGCAGAGCACGCTTCTGCCGAAGACAGAGTGCGGTTCTTAAAATGCACAGCAGGATCTGCACGGCCACTAAGCATCCAATTCCCATGCCTCTTCAGAGGGCTGCAGCAGATGGCAGTGATGCTACAGATGTTTTCGGTTAGCTTTTTCTCCTGCCCTAGTGGGTTCCGTTTTCCCCTCCCCACCTCAGTCATGGCTCCTAGCTAGCTCCCTGCCTCCTCCTCCATAGCCCAGAATATATATATTTTCATTCCTCCTCAGCCCAGAACCAGGATTGTAAACAGACCGGCATACTCCCCCATCCTTAATCAGTCTGGTCCAGCAGCACTATTTTTCACCCCCACTAGATTCCTTCTTCCTGCAGTTTTAAGGGAAGTAGTGCTACTGCTTGATTAGGCTTGGGTTGCTCATGTTTAAGGTCTGTTGCACAGTTATATTTTTCAAGATGTTTTACAAAGGTCACAATTCAGGGAAGTATCGTTATTTGGAACAGCAATTAAGCATGTGTTTAACTTTATGCCTGTGCTTAAATTCCACCCACATCAATGAGACTTACCTATAACTTCAAACATAGGCTTAAGTTTTATCCTGAAAAGAACTAAATCCAAGTTTGTGCCTAAAATACTTTTCTGAATCCTGGCCTACCACTACCTCAGACTCTTCAAAGGTCACAATCCTTCCTCTTCTTGTACAGATATGTAACATAAGCACCCAAGTATGTGACTATGCATCTACTTAAGATTACTCTTATGTGTAAGTACTTGCAAGATCAGGGCTTAGTAGACCATGATCTGACCTGTTCTGTGACTTCTCTGAATGGCTGTGGAGAGGAAACTTGAATATTCACCTACATACTGTAGTTTCCATTTCATGCATCTGATGTAGTGGGATTACACCCATGAAAGCTCAAGCAATAAATACTTTATTAGTCTTTAAAAATATCTCTAGATTCCCTTCCAAAAGGGGGAGCCGTGTTAGTCTAGGTCAGCCAAACAAACCAGGAGTCCTGTGGCACTTTTAAAGACTAACATATTTATCTCCTGAGCTTTCAAGGGAGAAAAATCCCACTTCATCAGACACTTTGAAGCAAGTGGGATTTTATCCCACGAAAGCTCAGGAGATACATAAATTTGTTAGTCTTTAAAAGTGCCACAGGACTCCTTGTTTGCCTAGATTCCTTGTTTGTTTTGCTGAACTAGACTAACACGGTTACCCCCCTGGAACTTGTCATTCATAGTAGTGGGTTTTTAAGGAAGCACTTGAAAGAGAAAAGCACAAATGAAGCAGCTCTGTACACATGACTAATTTAAAGGCAGAAGACAAAGTTATTTTCCATATGTGAGCTGGTGTTAACCTATGTTACAGATGCAGCCATTTATTTACAGATAATCCAAACTTCCATTTTTCCCAGAAGATCAGACTCCCTGAAAAATTATTTAAAATAATTCTCCATTTAAAAGAAGCGTGACAGCAAATATCATACTGCCCTGCTCAGAGAAAGTTGCAGGTTTTCTTATTTCTCCTTTCCATGACTGGGCCAGTATTCTCTTTAACGCCCCCACACAAAAATAAAAAATAAACATACACAGACAACTGTTCTTGGGTCATTTACAAAATGAAGCTTATGTATTCAGTGTGTGTATACAAAAAAGGGACAAATACAGAGATGCAAACAAAACATTAAAATTGCCATTAAAGGAATTCATTTTTTAAAAAAGTCACACAAAGCATGTTATTCCCAGAAACGGCTTTCATGTAGCAATGATGTTAACACCACGAGAAGGCAGATGGCATTGAAAGAACCCAAAAAGTTCAATTTAAATTAAGGAGAGGAAAAAAAGTAGATTAACCAATATTTCAGAGCATTCAACTGAATACACTCCATTAACTTGTCTGCACAGAAGCTCTCACACAAGTGCGTTCAGGTTTCTTATGTTGACTTCAGTAATATTTTTGCAGGAGATGTATTCTATTGATAACCTTGCGGGAAAAAATTAAAGGAGTCAAAGTCAATTTTGAGAACATTTTAATAATATTTCAAGGTCCCCTCCTCCCCCGTAAAATGGCTTGTGCTTCCACAGGTACAACAGTGAAGAAATAATTTTTGAGTCCATTTAACATGGCATATAAAAGATTGGTTTTACAAATATATCCTGAAAGTTTAACAATTGGTAACACTGTTAAGGTAAACATGGCCACTTCCCCTCTTCAAATGAGAGACTTTTCTTACAGCTGTGTTACAAGACAACTGCCATGTAACACCACCTATTCGAAGTGTGTGTGATGGAAGTGGAGTAACAACGCATACTTTTATACACTGGTTGCCCATGGTGCAGATAAAAGGAACCCAAGGAACTTGGTGAAGGTTAATAGCCCATCTGGAAAGTATAAATAAGCCCCATTAAAAATAAAGTGATTTGAGAGCCACTGTTTTCTTCAAAAGTAATTTCTGTTTGGTTGTCCCAGCAATTTATATTTCTGCTCTGCTGTTAGTTAAAACAAAGATACACGTCTTCCTCTAGCACTGAAAATAAATCCCCCCCTTGCCGCCCACATCTATTAGTCAGGAACAGTAGGCCAGATACTGTGGTCTTTACAAGAACAAAACTAATGCTGAAGCCAATGGGAATTTTGCTTGCATAAGGATCAGAGAGCCAGGGTAGGAGTTTTGTTTGCATAAAGAAGGCAGACCTTGACTGTGAATAAACAAGGTTACCTATCACTCTTCCTAGCACCAGCTTTGGGGACTGCTTATAATGCAAACGGTTATAAGTGGGAATTAAAGAATCAGCAAAAGGGAGAACCACGGGCGCAGCCAGATGAGATTTTCTGGCAGGACCTATCACTGATTAGGGTGGGCGTTGGGCCACTTCCTGCTTCCAGCCACATGACCGGAAGTAGGAAGTTTGGGAAGTGACTGGGCAGAGAAACTAAGCTTCCAGACACTCTAGTAACCTTGGCAACTGGAGTGTTGTGCAGCTTAGTGAGTCTTATCCAGTTACTACCAGAACTTAGCCAGCAGCAGGGGTAGCCAGCGGCAAAAAGCTGCCTGATGCTCCAAGTGTAAATGGAGCGCTGGCAGCAGAAGCAAAACTTTGGGTGGGCCGGCTTTAAAAGTGGATGGGCCATGGCCCACCCACGTCCACCCATAGCTTCATCCCTGGAGAGAACATCTGTGCTGCTCCCCCACTTTGCTTCTTTGTGATGAAGTAATCCTGAAAGGGTTTGTTTTTTTAAAACACCACCCTTCCCTAAACACTCTGGGTGTCTTGCACTGTGTCCCCTACAAACTATATGAACAGAAACTAAAATACAACAAGCTGTAAACTCAGCAGGAGTGTGGAAGACATTTTTAGCTAGAATATTTCAAAAACAATTTGGCTTTGTTAACATCTCCAATTGAACGGCCTAACAACTTTCTTCCCCCTAAGTGCTTTAGTTTCAGCCCCTCTGTATTTCAATTTAGGGGTGAGAGCTCTCACATGGCATCTGAGACAAGAAGTCACCCACAAAATTGGGGAAGATAAGACTTGACATTGCTCATATGGAGTAAATCCTCTCAATCCTTTGTAACGATCAGAGAAAATCAAGAGGGGCAGAAATCTTATTTTAAAATACCATTTGCCGCTTTCACTTTTAATATAAGTAGGAGCCATAGCAGAACAGTTCTGCATCAGAGACAGCTTTGTAACCAAGCTGGAATGCATTTCAGTGCCTTGCATTAGCAATGATGATGAATTCTTTTTGGCTGCTCTTTTGCACTCAAATTTAATGTCAAGGCTATCAGCATTGGAGATAAAGATGGATCTCTCTTGTAAGGCTCTATTTTGAAGAAGTTCCATTTCCCATAGTATGCTTAAGCCTTTAAAAATTGTGGGCAAGGAATTAACTTAGCTGCTGCAATAGCCCCAAAGAGAGCTATGAAAGCTCACCCCAATAGTTATGTTTTGCCTATTTGTGTATGTAAATATATAAAGTAATTACATAGACATTATGTAGGCTCTCAAAAATAATGAGTTATTTAATGTATGAAGATTAGGCAATGACCTATCCAAACCCCTTATGCTTCCTGACCATATTCTACAACAGGATTCCAAATAAAGGGAACAAAAAGAAAAAAAAAACACTACCTCTTAAAGCAGCAAAAAGTCGAGATTTTCTTAATGAAATGAACATTAACCATTGTTCGACTTGTCCAGAAAAAGGATTCGCTTCATTTTTTGACTATGCAATAAGTTAAACAAGCTCAGAAAAATCAACCAACAGATGCATGAATATCAAAATGGTTACAATCATGTTTATGTCATGTTTTGCATCAGAATTGATTTGCTGCTCCTAATGGAGCCAGTCTTTTCTCAATGGCTTTCTCCTTTTTTCCACCTATGCCTTAAGAATTTCTTCTCTGACTGTCTACACCAGGCTACTGTGAGGCACCAAGGTACCATACTTCATAATTAAAAACAAAGTCATGATTACTATGCATTACGCCACTAAAAGATTTTGCTTAATTGGACCATAACTAGAGAACAGAAAACGTAATACTGAATACTTGATGTACATTTTAGCCACTTCCCAAACAGCTGCCTGAAAAAAGGGAGAATATTAGAGCTGTAACATACAAGAACTGACAAGTGGAGACTTAAAAAGAAAGAAAAGACAAGTCTAGAAAAATACTTTCAGCAGAGCTGTGCTTCAAACAGCTTTGACCCATTCAAAATGAAACTGATGGACTAACTGGCAAAAATATTACTTATGGAATATATTATTGCTGACTTTTGTTGAGGGAAATGCAAAAGAACTGACAGATGTGATGGGATGGTCATTTAAATCATGAAATAAAGGGACCAGTTTGTTTTCTGTTGGAAGATGCACTTTCTGCAAATTCCTTTGTATGTATGTATCAGATACACAGAACAAATCTCAATAGTTCAGTAAAACTGATTTTACTCAGTTTAATTTATTCCAGATTAGTGAAGAGGGCTGGGGAAAGGGGATTCCCTCAGGTTCCTCCTACTGACAGTAGGAGATTATCTGGATTCATACAAATTAACTTCTGGAAGCTGGTTTTACTGGTAATGACTATCTCCCTTCTTGCAGCATTTCTTGTGTTCATCCAAGCCTGATGGGAATAGAAGAGTTTGGACACAGTCTTTCAAGGCCTGAAAAAGCAGAGGCCTGTAACTTCATAGTCTTGCACTTTAAGCAGTCATTTACACCAGGTCAAGGTGAGCATGCACATGCCACTGGGTTTTCACAGTAACATTTCAGACCCACTTTGTACGGGGTACCTGACTGGGCAAGGTGGGGGCATCACCTCCCATATCTAGATTATAATGGCAAAGGAGGGATGTAAAGAAGCTTGGGATGGAGGTGCTTTGGAACTTTTATGACTAGTCCATTAACTCTCACAGGGAGACAACACCTGCCGCTGGCAAGAACAGTTACTATCTATCCCTTCAAAGTGTCGGACAAAGTGGGATTTTCTCCCACGAAAGCTCGTGCGATAAATAAACGTGTTAGTCTATAAAAGTGCCCCAGGACTCCTGTTTGTTTTGCTGAACTAGACTAGCACGGCTCCTCCTCTGGAACTTCTCAGGAGTGTGAAGCATGATGCGGTCCTAGGAGTGCAAAGGGTCTCAAATCTAGGGCTCTCCTACTGTTAATCCTTACCGCCACAGGTTAAATCTGGGGACCTCGAGACAGCAATGCACATTTCTGAAAGTATGGTTTCATAGCCTCTTTCATGACAAGAGATCTCTAGCTAACAGACCAAGTTCGACAGAACAGGGTGGAGTCTGCCTCTCTCAGATGAGGTATATGCTAAGTAGAACAAATGCTGCATGCTGCAGAATGCATGTGGAACCTGAGGAATTTATACTGAAGAGGGCTAAGGAAGAGACAGTTTACACCCTACGTTTATGCCAGAAACCATGACAAAGAAATGAAGACTAAAGGCCTTTCCCTCCCCCTGTCTGGATGGATTGTTCTCCTTGGTGGAACAAGAGCCACAAGCCTGCCTTGTGAAAGTAAGGACTTGGGACATGGAATCACAAAAGGAGCTCACTGAAAAGGCACTAGGAAGAAGTGTACAATTCTAGACCAACAAGATTTGTCTATCCCCAACCAGGGAGTGTGACACGAAAAAGTTACAATTTGGGATTTGCACAGAGAACACTGTAGAATGACCTCCACCTTTTACAGCAAAATGAAAATAAAACTTAGAAAGAGAAGTAAAGCTATTTTCAAATTATTAAAATGCTGAATTTTTATACAGCAAAATTATATTGAACAGCAGCAGACGAAATAGTACGTCCCATCACCATAGCAAGGGACATATTCAATGTTCATAAGGTTAACTATAAAACAATTTTACAACCAAAATATGAACAGGCCAATTCAAGTATATACACAATATATTAAAATCATATAAATTATATATTTATACACAGGGCACAAAGATAGCAAATTTCAAGTGATATAGTAAATCACTTTAACAGAACTGAGTTTGGAATAATCTGTTTTACTTTTGATGATTTTCTCCCAAAGTCTTTCAAACTGAATAGATTGATACCTCATGTAAGTAGAGTACAGAGAGTAAGGATCAAAAATTATTATTCTCAACCAAATAAAGCTGGCAGAGTGGGATGGTAGATCTCATATGAAATTCTGATTTACTTATTTCCTTGGTAAACATGTATTCGTTCTTAAAAAAAAAAAAAAAATAGGAATTTCAGATTATCTACTGAAGATAAACAATGCATGCTGTTGTATGTATTTAATGACTACACTTGAATTCTGTTTGATTTGCAAACATTTAAAAAAATAGATCCTAGAACTTCTCAAGCTGCAAGAAAAGATTAAAAGATGGCAGTAAGTCAAACAAAAACTACAGGTAAAGTATGAAAGGGGGCTCTCCTCAAATCTGGCTAATATTACGTAAGTGAGTTTAAAAAACAGAAACCCGGTAGCTTATTCTTCTATTGCTGTAGTGCTACCCTTTCATTAATGCAATTATTAAACGGTTGCTACATCTTAATTAAACCAGTAGTTCCAGGCATGCAAGGCAAATGGCAAGCTACATTAAGCAGAAAGAAAGCAAAGACAGGACTACAAATATACAGAAATTCTCTGTTTAAAAAGGTAGAAACAACTTTACATGTGTAAAAGTAAATCAAATTTCACGAAATACGGGTTATAAAAAGATCAACCATAAACTATGTATCATGAACACTGGTTATTCACCACACTGAAAGGAAATCAAAGCAAATAGGAATTCCCCAGTTTCAAGTAATCCTTGATGCCTTTTTGGCCAACTGCATTATACCATAAAACACCATTGAACAGCATTTATATGCTACAATTTATGCAGTTAACCTTTCACGTATGATCCAAATTGATAGTTGTGTCTAGTTAACATTCACCTATTTTGCCCACACATTCCGTATTAGCTCTTTGAGAAACTATTCAAGTTAATTATATTGCAAATTAAAGACAAATTACATTCTGCATGTTCCTTCTAGATTTGAAAAAATAGGTTTTAAAGGCTTGTCAAAGTTTAGAAGAAAAAAATTTCCATTAAAAAATCCAAGATGAAAAATAATCATTAAGACATCTTTTTTTTTTCTGATCAAGGGTACTAATAAAAAGATTATTACAAACATACTACAATTTGACCAAGACGACTTCATGAATATGCCGCTGATGAGCATGCACCACCACTGATATCTGTCAAGTTCCAGGTATCAATGTATCCCCATTTTATCCCCCATCAGGTCCCTCATCCCCACCTCCCCATTAACAACAGTATTATAAAAAAGGTAAAATCTAGAGTTAGTGGCAAAATCTTCACAGTAAATTGTTAAAGAAAACGTTATTGTGGTCATTTGTAAAATGGGATCAGTCAATTGGACCCTGAAAAATTAGTTTGACGCAGTTGTGTTCCCCAGACAGCTGTGTTGCACAAAAAGGGCAAGCAGCATGAAATGCATGAGTACCGTGAGGCAGTGGAATTTGAGACCAGTATTTTGCAGATTTCTCAGAGCACACATGTCCACAAGGGGTGAAAGCATAAGTTGGAGGACCAGCGTCCACGTAAAACCCTGCCTCACAACCAAGCCAAAGAGGCACATAGGGACCAACAGTTCTGCACATAGGACACTCGCGCTCATTGGCTTCTGTGTCACTACGATGTCCCCAATTGTGATAGCCGTGAACGTGACCACAGCTGAGGTAAGCCCAAGGCTGTTTTTCTTCTACCACATCCTTACGGTTGATGCTGGGAAATGCTAAAGTGTTCAGCCCAACAGGACACTGTGGCCTAGCAGCATTTATCTCCTGTCGCAAAGCTTCAATGTGTTTCTGAGTTGGTGTGTGAAACAGACCATCTGCTGTTCTCCACAGAAGGGTGGCTCCACACAGGTCAACAAGAGAGCCATCTTGTAGGATGTTGGTCTCATTTTCTACCTAGAGTAGAACGCAGACGTAAGTTTGAGATGCATCTTTTACAGATAACTTCGCTAGTTCTGTGAATGATTCAATCTTCCTCAACACATACCTCTTCCACCCACAATTCTCTGGTAAAATTCTCGACTGTTTATGAACCACCTCATTAGAAATTATTTTCTCTCCCTGCCCCTTTGATCTCTCCCTCTCTCTCCTCCTCCTCCCCTCCCCAGCATGGGTCTTCCTTGGATCTCTCTTACCTTTCTAGCATGGATTTTCTCTATGGTTGTCTCTGTTCTACTTACAGGATTTGGAGAGTTCCCACCCATTCATTTTCAGAAGTATAGGGTGGTCAGTTGTATCACTCCTTTAGAGTTTTCAGCTGTGCTTTGTTTCTTTGGGGTGGGTGGCAAGTGACACGTTATACTGCAGATACCCGTGCTAGCCAAATTCACAAATACCTTTGTAACTTGAAAACTAGAGCACAACATTAACTGACACCTGAATCTCAGCCCAGGATTTTCAGAAGTGAGGAGACCCTTTGACTCCTATTGACGTCTGTAAAAGCTGTTGGGTGGGGCTCACCTCTTTTGAAAGTCAGGCTCTTAGTGTATATGCAGACATTGTGTACAAACTGCGTCAGATTTACTATCTAAAAACTCACATTTTCTTCTCTAAACAAAAGCAGGTGATTATGTAACATTTTGAGAAATTATACTGAACAAAAGAACACAGTTTCAGTGCAGCTTTCTCTAATTTGTTTTAATGTCACAAACATATCAGCACCTTGCACTGTTGCTCCCACCCAGGAAATGATGAATGCACGTGGAAATCTGGGGGTGACATTAACGGAGAACAGACATGCTACTCAGGAATGATATGTATGCCAGTTTTACACACTGCTGGTGGGTGGAACGCCCCATACTGCTATATCAAATAACTATCCTGGATATTAAACAGACCATTTCAGTAAGCTTGGCTAGCAGGAGGAGTAACCACACTTGATATTTTAATCTAGCCCAAATGTGTGGATTACGCACAGCAAAGCAACCCCCTAAAAATCTAAATAATGATAGAATAATTTATTGATAAACAGTAATTTACAGAGAGTGCTCTAGGTACAAAGTTGAGTGGCCAGAACAGAAGCTCATCAAATGAAGAAGCATTTCTATCAGAGAATTCCTTTACACGCAGAGAAGGAAAAAAGGTTCCTGGCATCATGGCCAAGCTCGTGGATTTATTTTCATGAAACCAGTCGGAGAATACTAATCACAGCAGTATAACCAGTTTGCCATGTAATTTTATTTAAATAGGAAACCAGGGTGTTCTGGCTGTGGGAGAGGGGACATTCATTCTAGTTCCACTTGTCCTCAGCAGCGCTAATTAGGTGTTTAGCTAACAGTGCACAATTCTATACCGCCATTGTTCTTTTGAATATAGCAAAGTCATCTAGAGCCCAGGATATGGTGCTGCCCCTCTTTATACCACTTACAAACCAAACAAGGGTTAAATAAGTCAATCCATCTTTGCAAGAGGTGGGAACACCTGGAGGAATAGTGAGTGCCCACTGAGAAGGGATTGACTCCTGCTTCTAAGAGCTGCAATCCTAAGCAACCCAGGCAGGGATCATCAGTTCTTTCTTCAAGAGATCTGTAACAGTCAGGGAGGGAGGGAACGGATGCAGAAAAGCAATCTCCTGGATTCCAGTGTTCAAGACACAGCAGGAGTGTTGTCATGCAGTGGGGAGAAGGGGAAGCATGAGTTGACCTTTAAGAAAAAATCTGAGGGGGAAAATGGATGAGAGAGGGCTGGAAAAAGATTACTTACACTTCCCCAAGCCTCAGAATAAAAGCTGGGTGGCTGAACAGTTACACTCCACTGTTCCTTAGAAAAAAGGGAGGAAGGGAGAGCTAGGCAGGAGAGCACTGTAGCAAAAAAGCAGGACACAGGTTGAGGTGTGCAAAGACCCCCTCATGGCCTTGGTGAGAGCATGGGGACCTGCTTTCTCCTTGTTACTGGCAGATCAAAGGGCAGAAAGGCCTCTGGGGTGATTAAGCAGGTGTCGGAGAAGCAATGGAGCTCACGTCTCAGGACAGACTCAGCAACCTGTTCAGATCTCCCAAGAGGGCCCTCCCTATCTTTGAGTGGGGTGTGTGCGCTCTCTCCCTGATCCCCCGCCAGTCACCAGTCTGACAATATTATACTTCATGTACCGCACACCTCCAATAGCACAGTTCTCAGCGCCAAAAGGAAGATGTTTTCGTGTTAATAGTACTTCTCAAAAAGCAGAGTTATTTAAAACCACTTACTAGCTTCCCCCTTTGCTGAGCAGATCTGGTTTCTCGTAGAGTATATACATCACCACAGACTGAGATCTCCCGCCACACTCCAGGTTTAGATTCTTCCGTAAACCCTCCTTTTGGATGCATGACCAGAACGCCATTGGTTGTTAATCCGTCCATGTGCCCATCAGGATTTTTCCATTTTGCTGCTTTTTCCTAGATGTTACACCATAACAATGGGAAAGGAGGAAAACTTTCACTTTCAAAGCCTCAAGTAGGAAGGGCACTCAAGAGTATTTCACCAGGAGTTAGTGTTTACAAGGCTAAAGAACACTTTGTTGGTGAAATCGGAAGCTAGTGGGTGATATTTTCAAAGCAACAAGAGATGTAGCCACACATTTTTAACCAGTATTTTTACTTTTGCAGAAAATTGTTACTTCTAACTCAAAATGCAACTTGTCACACATAGGAGAGCCAAGATGCTTGTGCAATCACTATGTTGAGCATATCGGTTAACTCTCAAATCCTGAAGATGCTGTTAGCCACTCCGGTTTATATATAATTATAATGTTGACTGTGGCTTGTACTGGGTGGCTGTTATCTTTTTCTTTGGTAGCTAGCTCTCATATAAGCAAAACAATTCCACTGTAAGTTTAATCAATACTTAGTCAGAACTCATTAAGTTGTAACCTGAAGAGCTGTTGCCTGTCGTTTCAAACAAAAACGTGGCCACTAAAGGTAGACTCAGATAGCAAAGACAGGTAGAAGTCACTCTGAAGAACTAAGAGTGGTATTAAATTTGAGGTTCCCAGACATTTCTTAAATGACAGAATAAATGAGGTTTTAATAAACCTAGGCCACAAAGTCAATGGGAATATATATAACTTATAATAAGCAAGCAAATTCTTGTGCTTAAAAAAAGTGATATGACAGAGAGGCTATTTTTGATTGTAAATAATATAGCTATCAATAGTACTTACTCCAAGAAATATGTTTTTAGAAGAGTCAAATCCTGCTGCAAAAATCCTTGCCGTATATGGTGCATTCCTATCGCAGACAATCCTGCACGCAAACCTGGATATGGTACTTTGTGTGATCTGAGTTTCATCATTGTTTTGACTGCCAGAAATGGTATCTGTTACTACGAAGTCTATAGGACTTTCTGTTGATCTGCCAACCTGCAACAATTCAAAAGGCATTTGATGTACAGTTCTCGAAATACACCTCACAGAAACATCAATGGTACCATCTTGACAAAGTAAATTTTGATCACATCAATTATCTACTGTCTGCCAACAGTGTGGATAATGAAATTCCTGCTGTGGACCCAGTCATATTTTCACATGTTTGCCCTAGGCAAAAATTCACCATTTTCACAGCAGGACAGCTTTTCATTTGATAAAGCTGCTATGGCTGTGTATGTAACTGCAAATCTAAAGCAAATTATTATTATTTTTTTTTTTAAAAAGGGAGATTTTTGCTAGTAGTGTGAAAACTTTGGTTACTGCTTTACTTCAAACTCCCTTTTCTTCAAAGAAATACTATAATTCTACATTCTGAGAAATAAAAGTTAAACTTTAACTGTCTACAGTCTTTTAAAACTGCCATGAAATTAAAACATGTTTTAAAACCAAAATAGCATTTAAAAAAATATCCTAATAGAAAGTGAGAGTCTAATTCATGTTTTAGCCATCATGACCTTTGATACACAAGATTTTCAGGACAGGATACTCATTTGGCCACATGTGCTTGAGCCACACATATTTAAACAAGACATTTTAACTAAGTGTTTTATGTACTAAGCACTTACTTGTCGAGAAAAATACAGCTGCTGAGATTAGGAAAGAATCTCTCATAAAAAGCCTTACACATTTAATCCTTTCCCCCTATATCTATAAAACAATTCTAAAACAAGGAACAACTGTACATTTGGAACTGCAAATTAGAAAATGGACAAAGGAACCTGGCTCCTTAACATAGACAATACCGAGTTGGTACCGGCATTTCTATATGCAAGTTGGGTTGGTACACCATTCCGGACTGTGATCAGGCAGTTACAGTTCAGAAAGCAAAAAATCTGAAAGTACTTCTGAACAGATGCCTTTGGACCTGCTGCTGACCAAAATGAAATGGTAACTATTTGGTATGCCAATGTATTTTAATGCCAAGAATCCTCATTTATAACTTTTCAATGAAGACCTTAAAAAAAAGTGAGTGATGAGGTTACACACTGCAGTGTTTACTTGCACTTCATATGGCTCCATCATTATGCATAAACATCTCTGGAGGTAAACCAGAGCCAATCTCTAAAACACACCCTGTAAATCCACTCTGTCCGTACAAAGAGAGAGGAAAAGCTCTTCAAGACTTAAGCAAATTTCTGACACTACTAGTATTCGCTATCAAATGAACCTGTATCTATGATATGAAGAGCAATTCCATTTTTTAAAGCCCTGTGTGATGGGGCGGTGGCCCTGCACTGGCCTTTAAGGGGTTAATAAGGGTCAGGGAGCTGCAGCCAATTGGCTGTGAGCGTGAGAGGAGCAATCAGGGGCCAGGAGCTCAGTATAAAAGGGAGCAGCAGGGCTAGCTGCTCAGTCTGCTGAAGGTCCTCTTCCCAGCTGGCAGGCTGAGGGAGTCAGGACCCGGGAGAGCTCTGAGGCCAGGTCTACACTGGGGAATTTAGGTCGACTTTACTAAGTCGACTTAGAGAGTCTACACAGGACTTCTAAGTCGACTTAAGGTGGGCCATACTAAGTCGACTTAGAGAGTCTACACTAGACTCTCTAAGTCGACTAGTTAGCTCCAGAGGGAGGCTAGGCTCCTCTGTGCTGTGGATACTCACCAGCTACTACAGATCATACAACAGAAACACTAAAGCAGGAATATATCCCTGCAACAAACCACGCTGCCAACTTTGCCCTCATATCTACACTGAAGACACCATCACAGGACCTAATCAAGCCACCTACTCCATCAAGGGCTCATTCACCTGCTTGCCCACCAATGTGATTTATGCCATCATGTGCCGGAAATGCCCCTCTGCCTTATATATTGGACAAACAGGACAGTCTCTGCGCAAAAGAATAAATGGACACAAATCTGACATCAGAAATTGCAACACTACAAAACCAATAGGGGAACACTTCAATCTCCCTGCTCACTCCCTTGACGACTTGTTAATAGCTGTGTTGAAACAGATGAATAACAAATCACAGCTTCAAAGAGAGACTGCAGAACTCGAACTTATATGCAAATTTGACTCAGTTGCCTTGGGGTTAAACAGGGACTATGGATTTTTCTCTCATTACAACAAGTGATTTGACCTCCCCCTCCTCTATGTGCTGTTCCCCAGTGTTTGAATCCTAACACCTATTCTGAATTGCTGTTACAGCCTGACCTGATCCTATGTCATACACTTCCCTGCATTTAATTTCCTCCCATTCTGTAAGTTTCCCGTCTTCAAAGCGTCTGACGAAGTGGGATTTTCTCCCACGAAAGCTCAGATAAATAAATCTGTTAGTCTTTAAAAGTGCCACTGGACTCTGTTGTTTTTCTACAATAGACTAACACGGCTACCCCTTTGGGATTCCCCAGTACCGGTGACAGCCGGTGCTAAAAAAATCAGGAGCACTCGGAAAGCACCACCTTCAGTGCGGCTCACCCAGCACCAGAGACAGCTGGTGCCAAGGAGACGGAGAGCGCTTGAAAGGCACCCCCATCGGCGCTGCTCACCCAGCACCAGAGACCGCCAGCGCCGAGGGGCCTGGGCATATTGCAGAGAGCACCACCTTCGGCGTGGCTCACCCACTACCCGATACCACTGGTGCCAAGGGAACTAGTAGCATTGCCAAAAAACTGCCACCTTCGGTGCAGCTCATCCGGTGCTGGAAAACAGCCAGTGCTGAGGAGACCGGGGCATCTCGGGAGCGCCACCTTAGGCGAGGCTCCCCTGGCACCGGGGTCTGTCAGTGCCAAGGGGTGAGGTGTGCTTGGAAGGTGCCACCCTCAACGTGGCCCACCATGCCTCAGAGACAGCCAGTGCCAAGGCGACAGGGAGTGATTTAAAAGGGCCACCTTTGGTGCTGCTCCCCCAGAACTGAAGAACATATTGCAGAAAACCCCGCCTTCACCCAAGACGGCCGGTGCCCGGGGAGATGGTGCGGTGCAAAAAGAAAATGCTGCCTTTGGCGTAGCTCGCTCGGCACTGGAGACAGCTGGAAGTATCGCAGACACCTACACCAGAATATATGTGAGCAGCTGCTCAGAGAAGAAATACTACAACAGAATCTCAGAGTTCTGAACACCGGGGTTATGAATGATACACCTCGTTCGGAACAGGAAGTATGCAACCAGGGAGCAGCAGAGACCAAAATAGCAAACAGAGGATAGTATTATGATAAACATGAACTACTAAAAGATAAAGGGAAAGTTTTAGAGAGATTTGACAAAAGTAAATAGTGTTTGGGCAAGTGTTTCCTACTGTATTTTTTCCAGCTCTGGAATCTAATTCAGAATTGCTATTAGAGTTTAACACATTTTTATTTTATTTTAAATAAATGGTCCTGTTGTCCCTGAAACCATGACATCAATCCAAGTGTTAACGCTTGGTTTTCTGTAAAGCCATATCAAATCAACTGGCAACAGGGGACCTCAATTGTTTTAGCCATAAGCAGTAAGATCTATAGGCTTGAAGGTTTTATTTCTTGTGCCCATCAGGCTTAGACATTTCTGAAATGAGACCGTCAACTACTTGAACAGGTGCTCCAAAGAGGAGGGAGCTAGGCTGTTCTCAGTAGTAACAGAGGACAGAACAAGGAGCAATGGTTTCAAGTTGCAGCTGGGGATGTCGAGGTTGGATATTAGGAAAAACTTTCTCACTAGGAGGGTGGTGAAACACTGGAATGTTTTACCTAGGGAGATGGTGGAATCTCCGTCTTTGGAAACATTTATGGCCCAGTTAGAGAAAACCCTGGCTGGGATGATTTAGTGGGAGTGGTCCTGCTTTTAGCAGGGGGTTGGACTAGATGACCTCATTAGGTCCCTTCCAACCCTATGATTTTTTTGTTAAATGGCATAGGATAAAGATAACCCTGAGATGTTTATATCTGCATTGATAAAACAAATATTTGTACTAATCTTATGATCTGATATGCCATTCTTTTAATACCAAAACTTGCATAGAATTACTTCTGTGTAACTTCACACCACATATTAATGCAGTCAAAGAGTTTTTTAAAAAGTCTCTCAACCATTTAAAAAGTGAATTTAGCATTTGCTAGTGGCACTAAATTCACACAGGACTACCAGAATGAAAAACAGCAGCATATTGACCCTTTTAAGTACTACAGACTGAATAAAGGCATGTAATAACTCAGACAAAGTAAGATGATTTAATTCCTCGTAAGATGAACGTCTATGGCCTTGACAAGAAAGTTTGTGCCAGTATTTTTCCTGAGTGTAGTGACCCTAACGAGGTAAAAAAGTTCTTTGTTTTCATATAGTTACATTAAAAATAACCTCCTTTAAGAGAATCTTACTGTTGCAAAGTTACGCATCCTAAAGTTAGACGATGCCAGAAGCAAGGTTGCCAGTGCGAGCAGTGTTCAGCCCCTTTGTTCCTATGTGTTATGAGAGTCTTTAATTACAAGGGGACATGCTATTCCTCCGTAGGAGCCCTGCCTCCTTTAATGCATAGTTCCCACCCCTGGCTCCCCCCATTATTCCAATTCCTTGCCCCACTGTCTTCTGCCCTTTATTACTTCTGACTCTCCCTCCCCTTTCCTACGTCCTGCCCCCAAACACTGTCTTTCTACTCCGTATCTTCTAACTGTAGTTGTAGCCTGAGCCTTAGTGCTTATTAATGATCCCAAAGGCAACACATGCTTCTTTTCTGTGCCATTTCTGCACCTACTATGGTATCCTTATAGAAAATAAAGAGTGGTGGAAGGGTAAGGATGTTGAACAGATACTGGCTCAGGGTAAAAAAAGACAGACTGTACAAAATTTCAGAGTGCCCAGACATTAGGAAGAGCAACTCCAAGTGTTGTGATGAGAATTCTATAGCACAAAGGTAATCCCTAAAACGAATAGAAATGGAGGTGTTTGCACAGACTGCATAACAAGTATACAATTTTAATAAGCAGAGTCTTACCTGAAACATATCTGTATCTTTATCATGTGTATACTCCACTACAACTGTTTGGTTTCTGGATAACGTATAAGAAATACTGTGTTGACCTTTACAGCTGATGGCCTGTTGAGGAAGAGGGAAAAAAAAGTATTTTTCATTAAACATTATAATCAGACACATTTCACTATATAAACACCTGATAATAACCAAGAAAAGGAGAACAGTGAACAACATTCATTACAAGACTGAGGAAATTGATACACAAAGAAAATCCCTTAGTTCTTACAATGGATTTTCTGATTCAAGTACAGCATCAGTGTGCTCACTAAGTATTTTAGGAAAACAAGCGTATCTAATATTCCAGAAATTCAGAACCCTATTATATCATTTTTGTTTTTGAAATCTCATCATGGGCTTAAAAGTTACTAGATTTCTGAAATGCTGCATCCACACACCCCTCCCCATTCTCCTCTGCAGAAAAGACAAAAGAGAAGTAGACACTATACTTATGCAAGACTTATTTTTTATTAAAAAAGAGGTTTACTCGATTTCAGCAACTTATCTAAAGCTGAAGTAGCATCAGTGATTGATATATATATAAAAAAAGAAGTTTAGAGTAGCAATTCATTTGAAACAAAATGATGTTTAAGCTTTCTAAATTTACCAGAATGGAATTACATTGAATATACAACATAATCATTATAAAAAACGAGTCCAGATAATAAGAGAATACATTAACTGCATGTAACCTCCACGATCATTTCCAAAGAATATTCAATACAAATAATACTGTTTTTTTTTAAAACACTTTTCAGCTTCATTTATCAAAGTACCGTCTTAAGAAGCTAATTATACTTTAATTTTCAGAAGGCGAAGTGAAATACTAACTAAACTATCTTCAGTGACAACTATTAGAATTTAATAACTACATCTTCAGAAAAAAGTGAACTTTAACTCATTCCAGATGAATTCTACGTCTTTAGTTTTTAAAGACAGAACAGTTAGGCTCAAATTATTGAGATCAGCATCATCTGCAGAATTAATAGTTATCCCGTATGCAGATGCATTTATATAAATAGAATTTCTGAAGCACAGAGTACGTATAACAATATAGTGGCAATTTAAGTCCATTAAAAGTGCCCCAGTTCAACATTATTACAACACTACAAAATGATTCCACGATCAATTATATCAACTGATTTTTAAAGAGATATTCTATCACACTGGAAATTTATCTTTATTTCTCTTCAAATAACAGTATTCAACATAGAAAATTATGTCTAAATTGAGCAGATTAGTGTACTCTATATTGCTTCAGATAAAACAATTTTCAGTGATTTTATTTTATTGAGACACTTTAAATGATCTCAAATCCATTGAGTTCATTTCTTAAACAAACCACTAAAAGCTTTTTAGAGTAGCATTAAGGGCCTGAGAAAACCATTAAAAACAAGAAAACAGAGCAAAGTCTAAAATTTCAGCCTGACAAAACTTGGTTTTTTTTTTTTGTTTTTTTTTTTTTTTAAACCACACTTATAAAGAAAGAAGAAATGCTTCCCATTGATCCAAGTGCAGATGTTCAACCATATTCAGTTTTATGGAATATAATTTACAAAATTAAAGAGGTTACAAGATTTTAGGCTATTAAGTGTTTTATGAATTTAGCATCAATAGACAAAAAACTGGACCATTTTTCATTACGAGTTTACACATGTACTGTGATCACAGATAAGCTAATTTCTCATTTGATTTATGCAATCTATCCCATATAATTATAACTGCTATAATGTATAGTAAATTACCCAAGTTCCATGCATTTATAACATTAATCATAACTTCCGCACCCTGTTAGAGTCACCTGATATCTATTTAGATCTCATCCTGCAACTAAAGACAATGGGGCTCCAAGCAAGTCAGCGGATAGCCAGAATGTTAAAAACTGAAGGACTGGGTCTTAAATTGTAAACTGTTCAGGGCAAAATAATCTTTTCCATTTTGTACATACAGCACCTAATACAACAGGATCCTGAGCCCTGGGGTCTGTGGGTGCTACTGCAGTACAAATAATATCTTAAAAACAGCATACATAACAAACGAAACATTTTTAAATGTAAAAAGCAGAAAAGTTTAGTATATACAACCACATTTACAAGCATTAAGACAATGCTAGTGAAAAACATTAACGGGGGTTGGAAAGACTAACTACCGACTCTGGAAATACAGGTCCCCTCTATGTTAGAGCTAACGGGCACATTTCACAGTGCTGTATATAACTGAAAGAGCAAATCAAGTGAGCTTTTAGCCTAGACAGTTAAACTAGTCTGTTTTTTTTCCAGCATACCAGTATACTGCTGTCAATATAACAAATGCTTTCTACTTTCATAGCATACCACGGATCTTTACAGGTATTAATTATGTGGGATAGACTGCATAAATCTAACCAGAATTCTGGCCCCATTAGCATGTCTGATCATTATTAGATTGACCCTGACCAATATTTTCTCTGAAAAACTAGGCCAGGACAAGCCTATAAGTTATTTTTATCTTCATTCCCCCAGTCTTTGGATAGGAGTTCAGCCCTTGCCAGTCAGTGAGAAGGCTAATGTAACTTGAAAAACAAATCTTTTTGATGTATGAGCTTTATTATTAGGTCCGTCACAAATTTCACCATACCCCAATGAATCCTAAACCACACACTCACTAATGCAGTAGGGCTTTAACTCCAAGAGAACATACTTTCCACAATGAATACAGCCCAGGCAGTTGCTCCAGTTCAAATACATTTCCATATGCATTTTCATTACTTGTCTTAGAAAGCAATTGTTCATTAACATAAAGCTGAAGTCAAAAGACTTGGGCTGGTTTATGCAGGTGGCAGTAATCAAAAGAGATACGCAATAGACAGAACGCAGGTTGCGTCTCTGCCACTGACGTACTTACACTGAGGTACCATGAGTCTTCATGGCACTCTGTTGAGGGGAATCACCCCCCGTTGACACTCTCTTTTAGGGAGGTGGATAAATTGAGTCAACCGGAGAGCACTCTCCTAATGACTGAGCGGGACTCCACTGACCTGCTCAAATCGATGCTGCTGTGTCAGTTTAGACATACCCAGTGAAACTATATGAGGAGGAGTGACTAGAGGGACAGGGAAGGAGGGGAACAATCAGGTAACGTGGCCAGGTGGCAATCTGCCACAGCAAGATTAGGAAAAGTTTTAACATCACAATTAAAAAAAAAAAAAAAAGTTACATGATCCCAAATTACTCTTGCAATCATGTCACAGTACTGCCAATCCCAAAGCGTTCTAACAGGCCCTGAGAGTCATGAGAATGTTTTAAATCTTGTTACTTTAAGCCAAACTTTGGTATTTTACTTTATTTTATTTTTGTTATTTTAAGCCAAACAGTTTGTTTTTGTTTTTGAGTCTTTGCGGTTTGTGCTATCAAGATTTCCACCACAACCACAAAGATTAGAAGTTCATGTCATTTTTTAAAAAAAATAATGCGGAGTGTCGCATAATGATACCACTTCAGGAACTGGGGTTTTGACTAAAACATTAAATATCACAAGATCTGATAAAATTGCAAAAGTTGGCAACTAACTTAATTCACTACCCAAAAACTTCATTAATGCAGATACAAAGTTGGCCAGCAGTGCCCCATATACCCTTCTAAAATGTCAACCACACCTATACTTGAACCTCTGGAAACCAGAAAGCAGAGCATTAAAAGTGTATATGAGCCCTGCAACCTTAATTCTTTCCCTTGGAGTTGGCAAGAGCAATTTGGGGGGATATACTGTAAGTTTGATTCTGCCAGAGCAGCCCTATGATAAGCAGGCAGGAGGAATAATTATGTAAATGTGCTATTTTATGCGCTGTGGTGCTCCTCACACTTGTATTCTCTCATTTGTCTGCATACACTGTAACCGCCCTACATTGTGTATTGACTGATGCATGGATTACATGCAACAGGTTGCCATAGTGCAAGCTGAGAAATGAAGACGGGTGCATCCACCCTCATGGACTCCTCACTTCTGTGGGGGGAGACATTGGCTGTGCAAGTAGAGGAGCACAAAAGCCTGTTTGCCATGGAGATTCACAGCGTGTCAGTGCACTACAGGTCGAGACAAGGGCAGGTGGTATTCCAGCAGGGAATCTGGCACCTCTGGTTTATGTAAAGTAAGTGAAGTGGTTGATCACAGGCCAGGGGTAGCCCACAAATTATATCTATACTGCAGCCAGAAGCAAGCTTCCCCACCTATATAGACAGACTTGTGTTAGCAGGGCTAACACTGGAACACTAAAGTTCCAGAGGGAAATTTGTTAGTCTTTGAGGGTGCATCTACACTCGCAACTTAGGTGAACTTAAGGACGCTTAAGCCGACCTACACAAAGCCGTGTCCACATTGGGCTTTTATTAAGTCGACTCAAGTGCTTCCTTAAGTCAACTTAGTAACAGCTTAAGTCGACTTAATAACACCACCTCTGAAGGTCGACTTAAGCCTTAAGTCGACTTCTTCAATTGACTTAAAGTCAGTGTGGACGGGGAACAGCGCTAAATTGACCTTATTAAGTCAACTTAAAGCCAGTGTGGACAGCTATGTCTACTGTTCAGTCGACTTAACAAGGGCGAATTAAAGTGTAGCCACTCTGTTAAGTCGACTTAACTTTACAAGTGTAGACATAACCTGAGATAGCACAGGATTCCTGTTTTTACTAGAACACTAAAGATATCTATGCAGACATTGCAGCTGGGGTTCTGAAGCCCGTGGGACTGGGTGGGCTCAAGAGCCTGAGCCACAACATCTACACAGCTATTTCTAGCATGCTAGCATAAGTTTACCTAACCGGGCTGCGAGGTTTGTTCTCAGCTGCAGTGTAAACATACCATTGGGTGCTCATTAAGTCTACCCTAAATACAACTTTTGCTTTAGTGAGGACACAGTTTGACAGTTTTTTCCTACTATAACCATGTGCTGCATCTTTGCAGTGCTCCACGTTATCTGGAAGGACAGAGTGAAATGCTGTCTCTCGGGGCAGGATGAGCCATCACTCAGAGGGAAGAATTCAGGTTGTTGAGTGGGGCTGATGTGTACTATAAACCTCTAAAAAATAAGAAATATGCCATCAAACTTCTGGAGGAATAGGAGGCAGTGCCGGTCAACCTTAACTCTAATGCAGAGTTCTGAGGTAGTTAATAATTTAGTCTTTTTGAGGAAATGACAGTAGTGCAGGAGATACAAATGGAAAGTACCTCTGGGTGTGGGGGGGTGCTACTCAGCTACCAATTCTGCCCTTTCCCCAGCCCCTCTGCAACTACTGTAGTGCTCCAGGAGCCACGGGGGAAAAAGAAAGGCGGAAAGCAATATGCTCTACTGGATGCAGCAAGGGTGAGGGGAGGGGAGTCCCAGATGCTATCTTCCATTTTGAGGACTAGAGGAAAGGCGCTCTGCAAAATCCTCTGCAGCATGTCAGAACTGAAGAGGAGATGTGAATTGATCCAGTCAACCCTATGGGTTCTCTTCCCATCGAGTCTTAGCCCCTATTATGAAATACCCATTTTCAAGACAATCTTCCTATGCATGTTTTTTTAAAGGAATTTGACTATTAGCTCCTTGTTGGGAGGCTGTCCTGTATCTGAGGAACTCCTTGACCAAATGACCCCAAGGAATATCCCCTAGCCCTTCTCCTCCTGTGGCATTCAAGAAAATCTTACTATGCATGCATATGGGTTCTAGAATACTTTACTAAAATCAACTCCTTATTAAGGATGTCTTATCACAGTATCCCTTTAACAAATGGCCCCAAGACTCTACCTGTATCTCTAATATAGCACAGCAGTATTATGGTGGGGTTATTGCACCATCACTGGTAAGATTGCATCAAGATTTCTAGGGTATTTTCAAATGTATACAATTTTCCATATTAATATGTGGGGGTGCAACATCAATTGCACTTTGATAGGACTTTTAGAAAGGACCAATTGACTAAAGCTTTATTTCTGCTAGACCCCTTTTTCCAGAAATTACAGCATTTCATAGCAATTGATAGCTTTGAATCCTTTGTTTGCAGGGATTTAAAGTGAAATAGAGAAAGGAGATTTTAACTAGTGAATAAGGATCCAAAAGAAGGTCAGACATAACATATTCCCAATGGCCATGAATCCAAAAGTCAGAGTCAGTGGTACTTTTGATACTGGAAAAGCAAACAGTGATCAATGGAATTTTGTCCAAATCAGAACAGAATCTCCTGTTCACTTAAAACTAGGAATTCCTCTCTGAATCATGAGATACTTTCAAATAAAATTCTTTTCAATTTAAATAGTCATGCTACTTACGCCTAAAGACCAACAGTTTGCAGGCTTTTATTCCATATTAATGTAAAAACTAAACATCAATTAACTAGCCAAAATTATTACTTTTGTAACTTCAGTAAAGCTGGAAATTTATACTGACTTACGATAGTGGATACAAGAAAATTTCACTTAATAGTTGCAACCTTTGGTAAGAGAACATTGTCATGGAAACTTCATGGGCTTTGCGTGCATGGGGAGGGAAGGAAGAAGAACCTGTATTAAGCAGAATCTGATCCCAGCTGTTTAAAAAAAAGAAGTCTCTCCATCTGCTTCCTATTCAGCTGCATACCAGATCATCTTTTCAAGTTATTGCTTTCTTGAGCAAAAGAACAAATGAGCGTTTACATTAGCATTACAACAAGATCTTTAAGCTTAAGAAATTTCAGCCTACTGTACACGTTTTGGGTATCCAAACTAACACCTCCTCAGCCTTTAAACACTCAGCGGCCAATATTTTCTTACCAGCAGCTAAATGAGCATTATGGGACACTCCTGATGAGATTGGATTTGCTAACAGTTAGACTGAGGACAGACAAAAAAGGAAAAGGAGACGCCAAAAAGACAAATGTAAACGAAGACCAGGTTTTTTAAAATGCTGCATTTATTGAACAGTGTTGTGACAAGAAATAATTGCAGGATTATTGGAGTTAAAATTAAATGAACAAAAAACTGTGCACAAATGGAATGCAAACATTTACTGAAAAGATTACAGTGCAGCTCAATTATTTTCTAAAACCAAATGATATAAATGCTAACAGCTAAAAATCACACAATAAATCCCTAATATGACAAACTGCAAAAGGAAGATATTTTTGCAGTTTCTAGGCCATATGCAGAAACTCAAACTAGGGCTAAATTTGGCCCTCTGTCCACATATGCACAAACTACACATGGGAAGCTATTTTCAAAAAGACAAATGTTGCTAAAAGTGACTTGGAACTAGTTTTGTACGATGCAATCCTATCAATGTTGTGTTTCCTTAAAGAATAGTATTCGTATTGAAGTTACTTTTGGTACAGGATACTACAAAAATGTTGAACTAAACATTCCTCGGAGTCATCAGATGATTTCTCATGCAATAGAATCCACTTATTAGTAACAACAATAATTCAATTCAAGGGGACAAGCTCACCACATCCAGTACTTGGCAATGTATTGCAGTGATTAAGTAATGGATTCTTGGCACATACTGTTCCTTTAAATGTCATGCCCGACATAGCTACTGGGACTGAGCTTCCAGGCAAACTGATTTATAACCCTACAGTCCTCCTCAGTCTGGTTACTGCAAAACAATCCTACAGTGAAACCCATGGAACGTGGAATCAGTTGGCATTAACTAGAACAGATTTCCCACACTTTCTCCACATCCTTCCATTTCCCTGCGCAGGACACAATCTTCTTCAAAAAACTTATTTGCACCTGCTAATGCTGGACTTGTGTGTTTGTTAAGATTTTCCTCAAACATCATTTACGTTTACCATTTTTCTTGTCTTACTCACCAAATGATGTCACTTACCCCACCATCTGCCTATATAAAGATTAGTAAAGTCCATTTGCTCCATTGTAGAATTTGGTACCACACATAATTTTAAGGAAAAAAATAATAACCAGCCAAGACTGGAGAACAGACTGCTTTTTCTCTAAATACACAGCACTCTTCAGTGATTGGTGTGAGTTCACCAGCAGAGTGAACTATGAGATGTCTCACCAAAGAGGAGCACATGATCCACACTGAATGAGTTGAAACGTCCCTAGAGAGAAGAGACCTCAGGCAGTGTGCAAGAAACAGGAGATGCAGGTTTAAGAAGTCAGGTCACTGCTGAGGTTTCCAAAATCATTAAATAAAAATGAATGACTACAAACATACCACATTTGTGTCAGGAGACCTGGCTTTTTTCTCTTCTTCTAGGATTTAGAGAGGGATAACATTTTAAGGACATTAGTCTCTTCCAGCCACCAAATCTCTTGGTGACAAGTTACCTTTTTAAACTCTCCCTCCATTTCCTACCAAATGAGCTTCTCTCTCCTGCGATGTTGGATCTGTTAGCTTATGTGAAGGGCCATAGGCCTCTCTGAAAACTGACAAATGGATAGCTAGAAACCAGTCTGACTCACCCTATGGGTTAATATTGTGAAGAGAGCTATTCGATTTAGAGAAATATGTCTAGTGTTTAAACTCTATGAAATGCTTGTTAAGTTACTGAAAGCATTACTCTTACTTATATCTGTATCCCACATTGCAAGGTAGTATTTAAGTGTTTGCTCAATAACTATACCACCTACAACCCCCAAGCCAGACCTCTTCAACACATCATCAAAAAACTACAGCCTATTTTACAAAATGATCCCTCACTCTCTCAAGCCTTAGGAGACAGACCTCTCCTTGCTTTCAGACAGCCCCCTAATCTTAAAAGGATACTTACCAGCAACTACAGATCACAGAACAGAAACACTAAAGCAGGAACACAGCCCTGCAGCAGACCACGCTGCCAACTTTGCCCTCATATCTACACTGATGACACCATCACAGGGCCTAATCGTGCCACCTACTCCATCAAGGGTTCGTTCACCTGCTCATCCACCAATGTGATTTATGCCATCATGTGCCGGAAATGCCCCTCTGCCTTATATATTGGACAAACAGGACAGTCTCTGCGCCAAAGAATCAATGGACACAAATCTGACATCAGAAACTGCAATACTGCAAAACCTGTAGGGGAACACTTCAATCTCCCTGCTCACTCCCTTGACGACTTGTTAATAGCTGTGTTGAAACAGATGAATAACAAATCACAGCTTCAAAGAGAGACTGCAGAACTCGAACTTATATGCAAATTTGACTCAGTTGCCTTGGGGTTAAACAGGGACTATGGATTTTTCTCGCATTACAACAAGTGATTTGACCTCCCCCTCCTCTATGTGCTGTTCCCCCGTGTTTGAATCCTAACACCTATTTTGATTTGCTGTTACAGCCTGACCTGATGCTATGTCATACACTCCCCTGCATTTAATTTCCTCCCACTCTGTAACTTTCCTATCTTCAAAGCGTCTGACGAAGTGGGATTTTCTCCCACTCATGCGATAAATAAATCTGTTAGTCTTTAAAAGTGCCACAGGACTCTGTTGTCTTTCTACAATAGACTAACACGGCTACCCCTTTGGAATTTGACTATAAAAATGTTTGCTCTGAAACTGTAAACCCAAGTGTCAGAAGCATTACCAAGTGCGAAATTCTAGTTTACCACAAGAGGTGTCATCTCCTCTCCAACAAAAGAAGGCTCAGACAGCAGACAAGCTTTTGTGGACCACCAGTGGACAACAGCCTTTGTGAATTTCTTCATATCTATGAAGAAGAGACATATACAAGAACTCATTCCATCAACTTGAACGCTGTGGGTAGCAAATAAAAAGCCATTTCCAGAAGAAATTATCTCCTTTTCTTGAACTCTGAGGAGTGAAGATTTCTAAACAGAAGCAAGAGCTGCCCAACATCTTAGCCTGGGTTAGTCCTAAAGGACGTTTACAGCTTGCACACCACAGCAGTTTCTGTTAACTTTTGGAACCTAAAACTAACTCACGTTTCCCTGCTTTTAACCTTGTAAACAACTCACTTCTTTTCTCAGTTAATAAATCTTCAATTTATCTTGAGGACTGGCCACAAGTGCCGTCTTTGCTGAGAGATCCAGTGTGCGCTTGACCTGCGGTGAGTGAGTGCTCCTTTGGGATGGGGAAAGAACCAGAGCATTGTTATGATATTTGGTGACAGGGACCATCCATCACAAAGGCAGGCTTGCCTGGGTAGGAAGATGGATCAGAGTAACCAAGAGGACTGTCTGGGACTACATGTTAAGACTGTTATAATGCTTGATGAATTCTCCCAAGCCACACCTGTCTATGTCTAATACCTGAATGATCTTTTTTTTCCCCTCTTATTCCCTCTTTATTTCTCTCCTCCTCACAGGAATCTTCAGGGATTTTCCCTCTCCATTTACTGCTCCCCATCCTCAGAAGCTTTGCACCATGGATGCCTGCTCTTCATCGCTGGAGCGGGCTTCCACCAGAGCCGGTAAATTTTGTTCCTTTATTAAACTTGTCAATGATGCAATTGTCTTGTGCTCTGGCAGACGAGCAGACAGTCTTTGCTGAACCCTCAGTCCCTGCTGGCCAAAGGAATAACACATGAAGACCTGACAAGAAATTAGATGCTACATTTCATTATTCTACCTTCCACAGTCACCACTGTCCCCTTTTCACCCACCTATCTCCCTTCTGTTAATACACTCTTATCCTTCAGCCTCTGTATTGTGCTTCCAGCAGAGAGAATCCAAGAAATTTGGGCCTGGAAGGGACCTAAAGAAGTCATCTAGTCCATCTCTCACCCACCCTTTCTGGATGTGAATTGACCATAGTTCTCAGGCCTGACTCATCTAGTATCCTCCATCTGGGACGAGATGATTTTAAAAATGAACACTTGGCTCAAGTCCCAATTCCTCTGCTCTGCCAAGGCCTCAGCTACAGCACCGTGTCCAGGTCTGAGCATGACACTTCAGGCAAGGGCTGTCCTTGAGGCGTGGAGGAGGGTAGCAGGGCAACTGTCCCAGGCCCCATACCTCCCTCAGGACAGCCCTGCTTCAGGCTTGTCTTGTGAGACAGTACCATAGATGAAGGCAATGTCTGGTCCCATGGCTGTGGCCTTCCATCTTGGGGAGTTTGCGGCACTGGAATAGAGAAGAGGTTTTTCATGGCCTGAAACACACCTGGTGTTGGGGGACTACCAGGTGCCATGGGCCAATGCTGCTCCCCAGAGTTGGCAGTGGGTCCAGGGCAGGGCTAGCCATTTGGGGGAGACCGGGGGTCTGACTCTGGACCAGCTTGGTCCCCCACGCCCTTGCTGCCCTTTTCTCGGAGGCAGTGAGCACCCCCCATGCTGAATGGAACTTCCTCAGTTTCTTCTTTGGCACTGTTCAGTGCCAGGAGGAAGGAGGCGCCAGGGGTCGCTCTATACTGAGGCTGACGTGCTTGGTACCAAGTCCAGCCATCCCAGCGCCAATGCCAGTTTGAGCACTGACTCCATCAGGGTGAGATTAAACTCCAACTAAATTGAAAAGCCAAAGTCAAACAGTAATTGAATCACATAACTATGTAAACCAAGGATCAGCAACTTTTGTCAACCCAAGTGCTGGCCCTTCCTCTCCGAACCCCAGCAGGGCCAGAGGTCCCTTCTGCCAAAAAAATAGGCACCACCACAGCTGGAGCGCCCCCTGCCACCAAAAGCCATCCAGACAGCTTCTAAGTAGCAGGGAGAAGCTCCCTAGGCACACCATTGAAAGAAGCTGCCCGGAGCAGCTCTCAGCAGCAAGAGCAGCAATTTCAGTGGCGCCACCATGCCACTCCATATCAGCTCACGTGTCACTCTTGGCACACATGCAAGGGATTGATGACCCCTGATATATACTAAGAAAAAATAAAGTCCTCACTAGGGTAAGAGAAAGAAGCAATTGGCTGAACTAGAGTGCATTCCAGCACTGGCACAAGAGGTAAGAAGGAACTGAGAGGGAAGGAGGCTGCAGCACCCTATATATTGCTGCACAGGGTGCTTGAGCTGGCCCTACAGATACCATTAAGGGAAAAGTTTCCAGGCACTGGTGCATGTGGTGCATACACTCCTAATCTGAGAATGGATATGACCAACCACTGGAAGAACGACTTGTTCAGAGGTACAGCGTTACTAGGGTAGAGCAAATATTCGTTAAGCCTTCCTAGCTTTTTGTCTGTGCCAACAGCTATTGATTTCCACCAAATAAATATTTGGCTCTATCTCACTTAAATACTTTAAAAGCATTATTTCTTATGAATACAAATGTTTATCAGTTGGATTTTAAGATTTCATCTGTTATACTGAACTGAGAAATAAATGGTATTTAGGAGTCATTTGGCATCAACCTCCAAATGGCACTCTTTAAAAATAAATTCCAGAGGGGAGCCGTGTTAATCTAGTTCAGCAAAACAAACAAGGAGTCCTGTGTCACTTTTAAAGACTAACAGATTTATTTATCACATGAGCTTTTGTGGGAGAAAATCCCACTTCGTCAGACTCTTCGAAGGTGGGAAAGTTATACAGTGGGAGGAAATTAAGTAGTCCCTGCAGAATTGGAATTTATATGTAAATTTGACTCCATTGCCTCAGGGTTAAACAGGGACTAAGGATTTTTTTCCTCATTACAACAGGTGATTTGACCTCATCTTCCTCTATATGCAGTTCTCCAGTGTTTGAATGTTAACATCTATTTTGATTTGCTGTTACAGCCTGACCTGATCCTATGTCATACACTCCCCTGCATTTAATTTCCTCCCACTCTGTAACTTTCCTATCTTCAAAGCGTCTGACGAAGTGGGATTTTCTCCCACGAAAGTTCATGCAATAAAAAAATTTGTTAGTCTTTAAAAGTGCCACAGGACTCCTTGTTTGTTTGTTTTTTAAAATAAAGAATGTAAACACCTAAATTCAATACACCACTTACTAGAAGACATACTACTTGCCACCTATGCTTGATATGCTGGTCGGTTTTGAGGAGGCTGAATCCTCTCAGAGAGCCAAGATACAAGTTGACACACAATAAAATTGGGACAGCTATCTTCTGGGTGCAAATCCAACTTCTTTGTGTGGACAATGGATGTCCCTCTTGCAATGAAACCACTTCTCACAATTAAACCAGTATGACCCTCCAGG
>ML685781.1:14180497-14195578 GCA_007922175.1 Pelusios castaneus
AGTGGTTTAAAACTTTGGACCCTATCAAACTATAGAGGAGAAGGGGTGTATGCCTTGGTATTGAGTTTGTTGGTATGTATCCTTAAAGGGAAAATTCCTCTCTCCTTGATGAGTGACATGATTATTTAAAAGGACAACACAGTCCTTTCAGGAGACCACAGATAAGGTAGTACTTGTCCAGCGAGCCTTTACCATGTACTGTTACTGAAGAACTCCCAAAAATACTTTTAAAAAATACAAAAGTTTCTTTACTGAAAACTGCTATGTGACCTCTTCAATCTTGTGGCTATGAATGGTCTCACTTACTTGAAGAAAAGGAAGAAAACTAATGCTGATTTAGCAGATGCTTTTTAGGACAATGAGTTACTCAGCTATGAGATTTTTTTTCTCCTCTTTGAGTAGCTGTAGAATTAAACTGACTGGTGAAAAAGGTCAGAAATGATGTAATAAATAAATATACTAAAGCAAGGCTCGTGTGTGGCTTTTCAATTTTCTTAAGAGGAAAAAGCAAAGAAGATTATTATTTTTAAGGGCCAGTGGTAAAGAGACAATCAGAAAAAAAATCTACTACTGTACTACTTTTCTTTGGGCAAAGAAAGCATACCTCAGGATTTCCCTTCCCCATCCATAGTTTGTCTGTCCTCCTCCTGGACTCTGTACTGCAGTGACCCTTTCCTTGGAACATAGGGAAAGTGGGAGGGTGAGGGTTAGGGTTCTATACCCAGTCAAGACCATTTTATATACAAGCAAGAGGACAAAGAAACATTTTTCAGTTCCTGTTGGATAATTTAGAGAAGAAACAAATTAACTTGAGGCAGATTCTGGAGCCAACTCTTCATACAATGTCGCCATGGCTTCAAAGTGAATTCCAAGCAGACCCATTCTCGTTTTAGATCTTTGTTTCCAACTATTTCCTTGTAAGGCAGTAAGGATCTCACTGCCGGCTTGCCACTGTACTCCTAGATATCTCCTTGCTCCCTCACACAACAGTACCTTCTGATGGGTCTGAAAAGGTCCTCCCAAGCCACAGCCCGACAGGCATTTAACCAGTTCTTAAAAAGTTGTGGGGGAAAAGGGTGTTAAACCAATCCTAGAGAACAGGCTCACAGGCTCAATTTCTCTACATGGAGGACACAGCATATGAACATGTTAACCAAGTGATTACTCAACATTTTCATCCTCTATCAAAGAACTTCTGCTATACATTTAACTTTGACCATACAAGGATCCAGACTACACATATGCACATTGTCACATGAAATCATGTTACGGCTTGGAGATAATGTGTAGTACAGTAACTTTTCACTGTGTTTAGTGTGGTATATTGTTTTAATGTAGTGTATTAGAAAGGAGCTGATGTGGATGCCTACTGCCACAGTAAAGCAGATTAATGGCTGGAAACTGGTTTTGTTTTGGTGAGGATTACAATTGTCCTTGCTTTCTAGTGTTTGTATTGTAAAAAGATAAAAAAATAAAAATGGAGAATTAAGGTAGCTTGAGAATGTAGAAAGGTATTTGGCCCTAGAGTCTCACTCCAAAATTTTTAGTGAAAGTTAATTGTTAGTTTCATAAATGAAAGAGACAAGGTAGTTAAGGGAATATTTTATCTTCTGTTGGTGAGTCACACAAGCTTTCAAGACACACAGAGCTCTTCCTCAGGTCTAGTAAAAGAAATCCCAACACCATAACAAAATATATAAGATGAAATATCTTTTACTGGACCAACTTCTGTTGATGAGACACACAAGCTTTCAAATGACTAGTCTGGAGCTTAAATTCATTATTTGCTCCTACTACTCGCGGTTCTCAACCACTGTGTCAGGACATCACTGTCGCCACAGAGCGGTAAGTGTGTCATGGAAAGCCAGGGAGATGTCTGGATTTGGTCTGGGGGCAGAGAGGGCTTGTGTGTCCTGTAGGGTTGCGACATGCCGCCAAGCATGTTGTGACTTGCAAGAGGTTGAGAACCACTGTCCCAGACAACAAAAAATCAGACTGAACAGAGACTGGATTTATGGCTTATTACAACAAATCTGTAACCCACTAACCCCCTTCTTTTTGTTCTAACACTGCAGAAGTGTTAATGGGCCACTCTAGCTAGAAAGGTCCCTTAGGCTTAGAATATGCCAACTATTTATGCTAAACAATGTATTACCTCAACCACCTTGTCACTTTAATATCCTGGGATAGGCATTTACAGTGCCTATAGCTTCAGACTAAGACATTAAATACTATGCTAATAGTACAAGACTCAAATAACATGAAAACTTTAGGAATTTAACACGTATAAAATACCGAAATTAAAGTGAATAGTCTTATTCAAAAATGGTAGGTTAACATTATATGCTAAATCATCCAGTTTCTTATAAACTCTGGCATTTAAAAAAATGTAATACTCAAACCATGCAGAGTTGCTATAAACTGAAGTTCTAGGTTTTAAATATCTAGTGCCACAGGACTTCGTTTGTTTTGCTGAACCAGACTAACACAGCTAGCCCTCTGCAACTTATTCTAGATATGATATCCAAAAGCCACTGCACTGCTTGTTTCTATTATACAGTTAGAACTCCAAAAAAAAGTTTTAAATCAGTTCGTCTTTACACATTATTTAAAGAGAGCTTTCCAAGGATCTTCCTCTTTAAGTAACAAACCTTAGAGATTAACAAACTGCTGCTCAAGTTATACATTTCACATTAATATATGATTTTTATCAATAATAAACTAGTCAGTTTAGCTCTTTCTTGGGTCAGCAGAAAGCACACGGAACACCTGCTGCACAAAAGTATTCAGATGTTTTCTTCAAAATCTCCTTTTACCATAGAGATCAAGTTCTTCAATATTTTAGAACAGAAATTCCTTAACTGGGAAGCCCAGTTACAAAAGCCCCTTACAGTACAAAACAATAATAAACAGAATGCAAAAGGGTTTAGTGACTGTTTCTGAATGTCTTTTAGTTTCTCTTAAAACCATACATCCACTAGATTTTAGTTTAAATGTTTCACCAAACATCAGCACTTAAAGAAGAATATTCAACGCCCCCAGCACAAAATGTGCATTCTAAATAAGATAGTTTACAAGCACAGGGTACCTATTATCTACAATTATGAAGTAAAAGCAATCTTTTATCTTCGTAGGAGGAAGAATGACAGTAAAACAGGCCCAGCAAAATGTAATTTAAACAATAGAACAAGTTTATTCAGAACTGCTGCTTCTAGACACAAGTCCCTGAGGCAGGCATTGGTCAGTAGAGTCTGCAGAATGTGGGTCATGTTCTCCAGGTTGAAGTGGTTTAAATCATGAATTAAACAACTATTTAAGTCAATTGATTTTTTTAAGCCATCAATTTAAATCAGGTTGAGGCTCTGTAAAACTAATTTAAAAATTTGTATGATTGCAACTTTACACCTTACTTTGTTATACATGTTAAACTTTTTCAAAATGCCTCTAATGGGTCTTTTGACTTTTACAAAAAATTGTTATAGGTAAACTCTTCCCCAGAAAAACATTTGATATTAAGGCATTGATCCTGCAAAGTTTTATAGTAGTAATAAAAATTCTTTAACAAAATCTTTGCAATAGCGGAACAAAAACTGCTTCACTGTTAATTATTAACACTGAAGTTTAGACTTTCAGTATACTATTGGGAACTTTTTAATGCATTGGCTAAAATTTTCAAAAATAGCTGTCTACAGCATGGGTAAATCCATATTTAGGGATTTAAGGATGGAATTTAAGAGCACTAAAGGCAGCCCATGGATGTCAAACTGCAGACTGTGATGGTGGAGTATTGGTTGAACAAAGGATTTCAGCTTTCTTGACTTGTGGAAGTTAACTATTTATTAGAAAGACAACAGAGTCTTGTGGCACTTTTAAAGACTAAGAGATTTATTAATCGCATGAGCTTTCGTGGGAGAAAAAACAAAAAGCTGATTGGGGGGCCCAGATGACCTAGAAGGCCAAGACTGTTAGCAGGTTGGACGTTAATTAAATCTGGTGCATGCAGATCCACATTTTTGTATTTGTGGAGGGCTCTACCCCAGAATTAAAACACAATCCCATCTCCTCAATTCAATGTCACTAATTCAAAATGAACGACTCCCTTCATCTAGTCACACAACGTACAAATATTTGTTCATTTTTCCATCACAGACATGGAGCAGCAGAATAGGGGCTATTGTACACTGAGCTGAAGTGTTTCAGGACCGTGACAGGCAGCCTACAGGGTAATTAGCATTTGCACCAACACATCTCAATGAAACATGAGATGGGAGTTTCCATGTAGCAAAGCTAAGCCACAGCTTCCCTCCCAGCCCAGCCCAAACTAAAGGCAAGACACTAACTCAGCGGGTGCATTATTAGTAGCTCTGCCACTGAGTCATTGGCACACATAAGGCAAGTCACTTAGAGCTTGTCTACGAGTGAGTTCGCACCTGGCAAGTGAAGGTGCAAATCTACAGCCCACTAGCCTGCCACACGCTAACTGGCCATATGGACTCTGCTACCGTGCACTAAAAGTCATGTAGTGCACCTTAACTACTCCCACTTCAAACATGTAGAGTCATACCTGACTTGCCAGGCTAACTCTTTATGTAGACAAGCCCAGAGTTGTTTGTGCCACTTTAACTGTATAATAGATTTATAACTATTTACTTATGCCTCAGGAGTCCTGCGAATATTCTGTATTACTATAGTACATATGAACCATGTCCCTGTCGCAGTACAGTGCTGTACAAATAGGCCAGAGAAAGATGAATCCTAGTTGAAGGAGCTTACAGTTTAAGTATAGGACAAGAGTCAACAGAAGGATATAGACGAGTGGTCTCAGGCGCCTGCCCTAACCCCTGTACTACAGGCCCAGATGCCTGACAGGCTTTCTACTGGGTGCAGGTTGTCATTAAAACCTATAAACATTATGCCATCTGCTGGAGAAAGGTGGGAAAGCACAGGGAATACAGAGAGTGAGGTTAATATAGAGGTTGTCTAACAAAGCAGTTCACAACTTTCTTCATCCCTTTTCAAAATAAAGTTTTGTTTTATTTGTTGCACCAAAAGCACTTCAACATTATACAGTGTTTTGGTGCTGTCTCATTTCTACAGAGAGTTTTTTTTTTCCTGCTTGACATAATTGGTCTTTATGTTTTGTTCCCTGAAAGTCCTTGACTGAAAATCCTATGATGGAGCTAATAACTAGCTACCTACTGTATACTCATATTCACTCATGTGACCTTTGGACATATGCCATGAGTTCATCCAAATGCTCCAAACACTTCATGGAATTTGATATACAAAGAATTACTATTAATGATATTGAGTAAGTACAGTTAAATTTGGAACAGGTTACAAAGGATGTCTAAAGCTAGGACTACATTACCATAATTTTTAGAATATGATCGAAATGCAGATAATATAAAATCCCAACTAAGAACAGGTTTGGGTTTTTTTTTAAAAAGTAGATTCAAATTTATAGGAATGAGTGGACAGATCAGACTTAGAAGACTGAACAACTAACATTAATTGAACTAAAAAGTATCTTATAAAAATTTTACTTGAGGATTCTACACTATAACTCATTGAGTCTTTGATAAATTATGAACCATAGGACCCAAGTCAGCAGGAAGTCTAATTAATGGTAAGAGATTAAAATGAGGAGGTGATGAGGTTGTATTTTATAGTAGACAAGCTTTCAAGCTTATACACAACTCTTGAGGCCAACTGAAGAAGAGTGCTGTATAAACTCGAAAGGTTGTCTCTCTCACCAACAGAAGTTGGTCCATCAGAGATATTATCTCACCCACCTTGTCTCTCTAATATCCTGGGACCAACATGGTTACAAAACACTAAAATGGCAAAGGAGATCAAATTCCAGATAGGAGATTTTAAGAACTTTATTATATTTATTTAAATCAAAAGGTAACAAATGAAAATCGCATGAGAAGTATAATCTTCTGAGAGTCATTTAAATGTAGGAGGCATTCATATTTAGATTTATTTCATATCAATTAGACCTGAATAAGCTTACCAAATTTTAATGAGTGGCAATCTGATAAGTCAGTATACAAGATTCATAGATCTTAGGACAACTATAAAGTTTCTATAGCAACTTAGGCTGCATTTCTTTACAAAGATTCTACTCAATATGCCAATTCAAAACTGAAATTTAATATCCCTTTATGCACAAATCAACTGTCAATGCCAAGTGATCCTATGATAAGATTTAATTCACATTTTACACACTATCTTGAAACAAAACATTGAATAAGCATACATATGGAAGCAGGCAGTGCTGTAGCTGTGCTGATCCTAGTATATTAGAGACCAGGTGAGTGAGGTAACGTCTTTTATTGAACCAACTTCTTCTGGTGAGAGATGCAAGCTTTTGAGATTACACAGAGAAAAGAGCAAAAAAGATCAAAGGCTTGTCTGTCTTGCAACAGAAGTTGGTCCAATAAAAGGTTTTATCTCATCTACTTTGTCACTCAGATGGAAGGGTATCTTGAGTTTCAGACAATACACAGGGGATTCAAGAGATCTGGTGCAATTCCTGACTTTGAGAAACTTGCCCAAAGTCATACAGCCTGTGGCAGTGAGAGTTTCAGTTCCTCATTTATAAAAAGGATACTTCCCTTCTCCTACCCACTGTCTTGCCTATTGACATCAATGACTCAGTATCCCAATATCTGCTCAGATGCTAACACAATATGGGCCCTCATCTCAGTTGGTTCCTCTGGAAAGATACCATAGTACAAATATTTAAATGATTTAGCTGTGGAAAATTGAGATAATACACTGGTATCCTAGATTTTAATCATATTAGTTTACGTATTGGGCAAGGGTGAGGAGAAGAGAAGAAAAAAGCTGTTACTGAAAAGACAAACATTCCACTTGAGTTCCCCCAGAGGCACCTCACAAAACTATTCTTCTAGCCTACCTCTACCCTGTTTATTTCACCTAACTTTTGCAAGCAATCTGATATGTAGACTGAGTTCTCTGGGGCAACTGTCTGTTATTTGTCTGTGAAGTGCCTAGCTCAGTGAAGGCTAATTGCGGCTGGGAGGTCTAAGGGGTACGATGGTACAAACAGAAACAAAACTCCAGATTATTCTAGCTTGATGACCTGGCAGGTCTACCTATGATCATCCTATTGAAGCTCAAATTTCCTTTTAGGAGAATTGAGCTGTGGTACAGACAGACAGCAGGACACCACGAAGTCCTTCCGTTCTTCTTCAGGCCCTTCAGTGTGGTTGCATAGCCCAGTAGTTTTCAAATCATGGGTCAGGACCCAGTACGAAGGCACTGAGTCATGGCACCCCCTCCTGCCACTGCCAAAAGACTGGAATGCATTGCTCAGCGATGTAACTGTTGGGTCACAGGCATCAATGATTTTCTACAACTAGGTCCCGAGAAAAAAAGTTTGAAAGCCACTGGCATAGCCAAGATCACAAGAGAAGGGCAGAAGAAAAGTGTCTCCAAGTTGATGATAAATAAGAGGGTATGCACAGCTCAGGGAAAACTGCCAATATTCCAGTTTACAGAAGACAGGTTGGTTTAAAGCAAATGAATTCTAGCCTCTACTAACACGGTATTGAGTTCTGAGAGGGGCAGAAGTCTTTACCTCTTGGGCAGAAGAGATAGATAAGGGCTATGACTCAGCCCTCAACTGAAATAATACTAGAATAATGTAAGCTGAAGTGGTGCATAGTGTGTTTCTATCTAAATGGGGAACATTAAGTGTTTATATGTGGAACAGTTGATATCCTTAAAAATCCTAAGTATTTGCATACCGTATAAGACATATTCTCAGTTAAGAAAACATATGTAGTTCCAAATTCATTTAGAGCACTATAAGCACATTCCTGTCATGTTCTAGAAAATCTACTGGAGTACTCTGAATATATGGATTAAGGTGAGTAAACTGTGAAGATAAAAGTAAGGCTCTGAAAGATTGCCTTGACTTACTAAAATACAGAAGGGTTCTGCATGATGCCCTTGGCAGCCAATGCTTAGGGATGATGGATAAAACCAGATGGGGCAGCTAAAACAGAAAGGATGACACGCAGAATGTTATTACAATCTTATTATATACAATGCATTGGCTTAAAGTTACTTACCAGCCTGCTCAACATGGTTTAACTTCTGATTTCATTAATTTACTCTATAACCTCATCAGGTGCCTCAGACTCATAGATTTTAAGGTCAGAAGGGACCAGTACAATCATCTAATCTGACCTCCTGCAAAATGAAGGCCTCAAGACCTCACCCATCCACTCCGGCAACAGGCCACCAACCTATGACGGAGTTATTTACTTCCTTAAATCATGATTTCAGGACTTTAAGATACAGAGAATTCACCGGTAGGCGAGCCATGCCCTGTGCTACAGAGGAAGGCGAAAACCCCCCAGAGCCGAGGCCAATCAGCCCTGGGGGAAAATTCCTTCACGACCCCAAATATGGCGATCAGTTAAACCCTGAGCATGTGGGCAAGTCTCAACAGCCAGTTACGCAAGAAACAATTCTCTGTAATAACTCAGAACCCAGCCCACGTACTCTCCCCTCTTAGGCCACTTGTATATCCACCACACGTAGCCAAATATCAGTCAATTTCCAAAACAGGATAATCATACCATCCCCTCCATAAATTTATCAAGCTGAGTTTTGAAAGCAGTTATGGTTTTTGCCCCCACAACTCCCCTTAGAAGGCTATTCCAGACCTTTACTCCTCTAATGTTTAGAAACCTGCATCTAGTTTCAAGCCTAAATTTCTTGATGGGCAGTTTATAACCATTTGTTCTGGTGTCCACATTGGTGCTGTACTCAAATAATTCCTCTCCCTCCCTGATATTAATCCCTCTGATGTATTTATAGAACAATCATATCCCCCTTCAACCTTCTTTTGGTTAGGCTAAACAAGCCAAGCTTCTCGAGTCTCCACTCATAGGGCAGGTTTTCCACTCCACAGACCCTCCTTGTAGCCCTTCTCTGCACCTGTTCCAATTTGAATTCATCCTTTTTGAACGTGGGGGACCAGAACTGCTACTTCAAAAGCTCTCTCTACAATCAAATACTTCACAACAGCTTTTGTAAACAAAGGTTTCATCCTGACCTCTTTGCTTGTGGGTAAGACATTTGGTATAAAACTTATTTTCACTCCAAAAATCCCACAGTGATTGTTAAATTAAATCAGTTTATATAGGTAATGGGGATTTAAAGTGATGCCAGCTGTTATAACAAACCTTTACAGTAGAGTATTAGCATGGTTTTACATACAGTAACTTTCCAACTTTTATTTTATCTGCATATGAAATTTTAAACTGCAACTGTCAGGTTTTTTTGGGGTGGGGTGGGGGGAGTAGTGGGGAGGCTAACTCAAGATTCTGTTAATTATGCTTAAGAGGGTGGGGACATTTAAATCAATCCCTCCAGAATTCCTCACTGTCAAAAATTTGGACAAGAATTCGAAGAAAAACCAGAAACAAAGGTGGTGGCCTGTACTGTAACACTCCTGATGCAGTCTGTCATTTTAAACCCATAAACAGGTTTTTTTTTTTAAAACCTTCTAGCTCTCAACACTACATCCCTGCAAATGCAACCCAGAATTCTCCAACAGCATAGCAAATGTGCTGTCTTCTCTCCCTTCAGCCTCTTATAATACTACTGCTTCCCAGATTTCTCATTTATCCCTAGAATGCGTGTGTTGGATTATTTCTACATAAATATTAGCTTGCAATTTCTCCAATGTGTACGGCACATACACCTCACCTTTACTATTCCTCCATGAATATCCATTTCTCACTCTGTATCAGAGTTCTAGTTTCCTGTCTTCCAAATCTCAAGTCCTGCATATGTGATGGTGAAAATCAAGGCTTGCCTCAAGATGGTACTGAATTAATATGCTAGAATGGTTCCCCCATGCAGCCCTTCTGCTGCTGGCAAGTTCTCAACATAAACTAGCTATACCTACTTTGTTTCACCAAGGGTGGATTTCAGACAGGTCAAGACATTTGGTAGGTCTGAAAAATGTACTACTTCATAGAGTTTAAGGCCAGAAGTGACCACTTGATCATCTAGTTTGACCTGCTATATGTCACAGCCATTAAATTACACCCACTTACTTCTGCACTGAGCCCAATACTTGGTCTTTGACTAAAGCACATCTTCCCTGAAAGGCACCTGACCTTGATTTGAAGCCACTGAGAGACAGTGCCGCACGAGCTTCCTCGGCAACTTGTTTCAACAGTTTAATAACCCTCACTGTTAAAAACATTCTGCCTAATTTCTATTTTGAATTTTCTGGTTCCTGCTTTCAGTGATCAGCATTTACAGTGCCCTTAGCTGCTGAACTGAACAGCTTTTGAGTACCTGCTATTTCCTTCCTGTGAAGTAGTTACCCACAATAATCAAGTTACTTCTTGGTCTTCTGATACACTAAACAGATTAAACTCTTACGGTTTCTCACTGCAAGGCATTTTCTTTGGCCTTCCAGTAATTTGGGGGGCTCTTTTCTGCACCCCCTCCAATTTTTTCCAAAATGTTGTCATCAGAATATGTCTTATTCCAACATTTGCCTCACCAATACAATGCACAAAGGTTAAAAAAAAAAAAAAATCTCCTCTTTGCTCTTATTCTGTAACCGAGGATCCCGTCAGAACTTTCTGCCACAGCATTGACTGGCAACTTACGCCAAGGTTTTGTCCACTAGGATCATTAAATCCTTTTCAGAGTCACTGTTTTCCAGGATACAATACTCCAGTCTGTAGGCACAGCCTTCATTCCTAATTCCTATCTGGTTAGCTTTGTATTCAGCTGTATTAAGAACACTTTTTTTTTTTTTTTTTTAAATGGGCTCAGGTTACCAACTGGTTCAGATTGTATGAGTGGCACCTTTATTAACCATTCCACTCATCTCTGGATCATCAGCAAATTTTTTCAGCAATGGTTTATTTACTTCCATATCACTGATAAAGTGTTGAGTCCTATCAGAAGTAGATCCAAACCTTGTGGATCTCCACTAGAAACACCTCCACTCAATGCCACTGACAACTACTTTGAAATCAATTAACCAGTTCTTAATCCATTTTAGGTGTGCTCTACTGATACCATAATTGTCATTTATCAAAATCCAAATATTGTATAGTATTATGCCAAATACCTTAGTTACCTTTTTCAATCAAACCTGCAACCTCAAATCAGGCCTCTACAAATCTGTTTCTGGTCACCATGGCAACGAGTTTCAGTAGCCTGCCACCTAGCTTCACTGCAGAAATATAATTGAGAAGTGCCCTCAGGCAACCAAAAGTAAAATTGCTGGTGCCAATTTTGTCCATCCCTGCCTCAAATAATGAAAATCAGGTTTGTTTGGCAAGACCCATTTTTCAGAAAACTGTAGTTACATCCCGTGTCAGTTAACTTCCATAGCAGTTTTCCTCCTTATTTTGCCCAGTACCGATGTCAGGCTAATTGGCCTATTGATACCCCAAGTTATCCCAGTCCCATCCCATCCCATTTTCTGTTCATTGGCTCAACCCTAGTACACTTCCAGAATTCCCCTGGTATTCCAAGATTCATTAAAATTGGGCACCAGTGAGCCAAAGATCTCCCCAAGTTATAGCCAATGATTTTATCATTCCAATGATGCAAACCATCCTACCACATCTCAGTAATGCCAACTATTTAATTTCTTGAGAATAAGAATTCCTTTTTCTTCTATCCAGTCCTGGTAGCATTCTCCTAGCACTGGTATATAGGCAATTGGAAAACAAAAAAACTCCCAGCTTTCCATTCTTTATCACATTGGTTCAATTTGTTTGTGACATGCTGAGTTTGAGCATGGACGTCATTTGCCTTCTCAGCATCCTCCTTTGGTGCTAAGTGATTGCATAGCCTGGCTGCTCCAGCTAGCCTCCCCCAGGGTACGTCTACACTGCCAGTTTAGGTCAACTTAAGGAGGCTTAAGTCGACCTAAACAAAGCCACGTCCACACTGGGCTTTTATTAAGTCGACTTAAGGTCTTCCTTAAATCGACTTAATAAAAGCTTAAGTCGACCTAATAACACCTCGTTTTAGGTCAACTTAAGGGTTAAGTCGACTTAAGCCAGTATGGACGTCCTAAGTCAACGTATTCCATAAGTTGACGTAGGGCAGGGGGGACAAAGGAGCCCCACAGGGCTCCCTGCAAAAGATTTTCCTCACTGCTGCGCCCAGGCCAGGAAGCCACATGCAGCTCCCTTTTTCCCAGGAGCCCCGGCTCCAGCCATGGCTCCCCCCAGGGACAAGGGAGCTGCGTGCGGCTCCCCTTGTCCCCGGTGGAGGCGTGGCTCCCCTTGTGCGCAGGAGCCAGGGTTCCCCTAGTCGTGGGAACTGCGGCTGACCTAGGCAGTTGACTTAAGCGTCTAGTGTAGACGCTCTAAGTCAACTTCACAAGGTCAACTTTAAGTCGACCTAAATATCTTGTGTAGACACGTTAAGTCGACTTAATTTAACAAGTGTAGACATAGCCACAGAGAAGATTAGCCTCCCCAACCTGTGAGATATGGTCCGTCCCATTCATACAGTCCTCCTATACCACTCTGGAATGCCGCTCCACATTCAACAAAACCAAAGCTTCCAATATCTTCTGCCTTCTGCCTCTCCTGGGACAAGCAAGATCTCCAAGGCAATCATGTGGATTTTTCCTCCTCTTCAGCATCCTTCCAAGGTCCCTGAAATCTTCTATAATATGTATAATTCCACTTAACACCAAATCCATGTCACTATTATAGCCACACTACATACCGAAGAATCTTTCCCCTTTCTGTCATGTATTTTGTGGATACCCACCCACTCCAATCATCCTCAAGGATGTAAATATCTGCAATGTTAATGAAAATAGATGCATGTGAGAGAATGAGCATAAAAAGTTTCAATACTTTGGTATATTGCAGATAGCTATTTTGAATCATTCACTAGAACATGTTACCATTTCTTACCACTTCTGCAAGCAGCTATTGAGTTACACATATTGAATGACCACACTATCTTTCCCTGTCCAGAACCCATAACGTACAAAATGCCAATCATAATACAATTATTGTATTGAGAACCAAACCTTACGTTCCTGCCAACATACATTAAGTAGTAGATAAAGGAGTCTGCAACATAAGCTTAAGGAGAGTTCATAGAATCAAAGACGACTAGAATTGGAAGGAACCTCAGGAAGTCACTAGTCCACCTCCAGCTCAAAGCAGGACCAACTCCAACTAAATCCCCAGCCAGGGCTTTGTCAAGTCACACCTTAAAAACCTCTAAGGATGGAGATTCCACCACCTCCATACATAACCCATTCCAGGTATGACTCGTTTTCACGAATCATGTCATTTACTATGTGGTGACAACACAGATGCAAGAGTCACATGGGTTCTTATACAGTAGATATATTTGTAAGGGTACATATGTATGTATCTTCAATAAGACTTTTCTACTAAATCACCACAAACTTGTGATTTGACAGCCACTGATTCAGTCAAACAAATAAAGGAAAATGGCCTTGATATGAAAAGCAATGTATAAAGCATTATGCATGGCCCGAGAAGGATGAAATTCTACACACAATCACTACTTAAATGTTTTGAAGTATTAATCCTGGTTACTGTCAAAGGTAGCTGCAGATTAGGAAGTTTAAAAATGTAAAAAACAAAAACACCCTACTTAAAAATAGCACACAAATAAATTCCATAAAAAGAACATACTTATGGATAACCTAGATGACCTCGTGAGGTCCCTTCCAACCCTATTATTCTATAAGTTAATAAAAAGTTATCCATATACTCTATAAGTAATAGTTTAAAACTTCAAGGTGGTGATTTAGGGGCATCTTATCTTAAGAGCATCTGTGGTATAACCGAAAAGAACTCCTCTTCTTGCTCTTAGCAATAGCAACACTGCTCCAGCCAGCTGAGTCTCATCTCTACATTCCAAGCCAGTTTTTACAACTCGTGTGTGTGTGTGTTTAAATTCTCATAGTTGATATCAATGGTTACAACAATAGAGCCCTAGGGCTGCCAGGCAACTAATCGCCTTGTCATCCAGTCCCATATGAGCAGTGTTAGACAACACTGTGGTTAACATGAGAGTGGAGAGTCCACACTAATGGTCCTGTACACTACTCTCTCAATCCCCAAGCACCCTCTTTAATGCCAGGGTTATCATCCCACTTCCCCAGTCAGGCCCTTACTGATTCTACAACAGGCTTTCAGAACAGTACCACCACCTCTCCTTCTTGAAGTCAATTTATTACAAAAACATAGTGCAAGTGACAATCCATTTATCGCACCCAGAGCATATGGTCTTTAAAATCCCACACCATCTAGTCTATCGACATTGTAGATATCCTGCTCCGGATCTACCACCACATCCAAACGCATTAGTCCTCCCTGTTCTTTCGCCCAGACACCCACTCCAGTCCTGTCAGCCAAACTACAACCTTCCTCTTCCCAACAGGAAGGCCTTCACCATCCCCTGCCTCCTCTCCCAGGGCCTTCATCTTCACCAGGGGACCATCCTTTACTTCCCTAGTTCCTTTAACCTCATATCTTGTACAGTCCAGCAGGCATGCTCTGCCACTGTTCCAGTAGCCCTAGCTTCCAGCTCTCCAGCATGGGAAAGTCAGCAGCCTAGCCCCTTTGCTGGTCTCGTGCCTTCAGCCTTTCCACAGGAACCTCACCCCTCTCCCCACTTCCATTTGCCTCTCCCTGCTCATGTATAGCCTCAACTGCTCCCAAATTGGCCAGACTGAATACTGGAAAGCTGGACCTGCCTCATTTAAAAGAGGCCAGCAATTCTGTGGCAGCTCCCTACTGTTGCTACCATTGGTAGTGCTGCACCAGTGAGAAATGAAGAAATGTCTAGTATAACCATAGGGACTATAAATGGTTATCTAGGATAGTGCAAAGCTATCCAAACCAGCATAGTTTACACTAAAGAACCGTAATGTATTATTTTCTTTCTCCTATGCAGTGTCTTATGATGTCCAGTTAGTCACAGACTACCTGACCTTGCACTTTACTGTGTAGGGAAACAGAGGTGTATCTGGGAGAATGCCACTGACTG
>ML685781.1:14200578-14249775 GCA_007922175.1 Pelusios castaneus
TTTCCCATCTTCAAAGCATCTGACGAAGTGGGATTTTCTCCCACGAAAGCTCATGCGATTAATAAATCTGTTAGTCTTTAAAAGTGCCACAGGACTCTGTTGTCTTTCTACAATAGACTAACACGGCTACCCCTTTGGAATTTCAATGCAAGTTAGGCAGTATAGACATGGTCACGGACTACTGAAGGAAAGATCTATGAAATTCTACCTATGCCACAGAGACCCAGCTCTTTTTAGCTTCTGTCATTATGAAGGCCATTCTATCTTAATTTTCAAAAACAGTAATAGTTATTGAAATGTTTCTACTTCAGTTTTACAGCCTTATGCCTATTTTAATGCATAAAGTAGTGGCTAAGCTTTAAGCATAATGCAAGAGTGTTTACCTTACATACACTTTAAACAAACTGCAAAGTGAAAAAGGAAATTCAGAAGCATGAAAGCTGCCAATTCTTCTACAAAATAAGCATTCATCCCACCCATAAAAAGAATGTCCATTAACTGTTTTCCAAAAGATATGTTAAAGTCATCCCAAAGTACAGCGTTATATCAGACTCCCATCACAGCTGGATGATTTCTAGGGTGTATCACATGCCTTTTATATATTGAGGCTCGTAGACGTCTGCATTTTTATTTTAGTAAAATTCTACTTGCCTGCCAGCATAAAGAAGAGTACTAAGCAGAGTAACGTCTGAGCAACAAGTGAATATGACAGAGGGAAAACCTTTGGAAGAATCTCAAATGCTGGTCTCTTGAAACTGATCTACTAAGAGGACCCTCAATGTGTCAGAAGGTCTGATATCTCAGCTTGATGGAAGCACCGAATACTATGTACAAGATACTGTACGCAGTAGAATCTACTTTTGGAAGAGAAGCAGAAGAATGTTATAGTTTATCCCCACCAAAAATGCTATACGGCTGCCAGAAAAAAAAAGGTGAAGTCACTGCGGTTACAGAGGACATCTGTCCTCTCAGATATTGTACATGACCAGGGGCTGAAAACCTAACTTAAGCAGTACAAAAATACAATCATAGAAATGTAAAACTGGAAGGGGCCTTGAAAGGCCATCTAGTTCCGTCCCCTGCACTGATGCAGGGTTAAGTACCATCTAGACCATTCCTGACAAGCGTTTGTCTAACCTGTTCTTAAAAACTTCCAATGGAGGAGATTCCATAACCTTCAGAGGTAATTTTTTAAAGTGTTTATCTATCCTTACAGTTAGGAACATTTTCCTAAATGTCCAACCTAAATCTTTCTTGCTACAATTTAAACCAGGGATGGTCAAAATAAGGCCTGCGGGCTGGATTCAGCCCACTTAACAGCTCGGTCTGGCCTGCCATGATCCCCGGCCAGCTCTCCGCCTTCCTAGCCAGCTCCAAGGTTCGCTCTGTGCTGTAGCCCCGGCTGGCTCCCCAGGGCTGGCTTTGCGCCAGCACGCCAGCCCCGCAGCCGGCTCTCAGCCCCACACCCGGCCAACTCTGGGCAGCAATCCCCTCCCATCAGCTGGGCAGCCAGCTCTCTGCTGGCCCCACGGCCCACCAGTCAAAATTATGGCCCACCCCTGATTTAAACTCATTAGCTCTTGTCCTGTTGTCAGTGGATAAGGAGAACAATTTATCCCCCTCCTAAAGAAAATACTCTTAGATCTTACCAGCAACGCAAACCTTAGGAAACTGATAGGTAACCAACAGTTTTGTCAGTTACAAGGGAATTTCATGGTCATGGAGAAACTATCTGATCCACTCCGATTCTTTTATTACATTTCTAGTGTTAGTACAGCATGTGCCAGCAGTACTTAGTGCCCAAAGCCAAATTTTTCATGACAGCAAAAGTACTTCAGGTTCATTTTTAAAATTTAGTATTGACAGATTAACTCTCGACCATCCAGAAGCTAATTTCTGCCACTATGAATACCACTTATGTTCCCTTCCTAGCTACATCACATTTGACGACTGCTCACATGAACCACCAGATCTGAAGGGAAGGCTATCAGGACTCTGTTTGCACGTCCACTGTTGCTGTAGTTGTATGGGTCCCAGGATATTAGACATCTAACCCATCAGTTCTCAAACTCAGAGGAAACCTGCGCAACTCTTTCAAAAGACAAGTCAGGAGCCCAAGGGCAAAACTTTGTTAGACACAAAAATCATGAACTGAATAGAGACATTGGATTTATGACTTATTGCAACAGACTAATACCTATCTCCCTTCCCTCCCCCCTCCTGCCACCCCACGTTTCCCTCCTCCTTCCTTTCCTCCCTATGACTGGGGGGGTATTAATGCGTCACTTCATCTTGAATGGTCCCTTGAAATATGTTAACTACTTATGCCAAAACAATCTGTTCCACCTTCTTTTTATCTCTGACACTTAAGTTTTCCAGGCCTGAAGAACAACTCTGGATAAGTTCAAACACTTGCCTCAGCAAGTTGTTCCACTAAAAGGTATTACTTCACCCACCTTGTCTTTCCGTTTACACATGCAGCTTCCCAATTTGCATTAGCAAATTACACTTGTGCATGCAAAACAATTGTTCATTCAGTTGAGATGGCTGAAATTTGTGGTGTAGAATAGTTCTTCAGGGGGTTTTCGTTTGGTTTGGTTTGGGGATGGGTTGGTTCTGTTTTTAAATGATCCAGCAAAAAAAGTGTTACAGACACAAAATATGAGACTGGAGTCAGAAACTACTATAGCAAGGTCCAACCTAGAACAAGGCGACAAGTCATTGAACTTTTAAAATAGACAAATTTGGTGCAATCAAGACATACCCACTCAACCTATTTCCCCCCACTCAGATGTTCTGCCAAGCAGAATGGTATGAGGCTCTAACCTTTGCTAGGTGGGACAGCAAAAGACAAGAGAGCTGACCAAGTTAGTAACAGAACAAAAAGTTACTCGTGTGTTTATATATTACATATATCGATTCCACCACCACAATAAGTTTCCATAATACACTTAAAGGATGCAAGAATAACATTGCCTTTTCTGTATCAAGATGGTAAATATGGGTTACTAATACTGTAATTAGCATTCCCATTTAATAGTAATAAAAACTGAATGTCAAAGATTAATGCACAGACCACAAAAACTGAGTGCTGAATTAAAGCACACCAATATGACAATTGACAGGAGAAAATTAATCTGATGATGTCCATCAGTGAGCCACTGAAGCACCTTGGAATGTTATCAGAATTGTCACGTTTAGGTTCTTTCCTCTAAACAAACCACCACAATACGAAAGTAATACTTTCTCAGCAAACCTTGATTTGTACTGAAAAGTATAAAAATGTAGTTGAAAAAAGTAAGTCTTAAAGAGCTTTTTAACTTAACATTTAGGAGAAAAAAGCTTTATTACACTCTGTTCAGTTTCTTAGGATGTTTATACTTAGCCTACAATGTGGACCCACTCAAAAGAAAATGGTAAAGAGTCATAGATGCTTCAAAATTAGTGATTCAAGAATACCTGGTAGTCTCTTCTTCCTGTTATATGCACCTACATGAGAAATCCCAGATGCAAGTGGTGCTAAAATACAGTACAGGAAATGTCCTAAACACCAATGATTAGATAAACAGGATCACGGGCTTTATCTTGTATGGGATTTGCAGAAGTTTTACTAAAATTCCAGAAACTCAGTAAATGGGTGTGCAAGAGAACGATATTAGAGAAGTCAGGGAGTGTCTGGATACCAAGGGAGGCTCTTAAAATAGATTATTTATGCAAACAAAATTATGCCTGGGGCCATTTAATACTGTGCATACTGATCAAACATTGCTTGCTGATAACACCCTACAGAGTCAGCAACTGTCAATAGCACATAGCATATATTTGACTATTTTCTGGGTCACTATACGCCTAAGGAAACTATTACATTTTCCATCACATCTGACCATCAGAAAAATCCAATCACTGACAATTAATCTGGATAACATTCCAGAGCTGGGGACTTCACTGGTTTTTGCAAAAACCAATGAGCTTTCTTTTTTTAAAGCTCAAAACCATTTTAGGCAAATATAATTGAGCACATCTTACACATTCGGAAAGCATCAAAACTAGAAAATTAAAAGCCACTCAACTGTATGGTCATATGGGAATCATCAAGAAACAGGCAAGTTGGAAAAGTAATGCAAATATCATTACAGCTACAAACATTGGAATGTCCTTATTTGGATTCACCAATATTAATAGAAGAGCATCATTTACAATTAAATCAATATCTTCTAAGCAAAGATCAAGCATAAGTAGGCCCTCTTCTGCCAATAACTTGATTATTCTGATATGATAATGGGGAAATATCACCTCCCTATAGTTCTTAGATTTGTGCCAGATTCTTGGGTAATGTTCCTCCGTCAGCAAAGGCAGACTTGCTGGCTCACCTAGCTCCATTGAACCTTGAGTAGCTAATGATAATAGGTTGCATGAATTAGTCAAGCAAATCTTGAAAAATAGTAGCTTTGAACAACAAGAAGGGAGTGTCGACTGGCATGGACGATCAGAAAACAGGCTGGGAAAGGTTACTTGCCAACCTTGTAGTAAAGTAATCCAAGGGGTTTGGGGACATCTCAAAGCAGTATTTTATTTCAGGGTCCCACAACAGGCACTTAGAGAGCCAAGGGAGCGAAAGGAAACAATGAGCTAATACCTGCTTGTTGCTAGATGGCGAGAATATGCAAATGCCTGTCGTATGACATGCTGATGTTAAAAGATATTTCACTCCATTTCAGCACCAGCAAGGGAAGCAACTGCAACACTGTGTGCCACTGGGGATAGGCATGCATGCCAGTTTTGGCACGTGTGCAGGTGTTGCCACCCCCTGACGTAGCTCAAAGTGGCTGAACTCAGTTTAGCTAAAACTTTAGCTGTGTATACAACTGTGCTCATGTAAAATCTCCAAATTTCCATTTCTATATTTTGACATGTTATAGGTAAGCCTATATATATTTTACACACACTTTCATATCTGTCCAAAACAGCCTTTTTCTAAAGACATGCCACATGAAACAAGTCAGATACCTCAATACTGCAACAACATCTGACAGCGATCTGTTTTTCTCATTTGATTTCATTATCTGTATTACAAAGAAAGGCTACGGCACAAAAACAATTTGTGAGTAACTGAATCCAAGTGTAAATTATACTAACATTTTGAAGCTAGGGGCAGAAGACCAAGAAAATCCATTTATGATGTTGCCATTAGATTCATATTTTGCTTACCCTATTAATAAAGCCAAACATTCAGAAACACAGTAAGTTAATAGAGTAGCAGTTAGCATTACACTGTTCAATTTGACCAAATTTCAAGCAAATGAAGTCATTTGAGCATTCTAAAACCTTAGGGGAAAAAAAAGCAGAAAAAGAAAGTTATCCAACACTGCTGGGATCTTTTCAGCAGCAACCACTAGCACAACACACAGCTTTATAACAGGCTAAATCTCATACCAATTTATATTATAATTTCTTCAAGAAAGATTAAAGTCCAGAGGAAGTAGTAACTGACCTACACAACTACCCATTTTTCAATAAAGGCTAAAGGACTGAGGCAATGGAAGAAGTTAGCCAGTCCCAGGCATGCACCCAAACCTCCTACAGCTCTTGGCACTAGTTTGTTTGTACCATAAAGCTCCCGGAAGACTTGTAAACGGTGGCATTATATTGCATATCACATGCTTTTACAGTACAAACTGCAGCTTACCTGCATGGTTATTAACATGTTTCTATGACTTCCCCATGCCTTTTTATGATCTTTTGAGCCAAACTGAGTAGTGAAGTCTACTAGCTGGTCTCCACTACCTGCGCCACCTGCAAAATCTGAATTACGCAGGTTACATATTGTACCTGACCTAGCAGTTTATTTTGTAGTATCCTCACAACTCAAAGTTCAGCTTATTCAATTCAATGCAGACCAAAACCTGCCTCTAAATTTAGGCGCCTGATTGCTCAACACCTCTGAATACAACTACTCCACCACTGCTCCTACTGAAGTCCTGCGAGTCTCTTTTGGAAACACTGCAACGATCGCCACTGACAACACCAAAGACCTAACAGAGCATGAATCCCAAATCCAGCAGGGGCTGAATCCTAATTAATAACATTTCAAAGCACAATCCAATCCATTTCAAAGAGAAACCAAGTGGACATGAAAGTTTCTCTATAATGATGCCTAAAAAAAAAGGTAACCACAAAACTATTACTTCTTAAATGTCTTAGCCACATTCTAATATGGACTTTAAGACCTATTTACAGCAAGGTAGTTGAGCCTGGCTTTTCTCAGTTAGGTCAGCAGCTGACACCACCTACTTGGTCAACTCTCTCTCTCTCACACACACACACACACACACACACACACACACACACACACACACACACACACACACACTTATTATACCTACTTTAAGATAAGGTATGAATTGAAGTTGTCAGGTGGTTCTATTACCATAGAAGTGAGAATAAACACAAACAAATTAAGATGACCACATCGTTATTTTAATGACTTATTTCAAGACAAAAAACAATCTCTTTGCAACCTCAAAGCATCACAAGAAACATTTAAAGGTGAAACAAAAACCTAACATTAAGTGTATACAAGTATCACTGAAAAGTAATAGCACTGGTGACATTTTGAGTTCATATTATAATCCTTTTTCATGACCATGATCTCTATTGAGAGTTTGCACATTGCTAGTCTTCACTGCCTTCACACACACAGTTTTGTGCCAGGGAGATTATTCTAATTACAGACAGTTGATTGTGCAGCAGTCCCTACCCCTGCAGGCACAAATTAGGTCTTACAGAAGTCAGTTGCCATTAGGCTCTTCAATATAGGAGAAAATAGCTGGTCATCTACATTTCCCATTTATGTGGTAGCATCAAATTCTGTTTTGCCAAGCTCTTCCGACATGCTCTTCAAAACTGTCCTTACATGGTGGGAATTTGGCCAGGTCTCCTTTTCTTTTGCATTCTGATCACACAGCACTGCTACCAGTTTCCTTGTTGCAGAAACTGAAGCTTGTCCACCACTCCCTTCCAGTTTGACAAGGCCTCTGAAGTGGTAAGCTACCTTTGTTTGAGAGAACATTAACACACCATTTTTTCCCCCCAATGCCAAATAGATTCACATCCTGTTCATGAGAATGCCACATGAAGTATGTTGCAGAATTCAGGAGTGAGTGCACATACAAACATGAAGCAACGCTTGTCGATTGTGCTGGTTCCTGGTTAAATCCACATATCTGTGTGCTCCATTTTTGGAAAGTCGTGAACAAGGACCAAAACATCTGTATCAGATGATCCAATTACTCTGGCTCCTTTCATGCCAAGATATCCAAAGGCATAGTGGCACATACAGCATACAAAAACATTCTTATATCCATTTCCTCATGAATACTGTACACGTCTTGGGCTTCTTCCACACCTCAGTGATGGATTTTGCTACTTTATCACTGGAGAAGCCACCAGCAAAGTGTTTGTATTAGGCATGCTCCTACCCTCAGGTGCATTTTGAATCATATATTCACAGAGGAATTTTAGAAGTGAACGTTTGGTTTGATGTGAAGTTTAGAAACTTCTGTAGAGGCACACCCACTAATAATCATCTGATACTTCTTGCTTCAAACCTTGGATCCTGTTCAGCGCTGTCTTTCTGCAGTTTTCAGTTTACAGTTTTATTACTGTTGTCATAACCATCAAGCACTTTAATTACAGAATTAGTTTAGTCAAATCCTTTTAATTCCTGCCTCAGATCCTCAGCAGCCAATTACCCAAATGTGTGAATTGTCTCTCTAGCGATCCTCTGTATAGCAACCAGGGCACCTTTGAGTATACTGTGCTTTCTTTGTTGCATGTTCTTTAGCTCATGGATGCTTTCAGCTTGAGCACCCAGATGATGTCTTAATTCAGTGTTGTCCGTTTTCTCACTGTTCAATTAGCATGGAAGTGGACGTAGTCACACAACAGAATTTATGCCTAAGAACAGTTGCCATTGAAACATCATCTCTGAATCTTATGGACAAGACTCTGTGGAAAACATTTTCTCATCTGATAGCTGCCAAGATTTTCTCTTGACAGATTTAAATATGGTCATCTTAGCCATTTCAGCAAATATTCTCATGCCAGACTTCTTGTCTGGCTAAAGAAGCTACATATCCCACCAGAATCAGGTACATCTCTCCATTTGTTCTTCACCAACATCTGCTATTGTCAGTAAAGATTCTTGATACATCTGATGGTACACTCAGTCAAGTAAATATGTTGATCAGCACCTCTGGATCTAGTTCAGGGTCAAATGAATTTGTCATATTGTTGATATGTTTTCTAAGAATTGTGAAGTGTTCATCAGTGCAGAGGCAAGGACTTGTTTGTGACTTTGTCTTTACTACTTCTTGTCTGACTATTTGTCGCAAACTTTTGCATATTCACAATATGAAGCTGTTTACTGTCATCTCTAACACTAATATTGATCTGTGCATAAATCACTAAATTCAAAAGCTAGTTTCCATGCTATTTCCAAGGCTAGTAGTGCATGCACAGGCAATTACAAATTACAGCCTTTTATCAAGCAGACTAGGTGCTAGCTTGTACATACAAAAGCTTAATTATCTTAGGAATTGGCATACATTTATATCTACCCCTTATGCCTACCAACTACAGGCACATCATCTACTGCTACTGGTGCACAATCTTCAGTGAGAGACTAATTAGATAGCCAAATTCCAATTATAATAGTTTTTTATATTTTTAATCACTTGCGAGACAGAAAGAACATGCAATGTGAAACTATTTAATATTACTTTATTACAAAACATTGATATTCGCCATTTTTGCAAAACAAAAAATAGTCAAATTGTAGTGGTTTTGCAGCTGTGCAAAAAAAAAAAAAAAAAAATTAATATTTGTACCACCATGTCATCTCACCTTCAGGCTTATGGCATCACATTATACCTCATCTAAACATGCATAACACAAGCTTCCAAATGATATATGACGTGGTGTATGTAGGATGGGTACATTAAACTCCAAAAACATAGCTGTTCTCCAAAAAGAGCCATGTGATCCAAGAGTCCTTCAAGGCCAACTGGCAGAAGCCCATGATACTGTAATTCTTACCAGGCCTCACACACTCACTATCCCTCTAATATATTGTTGTCATTGTATTTATCTGTAAAGTATCAAATAAAAGCTGTGTGACACTGGTCATTGTTGTGTATGGCGTTTGTACGTCTAGTGGAAATGTCTTCTGAAAATATATTTTGGGGACAGAGATGATACTCTTGTCTGGGACAAATTTGTTTATCAATTCATCTGTGCTTTTAATGTAAATTGAGCATAGTGATGTCAGAAACAATGGGCAGTTCATTTACATAACCACCAATTATTAGGAGGAGGCGGAGACAACAGCATGATGTCAGCACACTGAAGGATACATCACAATCTGAACTCCAGGGAGAAATCCTTACTCTTGAAGCAAACACAATGAACTTTCGGGAATATAAAGAGAAGCAAGAGCATCGTGATGGATCACAACAAGTGAACAAAGAGGTCTGGGCTTTTTGCATGTCATTAACAGTGGATCCCCAGCCATGTGGGGTTGGTGACAGCAAGAAGTGGCTGTAGGTGAGAAAGTTGCTATAGACAAAGAATATAATTTGTTAAATTTTAAAATCACTGAAAAGTGAGATTAGATTTTTGTTTTATTTGTAACCATTTTCTGTTTCTATTATCTCTGCCTGGTATAACAAATTTCAGTTCCAACAGCCTGGCATGTATTCTGTCACATTAGAGACAGCAGACTTGCTATTTCTGGGGACATCCTGTGACACGGACTGCATGCTGCAGGGAGATGCTGCTGGGGAGTTTGGGAACTGAAATATGCCAAGGGTTAACCAGCAAGTCAAAGTTATCAATGAAAGTTCTGAGGAGTTTGTTAGACAAACTAACAGATTGAAGCGTCATTGGGCTGACACACTGTTTAGCAACAGGAAATTCTCTCTCACTGAGGCGGGGTAAAGTGACTTTCAGCTCTGGCCACACGAAGAAAGCACGACAGCCTGTAACAACAAAAAGAAGATCTACAGTCTAGCTTAAGTAAAACTCGGACCCTGCTCTTAGTAGAAATTTGGATAACAGTGCAGGACAACTTTAAATGAAAGATTCTCTCATCTCCTCATATGCAAGCTTGGCACACTTCCATGCCTACTTAGACCAGTGGTTCTCAACCATTACGCAGCAACACGTTACTGTGTCGCACGTAACGGTGTGTCGTGGAGAGCCACAGCCATCCCTCGAACAGGGGCGTAGCTATGGGTGGGCCTGGGATTTCTTGAATATATATATTAAGACTTATGAATGGTGTTCCCAACAAGCAAACACTCCCCAAAACTTCATTCATTAACTTCGTTAGCACCAAGCAGAGATCTCCTGTCAAGACAAATTCCTTGACTGAAAAGACAGTATCCAGCCCTTTGAGGAACCTTGTGACAAAGGCACAGCTGAAGTTTTTGCCCTGGCAGGTAAAACAGTTGCCTCTAGAATGGAGCAGCCTGCCTCATGACTAGGCAAGAGGCATAGACGTTTTAGGTTTACTAAAGAGTCCAAAACGCAGTAAATGGGTGAACAGAAAGTTTGTCATCTGCTGCCTACAGCAAAAAAAGTTCCCAGTTCTGGATAACATCACAATGTGGAAAGTTAATTGGACTTCACCAAAATACTTTGCACCCTTGCCAAAAGTCAGACTCAGTGTCCTCAAAAATGAGGTGACTACAGGTTGAGAAGAAAAACAAGTGTCTTCCTGAGACAGGAGATCTGGAAACACTATTAGATTACATGGAGGCTCCCTTGAAAAATCTAGACAATCCACCCACCCACCCATATTGATTGCCCTCCTATTTGGAGCTTATGTCCCATGTGATCTTCCTGATTGCCAGCAGAAACAACAGCATCCCTGGAAACACAGATGTTCTCTGCATCAGTCCAACAAGAACACATCTGTTACTGCATTTGTGCTCTACCACAGAGATGCTCAACTAAGGACATTTTGCATTGTTGGTTAAGGCAGAGATCTAAGGAAGGTCAGCACTATCTTCTGAACAGCAGTCCACTTATGACCACTTCAGACCCCATTCATGCTCATGTGGTCTGCAACTCAAATTCCTTTGCCATCAACATTGGTTAATAAATTATATCTATTAACCAGACACCAGCTCTTGGAGGGCTACCATTTCCTCATAGAGTGGCTAGTAGAGGGTGACCCCTCCTTTCCAAGGTAGAATATTGTTATGTGGTCTGTCAATCTGCACAGTGCATCTATTTCAATGGAGACAAAAAGGTGCAAGAGCACTTACAAAGCAGTCCAACCTTTCTGGCTGGGGCAAGGCTTAGTATGCTTTATTTTTAGAACTTTTTTTAATAGCTAAAGAGGAGACACACAATTTGTTACATTCCTATACTCCATATTATATCAGCATACACCTGGATGCAAAGGTGGGGGAAAAACACCACCACTATGATCTAAAATGCTAGCCAAGTTCACGCTGACCTTGCACAATATTTTACATTAATTCCTGCCATTTAAATGTGTGTTTATACTAGTACCGAGCGCCTATAGTTTTTATGGGGTAGACTACATTCAGAATTCCAAAACAGATTCTCAATTCAAGTGCTAGTCATAGAAAATGAGAGATGCTAATTTTATAACCGGTTAAGCACATTTTGACTGAGAACAGGCAATGTGTTTTCAGGAAGGGGAAATAGTCTTAATGTTGCAATCCACAGATGATATCAATGCCACTTACGGCAACCACCATTATGCAACCTTAGGTTTTACAAAGCATTTGAAAAACTCCACATCAAAAGGTTAACATCTAGGGTGCAGAGCCAAGAAATGAGAAAATTGATATGAGGCTGATAACAGGCAAAACAGCAGGAAACATACAGATATAATGGAAAATTTGCAAAAAAAAAAAAAAAAAAAAAAGGAACTAGGGAACATAGCATGGATTAGCAATGTAATCCAGATCTCTCTCTAAAAAAAAAATTGAGAGAGCAGCCTTCTCTAAAGTTGCAGAGAAATCTGAATCAAGAGCTATAGCAAAACAGGAACAAAGACAATACGACAGAAAATGTTTTCTATCAAAGGAACTGGACTACTAAATGGCAATGGGGGAAATTCTTGTCTATTTCCTTCAACAAAACTTTAGTCATCAGTTTAGACATTACTTTTTGGTAATAAGAATAAGATTAAGTCACATGGATCACACATTCTGACTTTTCAAGAACTCTGACTTCTGGGCAGGGCTGGGAAAGCCGTCAGTTCCGGGACTACCGTCAAACAGCCTACTGACCAGCTAGGTCCCAGGCTATAGGCTGGACCAACTGCAAGTCTGTCCCCTCATCTGTTTTCCTGCATCCCCCAGACATTTTTGGTAAAAGTCAGACAAATCACAGCTTTTGTGAAATATTACTACCCATGGCCTGCCCCTGACTTTTACTAAAAATACCAGTGACAGAGTCTTAACCTTACTGATATATTTTTGCTCAGCTCAGAGTGGCAAGCTGCTGCCAGTGCATTATTTATACAATAAAGGATTGTGAAGCCAAGCTCTGAACCAGCAATTTTTAATCTGTGCCTACAAAGGTTACAAATCCTCTCCCAAAAGTGCCACTGTGCCATCAATAGCTATTTTTAGACCTCATTTTGTCCAAAACCCAAACGAGTGACCTGGGTAATTACAAAAATATACTTTAACATTTTTGTTAAAGTTATCGAAAGACACTCATTTCCATCACTTGATATGCAACTCAAGCAAGCCCTTGCTGAGAAGTATTATGCGTCTGGAAGGATGGTCTTATGGTTAAATCCTCAGAGTAGGATTTGGGGTATCTGAGTTAAATTGTCAGCTATGCCACAGACTACCTGGGTAACCTGAGACAATTCATTTAACCCCCCCCCACCCCCCATGCAAATCAAGCTACAACTACTTCCTTTTGCCCAGCCTTTGGCAGTCTTTCCTAAACAGGTATTAAGTTCTTTCGGACAAGGACTGTGTGTGTATGCATGGCACCTAGCACAGCTGGGCATTCATCTCAGTACAAAGTGATAAGGTACTAAAACTCAAGAGCCAAGGAAGTTTTAAACAAGACCACAATAACCAATTATTATAATTGGACTTGCCTGACAACATTAGAGCACAGAATTGCTCTAACTTGCAGTTTCATTCATAACCATGCTGAAGAAACACTAGAGTTGCTTTTTACGATAAAGCTCCTGAGAACAAAATGTTCCTTCAGAACACAAATGCTTGCAAGGAAAATACTGAGCTTTCCAAGGCCTAAGTTTTTCACTTGGAACAAAATAGGACTGTCCAAGCTGGAGGTTGTGTCACCTTTGTGCCTGCCCTCCTCCCACCTGGACCACCAACATACTTTATTACTGTGACTTCCACTGCTGCAACATCTCTAGGTGGGTTCAGGACCACACAGAAGAAAAGAGCTGGAAAGTGGTTTTGTTATTTTAACAAATAAAACCCACAGAAGCCTGAGGAACAGGGTAGGGAAAGGCAGAATTTCTACGGTACTGACAAGTATACTTTGGACCATAATAAACCAAGGGTAGAATCTTTTAAAAGAGTTCTTAATTTATACCTCAAGGGACTCATTCCCCACAAAATCTAGTCAATTAAAAAACTTGCCCCTCATTCCCCTTGCCAATTTCTGCATCATCATCCTACTTCATGTCCATCTCCCCTTGCTATGTAGAAGGCTCATAAACAATAGAGGAGGGAGGGACTTACTCCTTGAGTACTTGGTGGAGGAAAATACAGGGAAACAAATTGTACAAAGCCATTTCCTCCCATCTTTGTTGTATTAATTTCGCGTGTTAGTTGTAATGAGTTAAAGTCATAGGAGACATAAGTATGCCTTTTTAAGGTGTCCTTTTAATCAAGTGTTTATAAACATTTACTTAGCTACCAATGGTAAACCATCACCCAGAGACAGGAGTCACCTGAATAGGTTCTCCCCACCCTTACATATCAATGGATGAAATTCTTGCTAAAAAGACCTACATGCCTTTTTTTTAAGTTGACTCTACAGTTCCAAGGCCTGATCCTGTGACAAGATCCATGCAAGCAGACGCAGACCCAGAAACCTGTCCATTTGCACAGATCTTATTGTACCATTGGAGTGCCAGAGCTTTTTCTGGGTGATAAAACATCTTCCAGGTGTCCACCACAGCTCTCATTGTACGATGGGGGCTTCAAAACACCACTTTAATGTTCTCAAACTTGAGATATGGAATACCTTCCAGCTACTGTTCTTGTGTTGTATCTTTCGGGTACTACAATGTAGTATTTGAATAAACAGTGAGGAAATGATTTCATTTTGTTTACTTTCTATTCAGAGTGCTATCTATTGTACAGTCACTCTGGTGACCTTTAGAGTCAGATCCTTACAGGCATCAACAGGTGAGCAGAAATATAATTTCCCCTCCACTTGTCCCAGAAATTTTTTTTTAAAAATTGAGGCCTTGCTACTTAAAAGGGTTCTTGGAGAAGTTCGTTTTTTTAAAACCTTCAGTTAAGGAAAAAAAAAAAAAAAAAAAAAAAACACAACCAAAGATTCAAGCTGATCATCTCCCTTTAATTCTATTCACACAATATAGCTATTACCACCCAGCACAGTACATTTTAGAATTCCTTAATTTTTAGGCATTTCCCCCTTATAGACAACAAAAATGAGAAAAATCCACTAACTCTCACTCTCAGAGTTTTGCTCCAATCATTGGAATTTAAATTCCTGTACTTCATACAGCAGATTTTTAACAAAGCTGGAACCCTGAATATGTTGAACCATTCTGTGTTTTACAGTGTAGCCACCTCATCCTAATAAACAGTTGTCACGTTGCCGTGTGAGCCCTCCGAAGCACAAGATTCTGATTACTGTCTTGCCTCTTTACCTCCTACACTTATAAAATTCCAATCCGATCCTACCACTGCTTTCTCAAGAGCTACCGTACCTACAAGTAGATAGATTTTTGTCTTTCAAACAGGATACAGCATTAATATCTAACTCTAGAGGTTTGTGGTGTTGGTTTATAAAGTGATACTATCATTTTGGGAGAGAGGAGAGAGAAAAAAGCAAGCTGGGGTGATTCTAATCACTTGAACAGTGCAAAGCCCACTATCAGTACTTTTATGACTAGCTGCAGTAAGACCCCTGATTTTACAGAATATTACCAGCTGGATACCAAAGACATTGATATTTGTTGTTAGTGAGGACATAGCTATATGAACACTCACTGAGCAGCAGGCTGGGGTGTATATCTACAAAGCTCCAGTGTGCCATACAAAGTGTCCACGTGGATCCTGCTGCTATGCCCTAAAAGTGCCCTTGTGCACACAAGTTCCAAAGGGGTAGCCATTGTTTTTCTCGTGCACACAGACCTACTGCAGCAGGGCCTACATGCACACTCAACGTGTGGCATGGTAGAGCACTGTCTGTTTACCCCTCAGCCTGCTGCTCAGTACATGCTCATTTAGATGGGCCCTGAATGGTAGCTTTGTAAAGCCCCAATTGCTCCATTAAACTTACCATTTGTACCTTTGCTGGGAGAGGGACTGCATTAAAGTGTAGCTGATGAATATAGGAAGATCAACTGCATCAAAGAATCAATGAATTAGGCAGAGGAAATGACTATAAGTTTGTTTCTCTCTAAAGTCAATATGTTCTCCACTTACAGGAGAGTCACTAGGTCACTTAGCTTTTTTTGAAGAGAGAAACAACAACTGCATATATATCAGTAGCTCCTCATGCCATTGTAGCTCCATCTAATTGTGTAGTCAGTAGCAACAAAGAACCCAAAGTGCCTCTCAGACTTAACAGAGGTACCAAGGACAGCAATACACATCTTCATCTTAGGCTCTGAATCTCGAGAGAGATCCTTTACTATTATGCTGCATTATTTGTTACTAGTATCTACGGGTGCAAATCAGGATTAGGGCCTCATTGTACTCAGTGCTGTAAAAACATAAGACGTGGGGCCAGACCTGAAACTGCATACTGGCTGCTTTGCACAAAGCCCCTGTAAAATTTGGCAAATCAAACACCTGATGATTCCCACTGGGTTCAAGCCACAGTTACATCTTCAGAAATACCTAATTAATATCTATTCATACCCAATTAATAATCATTGAATGGAGATTTAATACATCTCAATATAGTAAAAGTTTGAGAGTCATGTATGGGGAGGTGGGGAGAGGAAATCAATATTAAACCGACAGAACTAAGAAACAAAGCAAGCTGCAATACTAGATGGGATACACAAAAACATCCTTTTGTTTTTAAGAAGTGTGACCTGAAAATGATTAAGTCTCACTCCTTTCAACAATTCAACTTTAGCCTTCTGTGTGTGTGTGCACACGCGCGCGCAAGGCACAAGCTGCTAATAGATAGAGCCCTGCGCGGATACAAATATGTGGATCTGCATCCGATCTGCATCTGCAAGAAATCATCCATGGATATCTGTGTTGTATCCGCCGATGCAGATGTAATGCAGATATCCGCGTATTTGCAGGGCTCTAGACATGCACAGATAAAAATATGTGGATCTGTATCCGATCTATTTCTGCAAGAAATGGTCTGTGGATATCTGCATTGTATCCGCAGATGCAGATATCCACGGATATAACGTGGACATCCTCGGATTTGCAAGGCTCTACTAATAGAGACATTCAGAACTTAAAACTTAAGATACAACTTTTTGTATGTTGTATAATATGCCAAAGTTGCAATAGTTATGTGTAAGTAGTTTACCACTTACAACCACACCCAACAAGCCATGCCCAGGCCAGAATAGCAACCAGTTTGTAATTAGGACCTAACAAATTGTTACTTCTGACTCAATGATCAAAAGATTTTATTAAAAGAACCATCCCCAACTGAAAGTACTGATTGGAAAAGGGACCCCAAGACAGTTTCTTTCATCTCCTGATAATCCTCCAAAAGACCTGTGGTGCACTCCCTCCCTAGACACATTCTGTACCTTTAAAATGTCTCACCAGAGGACTTCTGGAAAGGAGGACAGCCAAAGAGAGATTACATGACAGGGAGACCCTCAAAAATCAAGTAGTGTGGATAAGCCTTCAAACTTTATGGCTTCAGCCATATAAAGGGGTAAACAGATATAGCACCAACTATATAGGTATAATAGCAAACTTAAGCGATTGCAATTTGGCTACCTATTTGAAACGTCAATTATTGCACAAGCTTTAGTCAATTCCCAATGAGTATGCTTGTGACTGAGGGAATACCTACCATTAACTCCTGCCTAATTATAGCCTGCACAAATCGCTTCATAAGACATGGGAGTGCTGACAGGGCACAATTCTGGCCAAACAGCCTGGTTCTTAAAAAAAAGCACACACCACACATTTGGAATGGCATCCTTTTTAAAAGCCCATTTTGCCTTTTCTATCCCTATAAACAACATTTTCCATTTTGTTCACTCATACCACTTATGCAGAGGAAACCGGCTGCTAGCACACTCCCTTCTCGCTCTACAGGGATACAATGGTTTACACTAGGTAAGTCATCCTGGGAATCCCACATTTGTGATGTTTCCTTAGTCACTTGACTGAAAAAGTCCCACAAAAACAAGTTATATCTGTGTCTACACTTGGTGCCTTTCCTATAGCAGCATCAAACTTGATTTGGCCTGCAGGAACCTAGTCAGTAACTGCACATGAGAGGCAGAGTGACTGACCCTGCAAGCGACTGGATGAGGAATCAGAAAGACCATTTGAACTAGGCTTGAAAAAAGTAGTCACTACAAGCTAGTAAAAATGAAACAGACATCCCAAGAAATCCAGCTCACATACCTGTAATGAAGTATTTACTACTTCTCTTTTCTTCTCCCTTCCACTCCCACCAAAACAAGGTTCACGGAGTAATTTGCCTTTTTCCACAAGGTGAACATTAATGCCCAAATTCTGCAAGAACACAGCTATTTGTTAGTCTGGTGCCAAAACTGAGTAGTTCGTCTGTAAAGAATGGGGCAGCCATACTTGCTGTTCAGAGTAGCTCCTTCCCATTATTTCATGGAATATATTTGCCTTAAATTAACCAAAGTGATTTAACTGTGCAGCAACTGCCCTGTTTGCTCTAGCATATAACTCAGGCTCATACTTTGAGTGGCCCAGGAGACTGGTACTAATATTGCCAATTCCTTTGATTTTATCACAAGTCTTGTGTTTAGCGTTTTTCTTTAAGTCCCAGTTCTTCGAATCAGGCAAATCCATCAGAAGTTCAGCTTGTACATAAGCTTCTCTGCAACCATGAGGGCTAGAAAAACTTGACAATGGGACTTCTAAAGTGTTAAAAACCAGAAAGCAAATAAAAATGAACCCCAAGTTAATTTTGTAAGATCACATGATTTTGGGGCCTGACCTGTGGTTTCTGCGTGGTTGGGGTTAAAAATAATTTAACTGCTAACCATACGATTTCTTCCTTCCTCAGATGCAGACTCAGACTCTAAGGTCAGAAGGCACCAATATGATCATCTAGTCTGACCTCCCGCACAATGCAGGCCACAAAACCTCAACCACCCACTCCTGTAATGAAACTCTAACCTATGATTGAGTTATTAAAGTCTTCAAATCATGATTTAAAGACTTTAAAATTTAAATGATTTGCCAAACTAGGAGTAAAGATAAGTCTATGGAGAGACCATGCACTTGGAGCCATTAGGTCTGTCAGCTTCAGCTCTGGTATTAGTGACATGAACCATCTTTCCTGTACACACAGTGACCAAAAATGAGCATTAACAGCAGAAAAAGATTTGACTTAGGTTACTAGGACAAAGTGTAAAATGAGTCTCCACCTCAAATTGAAGAACAGCAGTTCATAATATCTGTATATGTGAGTAAATAAAGCAGGAATACAAATTTTATATCAAGGAAACAAAGGGGGGAAGGCTGTTCATTAATATTCTGTGCAGTGAAAATTTCCATTAGTCTCTCAAATGAAAAATACAATGAGCTATGCTGAAAGAGCTAGACCAGAAGAAAATTTTAGTGTCAAGTTAAAGTTATTCTTAGGAACAAAAAAGCTGTCTCTACTCTTTATTCACTCAGTTTCTGGAACCATTCATGTGGGACATGCAGAAGCTATTGAGAGCACACCTGATTTAGTCTCGGATTTCTTGAGAAAAGCCTGTCTAAAAGGGTTTTTAAAAACCTTGTGTCCTTTTGCACACCAGAAGGATCACCAGCTGCAATCCACTGCATCACTGATCTCTGGCACACATCACAGACCTTGCCTCATGCAGCAATATAAATACACAAAACTCTTTTATAATGGTTCAAAGAAAGTGCAAAGGAATAAGTTCAGCCTGATGCATCTACTTGAATCCAAGCACTCAAAACAGTAAAGGTTTTAAATGCCACCCAACATTTACTTTTTATTGTCTTTGTAAAAACTGGTACATTGTACACCTATTCTAGTGCATATAAAATGTAATATGGATGAAAGCTGTTCAATGAGCTAACTAGATGCCTTAGGCATATGGAACAGTGAGCTTGACAGTGGTTAACCAGATGCTAGAAGATATTTTATTTTATAGGGAGGCTGGGTTTTACAACTTCTATGAAAACTTTGTACAATAGGGTGAAATGCTGACAGGTTTTCAATGATAATCTATGTAGGGTGGACCAGAATTTACAAGTACATATGAAGAGATACCACAAGGGCCCCAAAATTTTGAAGGTTACTTCACTAACCAGTCTGAACTCAGAAGCAGTTTTGCTAAAAAAAGAAAAAAATTTAAGAGTTTATGGTCAGTAAGATTCCTATGTTAAACTTAAAATATCCTATTAATAGGATTTTCCCCAGTACAATATGCCTCTTTCTCCTGGCTATATTGTACGCAATTTCAGGAAAAAAATGTAAAATAGAGCAGGAAGACGCGAGGTGGTGTATACTTGGATAGTTAGCTTGTGAAATACATGCTGCAAAATCAGAAGTGGTACATTCATTTCATTAATTTCTGAGACACCTAACTACTCTGGAAGCCAGTATATTGCTATTGATACGGAGTAACACCAACACAGATCTGTTAATACAAAAGCTAAACAAAATACATGTATCATGCTTGAGTGCTATCTGACACATACAAGTTGAACAGGTTCTAAAACTAAGGGCACTCAAACTTAGGAAACCCTGCTGCCAGACACCGATAGTCTGAAGACATCAGGTCCCAAATATTTCAATATTAATTCACTCAATATAGATGCTTCCGTACAGGCGCTATATATTCATGTCAGTCTGTTCCACTCAGGAGGTAGCAGAGTTGTGTACTACTTGGAGATGAAGTCAGGATGAAAGTTACGAGGCCAACATCTGAACAGCAGCAGCCCTTAGCCTCCGATTTGGACAAGTCCAGAGGGCATCACTCAGTTTATACAAGCTGAAGTCATCTCCCCTTCACCCTTATGTATAAGATAGGAAAGAAAAGGCCAGGTGTGACTTATGTTTCTTGAGTGTGAATAAATGGCTAAGATGGCAGCTACATTCCCCATCCTACTCTTCTCTTTTCTATGTACTCTAGAATTAACAAGTGGCAGTCTTTACCTCTACACTGCCTTTTACCATTCTCTTCTTGTTTCTTCTGCCTATTTACATACCCCTTATTTCTCCTTCCCAGATCCCACATTTCCTTTTTTACAGATCCCATTGCCTTTAGGAGGGGTGCGCTGCTGTCCTGCATGCTCAATAAATATCTTGTTTTTTGTGTATTCTGAATGTTCAATTTATCAAAGAACATTCAGAACAGCCAGGCATAGGGCCTTAAAAAAAGAAAAGAAAAAAAAGCCACCTGCTATTTTGTGCTCTCCTCCTTCTGCGACCACATTAAGGAGGATTAGTTTAGCAATTTCCTCCCTTCCTTTCTCCATTCACTGACAAGAACAAAAACAAAAAAGTTAACAGAGTTAAGGTTAAGCACTGCCTTGTGCCCTTCCAGAATGTGGATGAACTTAACCCTGACAGCCAAGAAACAGAGTTCATGTGTATACATATAGCCCCCCACAACTCTGTACTTACTATGATCATGGAATCATAGAAGATTAGGGTTGGAAGGGAGCTCAGGAGGTCATCTAGATCCAGTCCCTGGCTCAAAGCAGGGCCAACTCTAATAATGCCCTGGTCTACACTGACAGTTAAGTTCGACATAATGCTGCTTACCTTGACCCTAAATTTGCACCCTTAGCCTTACTAGGCCATGAGGATCCACAACAATTTTCAAGACAAATCTGGGTATGCTTGTCAATTTTGAAGCATATTGGGGGGGAGAAATCTTCATTGAAGCTCATCTCAGCTTTACGATGCATCTAACACTGTCCCGTGATCTCTACTCAATCCCCAATTTCTACATCCACCCTCTCCCCTTGTCTCATGAAAACAAATCGGCAGTAGGGAAGGGAAAGGTATGGTTCTGAGAACAAAGACACTGCTTTTTTCAACATTTATGTTGCTGGCTGGATGACAGCAGTGATGGCATGCAGAAGGAGTTGCTGCATCCCCTCATGGAGATTTTGCTTCCCTGCTGAAGGGAAGGCCACCCTCCAGGTTGGGAGCTACCAGGCAAGATAACTTCAGCTATTACTTTGGCTATGTCTACACTACAGAGCTTTTGCCAGCAAACAGCCAGTACTATAATTATAGCGGTGGGTACTGTACACACAGACATCCTTTTGTCTGTGGAACATGGCCTCACTAGGACCACTTCCACGACAAAAGAGTGTGGGGAGCTGAGAAGTCAATCTCTTAGCTCCCTGCAGGGAGCCCACAGGCTGCCTACTGTCCCCCACCCTTGCTGGGGACACAGGCACTGAGCCTGGGGCCCCCAGCAGTCCAGCAGCCATAGGGACCCAGGAGCCTGGCGGCTACTTCCTATGCCCCCGAGGCTCCTGGGTCCCCAGAAGCACAGGAAGAGGGTTTCTGGCAGCACAGGGGCTGAAGCCGAGCAGTGAAATTGACAAGTATGACAGCTCCCCACTCTAAGGGAAGATTAGAGTGGTTCTGACTGGCATTGTGGCACATTTCTGGAAGCTATGTAACTTATTCTTTTGTGATAAAACAGTTGCACAAAAGGCATTATTTCTCCTGCACACGTGAGGTTATTTTAAAATCGGCAAAACAAGGCAGTTTTGCCAATAAAATGGGAATTCTAGTATGTATGCAGGGCTTGTTTCGAAAACTTTCCAGTGTAGACAAGGCCTTAAGTTCAGCCAGATCTCACAAGAACAGGTTTACAAATACTTGCAACTTTTAGGGCAAGTCTTGCAAAATTTGGTATTTGTCTTAAAGACCTAGCTCCTAACTTTCCATTAATATACACGTGTGAAGAATGTGGGATATATCTGTGTAATACACATAAAATTAATGTGCACCTGTCTATTTGATTACTATCATGCTGTCTGCTACAAGGCTGCAAAGAATTAACTCAGTCCTAGGTGGTTTTTGCATATCTGCAGGACCCAAATGTAATGGCTATAGATATTTAAGCACTTTAAGATGAAAGCACGGGTGCTGAGGTTGTTTGTAGGGCAGAAATCAACCTTCTAGCTTAGGACGGGACCTTCAGACATGAAACTTTAACCAAGAATTTAGAAACTCCTACAAGAGCAGCCAAGAGAGGTCTGCAGAAGAGCAAGTGGAACCCACGTCCCCAGTGGTGGGAGAGTACACAGGATAAGCTTGGCATTCCCCCCTAAATTTAAGAAAGTATCCTGTGTTGTTGTAACCCTTCTCACCAGTTTGTGTTCCTAAGAACAAATACTACTATGCTTTCAAAAACTGTCTGTTCGCCTACTGATTGCAGCTCCCTAAGGGAAACCACTGGGGGGGAGACAAATCCTGTGGGGCCTATGAAGCAGACATGGCTGGTAAACAGGGTGCTCTTAGCTGCAGGTCCAGTCCAAAAGTGGAGTGAATCATGGGATTCCACTAAAAAGTGCAAGTGTTGAACTTGGCACTTGTAAAAGAGCACCAGTGAAAGAAAGAGAAAGATCAAAGATACAGCCCACCCTGAGCAGTGACAGAATTGTAACTTTCTCTTTCTTTTAAATACTCATGGCTGTTTGTGATCTGAGTGTCCATTACTAGAGCCCTGCGCGGATACAAATATGTGGATCCGCATCCAATCTGCTTCTGCAAGAAATGGTCCGCAGATATCCGTGTTGTATCTGCCGATGCGGATATAATGCAGGTATCCGCGGATATCCACATATTTGAAGGGTTCTAGCCCTGCACAGATAAAAATATGTGGATCTGTATCCAATCTGCATTTGCAAGAAATGATCTGCGGATATCCACATTGTATCCGCGAATATAATGCGGATATCTGTGGATTTGCAGAGCTCTATCCATTACCAGCTTAAAAACCAAGAAGGCAGGTAAAAGGCACTCAATTTTTTCTTCTTAAATCTCAATTCTGCTCATCTACTGACTTGACGAAATATGAACACTTATGTCCTTTTTTCAAAAAAAAGAATACACTAAATATATTTTAGATAACTGAATAGCTCATCTTCAACATGTTCTCCCACATGCTGGAAATCTTTTCCACATTGATTGTTTTTCTTAAGTTAAGGCCCTTTAGCCCCAGAAGGATAGACTGTTCACTATTCAGGTTTACCAATCCCCATTAAGCTCCCACCACTTCTTTTAACCGTCTGCCCAGTTGTGTTTTTTGTGCTCATTAAGTGCAATGATAAATTTTCTCCTGTTCTCTGGAAATTGGTCTACTAATGTTCTCTTCACATTTCCTCCTTGTACATTGATTCCTGTTCTGCCTCTCCAGACTTATATCAGTGTAGCTTCTAAGTCCCCTCTGATTCCTCATTTCTTTAATAAGGATTTTATTTGTTCCTTTAAATTGACTGACTGCATTTTCCAGCATAGATTCCGTACATGTAGCAAAAAGATTAACTATATTTGTATCTTCACCTTTGCTACAAAGTTTATTTCATGTAGCCACAGAATTTTCTCTTAATTAGCAAGAGTTCTAGTTATCCTTTCTCGCTCCATTTTCTTCTCTTGTCTTTTCAAGACGGGTTTCTTGTTAAAATCCTAGAATTCTATTTTTGGCCTCCAATACACCTACACACAGTTTCTTTTCAGGCTCGAGTCTTTTGCACTTTGTGTATGCTCTTATATACTGCTGCACCCTTACTCTCACTTTATCTTTACCCTCAGTTTGTTCAAGAAAGCCGGGGAAGCTTCCATATTTTCTTCCAACATGCTTGAACTGACATTACACGTTCAAAATCCAGCACATCACTAGCATACCTGACCTTTGAATGAAGGGTAATAAGCAAATGAATGTCTACATGAAAATTTCCTTGTTCAAAATTCATGGAATACAGCTTTGTTTTTTATTCTAGTCCAGACATCAAGATTTGTCACCCTGAATAAAACAAAGTAGTCTACCATTCACTACAAAGAATGAAAGTAGCCACAGGTCACTGTAGTATTTACTTTGCCCACATTTTTAGAATTTCTCAAGCATCATTTTAAGCAGTGCAAGAAAAGAGGCTCTTTAAAAATAAGTCTTACCCATATTATATAGGAAGTTGTACCTCCCTAATTAGTACAAAACTTTCCAGAAAGAGAGGCAATTTTTTTGATCAGATGGCTCATACTACCCATGCTTCCTTCCCTTAACCTATGATGGACTTAAGGAAAAAAATCTCACTTCTGGATACACATGCACACATATGCAGAGCCATTAATACATCAAGACAGATTAGAGACCTAGAGAGAACAACAATGTATGCATAATAAGATGCCAATTCTCTTTCTGAAGAGGTGTCAAATTGCTTTTTAGACCTTAGTATTAATTGTAGTATTACAGTTTAGCAGGAAAAGGGAAAATATCTGTGGCATGCATCACAGGTAGTTACAGTCTCAATTATTTTGTGCTTCAAAAAAAATTGATTTATCACTGTTCATAAAGTATATTATTTGTATGGATAGAACAGAATCAGAAGTGAATTAATCTGATGTGAAAAATGCTCAGCTCAAAAAATCAGCATTCAGGTTTATATTATAGCAAAGAGTATCACGTGAAAGAGGAGCCATTGTAGAAATGAACTAGCCTGATTAAACACTAACATCTGAAAAGATGGCAGCAAGGGGGAAAAAAACAAAACAAAAAAAACAATCACCACCACCAAAAATATAAAGTTTATATCTTCAGCCAAGATTATCAGGAAGCAGAGACTTCTCACCAACTGCCACGTACCTTGGATGCTTGGGGCGTTGAAATCACATGAACAGTGCTGGCTTTGACTCCATTAGCCTTAGGTCGCTTGTAGAGAGCAAACCTGCTTTTCCTACGTCCTCTGTCACCATTAGGGAGGGAGCCATTGTACCTAAGATCAAACAAGAAGTTCCTGTTTATTCCAGAGTTTGGCACGCAGCAGGGGAGGGAAGCAGAGTTGGAAATGAAACTATCAGATCATGTGCCATAAAGATTACAAAGCAAGAGGCAGCACACCCTGGAGCAAGAAAGTTTACTTACTAGATACAACCAACCAGTACAGCTTTCATTTTCTAAAGCATTTGAACAAGTTAGCAAATCTGAATTTAACACTTTCACTTATCTTCAAAGACGCGGGTTGTATGCTAAGGAAGGCTGACAGTTCAGTGCAACACCTTTGAAAACATTTCTGCACCTCTACATGAGAGCACCAGACTTGCCTTATGATTCACATCTCTCTGTATTTCGAGTGCAATTCTTTAACTTTTCTGCACTTTTTAGAGTACTGAAAGCATTGGAAACATTTGTCTCTCTCTTCCCTTCAACAGAAGCCACTGGAGGTAGGGGGAAATGGTTTCCAAAAGTTCCTAAGACACTTAGGGACACATTTCCATTAAAAGAATGACATGCTCCTAAATCATTTAGGAACTTAAAAATCTAGAGATCTAAAAGTTTGGTTTATTATTTTGGAAGTTTAAAAAAGTTTCTTTCTACAGAGGGCAGCTCCCAAGTACTAGTTATCAAGAGGAATGTTATCCAACCTCAAAGAGATAACAGTCCTTCCCCCAAAAAACAAGCCAGTTGCAGACTTCTTTGGGGTGCACAAGCTTGAAATCCTTAGCCTTCCCAAATCCTTCAGTGCGGAAGACTCTTAAGGCAGCCATTGTGCACAATGCAATGTGCTTGTGAACTCTCTGAAGAACACAGGAGGATCAGCTTTATCAATACGTTCCCCAGATCTTTTTCCTCAGTGCAATTAAAAAAGATGCCACTCCATAAGTCAATTACTGCCCATCCTGTGCAAAACAAAGGGCCTGTAGAAAAAGGTATTATGATCATGTAATTAAACTGTATCATAATACGTATGTACAAGGTGCCCACACAAAAATTGTCCATCTTAATTTCCTAACTTTACTGCCTACTTTTGCAGTCTAAATGTTCTTTTAGCATTTATATATTATATACATAAATGTCATCTACTCAAGACAGCAATACATGAAAAATATGCAGGCAGGTTTTAGCTTGCCTCTCGACCATATTCTTTTACTCAAACAGGAAACAGCTACATTTGTAGAAGTAACAACTCTTTAAGAGATGGCACAAAGAATAATTTGCTTCATTTTACATTTCCTTGTATTTAGTATCAGATCCAAGTTGAGCTACTTTGTAACTAAAAGATATGGAACACTGCACTTTCCATGTAAGAATACGCTCAGCATCTTAAGCACGCTTCAGGCTTATGCTAGAAAAGGTTATTTTGTCTGAGCTTCCTCTCTTGCACAACTTTTCTGCATTATTTAAATAACACCTACTTCTAAATTATAAAGATTTTCATAGAGATTTCTAGATAGCATTTTCCATCCAGGAAGATGCTGAGACACTTCCTTTGCTCTTGTAATTCACTTGGATTCTCCTGGCCACAGATGTTATGATTTGGATTTTCATAAAAACATGCTTCTTTAAAAATTTAATTAAAAATTAAATTAATGGCAAGTTAAATAGCTGTAAGAAATGCTAGTGCAATGTCATAAGCCAAGATTCTGTAAAGTTTCCCTTCCCAAACCAAGTTGCTGTGAAAGATTCAGGGTTTCTAAAATCTGTGATATTTTACTTCAAAGGCCAGTTCTATGCTGTACATACTGTGAATTGCATAATTTTAAGGTGCCTAATTCCTTTTTAAAGTAGATTTTAAGATGTACTTTTGCTTCTAACTACAGTGTGTCTTTTGTAGTATCTCTTAAATGGATTCCTTCATTAGTTACCAACACTGTAGATTGCTAAAAGCATGTGAAATATCACAGGATTAACTTTCTCTTTAAGATGAAAGGAAGCCATGTGCTCTGGTTTAGGCTTGTAAAGCAGCTGCCTGTGGTGCAAATAGAACCATCCTTTTAAAAATAAACAGACAAACCCCACCCCATCCCTAAAAACTATCTACATCAGTGACTTTTTATTTCAGCCTTCTGCAGTTAGCCATAATAGCTAATGGAAGAGAGGATATGCAGGTAGATATTAGCACACCTGAGGTAAAGGCCAAACTTGAACAGCTTAATGGAACTAAAATCTGGGGCCCGGATAATCTCCATCCAAAAATATTAAAGGAACTGGCACATGAAATTGCAAGCCCATTAGCAAAATTTTTTAATGAATCTGTAAACTCAGAGGTTGTGCCATATGACTGGAGTATTTCTAACACAGTTCCTATTTTTAAGAAAAGAAAAAAGTGATCTGGGTAACTACACACCTGGAAATTTGACCTCAGTAGTAAGCAAGGTTTTTCAAAAATTTTTGCAAGAGAAAGTAGTTAAGGACATCAAGGTTAACGGTAATTGGGACAAAATACTACATGGTTTTACAAAAGGTAGATCATGACAGACCAACCTGATGTCCTCCTTTGAGAAGATTTTTTTATAAAGACAAAAGGGAATGCAGTGGATCTAATTTACCTAGATTTCTATAAGGCATTATATACGGTTCCACATGGGGAATTAGATAAATTGGAAAATATGGGAATTGATACGAAGGTTAAAAGATGGATAATGAACCGATTAAAGGAGAGACTACAACAGGTCATACTGAAAGGTGAACTGTCAGGCTAGAGGGAGGTCACCAGCAGAGTTCTTCAGGGATCAGTCTGGGGACCAATCTTATTTAAACTTTTAATTAATTATTGACCTTGGCACAAAAAGTGGGAGCGTGATAATAAATTTCACAGATGACACAAAGTTGGGAGATATAGTCAATAGAGAGAAGGGTCAGGATATCATACAAGAAGATCTGGATGGCCTTCTAAACTGGAGTAATAGAAAATGGATGAAACCGAATAGTGGATGTGTAAGGTTGTACATTTAGGGATTAATAACAAGAATTTCTGCTCTAAGCTAGGCAAGCATCAGCTGGAAGTGACAGAGGAGGAGAAGGACCTGGGTGTAATGGCTGATCACAGGATGGACTATGAGCTGCCAATGTGCATCCATGTAGCCATGAAAAAAATTAAAAAGCTAATGAGGTCCCAGGATGCATCAGACAAGGTATTGCCAGTAGAGAGAGGGAGATGTTAGTACCACTATACAAGGTACAGGGTGGGAGCTCATCAGGAATATTTTGCGCAGTTCTGGTCTCCCCTGATGAAAGATGAATTCAAAGTGAGACAGATGCAGGGAAGGGCTACTAGAATGATCCAAGAAATGGAAAACCTGCCTTAGAAGGAGACCCAAGCTTAGCTTGTTTAGCTTAAGCTAAAGAAGGCTATGAGGAAATATGATTGCTCTCTATAAATACCTCAGAGATAAATACCAAGGACAGCGGAATTATTTCAGTTCAGCACCAATGGGGACACAAGAACTAATGGATATGAACTGGCCATAAGAAAGTTTAGACTTCAAATTAGATGCAGATTTCTAACCAGGGGTACATCTATACTGGAGCCTTAGGTCGACTTAAGGAAGGTTAAGTCGACCTACAGACTTCTGCGTCCACACTGGGCTTTTATTAAGTCAACTTAAGTGCTCCCTTAAGTTGACTTAATAACACCACCTCTTACAGTCAACTTAACGCTTAAGTTGACTTAAGCCAGTGTAGATGGGGAAAGCCCTTAAGTCGACCTAATTGGCCTCTAGGTCCCGGGCCAATGTGGGACAGCTACCCACAACACACCACTCCTCTGTCAACATTGCACCTGCCAGTGTAGATGCAGGCAGTCGACAGGAGTTTTCAATGTGGACTCTCTAAGTCGACTTAACAAGGTCAACTTTAAGTCGACTTAACAGAGCCTCCAGTGTAGACATACCCTATCAGAGGAGTGAATCTCTGGAACAGGCAATCAGTGGAGGCAAAAAACCCTAGCTGGCTTCAAGACTGAGCTTGATATGTTTATAGAGGGGATGGCATGATGTGACACAGCCTGATTTGGCAATTAACTGATCTTGGACTACTAGCAATAAATATGCCCTATGGCCTGTGATGGGATATTAGATGGGGTGGGTTCTGAGTTACTACAGAGAATTCTTTCAGGGTGTCTGGCTAGAGAGTCTTGCCCACGTGCTCAGGGTTTAGCCGATCACCATATTTGAGATTGGGAAGGAATTTTCCACCAGGGCAGACTGGCAGAGGCCCTGGCAAGTTTTTGCCTTCTTCTGCAGCTTGGGGCACGGGTCACTTGCTGGGGGATTCTCTGTACCTTGAAGTCTTTCAAAACATGATTTGAGGACTTCAGTAGCTCAGTCATACGTTAGGGTTCTATTACAGGAGTGGGTGGGTGAGGTTTTGTGGCTTGTGATGTGCAGGAGATCAGGAGAGATGATCGTAATGGTCCCTTCTGACCTCAAAACCTATGAAACCTCCAGCTCAGAGGTTCATTAAAACCATCTGTCATCTTAAAAATTCTATCTAAAGCCTTGATTGGACTATACAGTCATGGGAGGTAGTACTGACTACAGTGTATTCCCCTAGGTCAGCGGTTCTCAACCACTTGTGTCGCCACACAGTGTAAGTGTGTCACGGCGAACCAAGGAAATGGCTGGATTTGGCCTGGAAAGGGTGGGCTGGTGTGTCCTGTAGAGTTGCAATACGCAGCCAAGTTTGTCACAACCCGCAAAAGGTTGAGAACCACTGCCCTTGGTAACATTTTTCAGTCTCACTTCTGCTGCTATTCTTCTAGTTGTTTCACTGCAGTGTCAACAAGAGTTATACTGTTTCTAATTAGGGGGATGATGTTGTGAAAAAAAAAAACTATATACTTACTAAGTTCAATTTAGTGTTTTTGTAGCTGTGTTGGTCCCAGGATATTAGAGAGACAGGATGGGTAAGCTTCTCTCTCTGACCAACAGAAGTCTTTTTAACAAAAAGATCACCTCAACCCACTTGGTGTCTCAAGTTCACTATAGGCTACTAAAGAGAAAGTGTAAGATCTGAACTCAAGGTATTTAATGAATGTGGCCACATGGAGTTTCCAAGAGATATACAGAGTTGTTCACTTGTGTATAAGCCATATCCTTTTGAGGATTTATCAAGTTTCCTCCCACATTTTTTCCTCTTTCCCCCTTATTTTGTTTAACTGCATTCATTGTCATGGTACCCGAGTGCTTTGCAAACCATGTTCTGATTCAAAGGCCACTTAATGAGAGTCTTTCCATCGATACCAATAGGTCGCATAGTATACAACATTTTTCAAGTTCTCCCCCATCTCCATACCTCTCTTCAGAGAGAAAATGGAGGGCACTCTTTTTGGCTTTAAATAGAAGAGTGTATATTTACTGTGTATATTTATAACATTATGTTATGCCATGGCTCAACAAATCCTCTGTGCCAGGTCACTGTTGTGCACAGGATTTTGCCCTGGCACCTAGTAGTCAGGGAGGTAAATGCCCCTTGGGGCCTAAAAAAGAGCCAATGACGCTGACATTTCTCCCCATCTTCACCCCCAGTATTACCAAAAACACTGCCAGCAATCGCTGTTTTCCAGTGGCAGAGGGTCTTTTGCGTGCCACACTCACTGCCAAAAGTATCCACAAAACAAGTGGCAGCGGTGGCCTTTGAGTGGTGGGGGGCAAGGGACCTTCTCTGCTACACATCTAGGAGCATCTTGGTTTTGGGGCTGGCTCCCAGGTGTCCAGCAGATTTGTCGAGGCCTGTGCTATGTGATGTATGGCAAGGACAAGTAAAAGCATTTGTATCCAAGGAAGAGTAAGCAGAGGTATGTGGCAGTTCTTAATTCTTGTGAGAGTGGGTTCCAAACATTTGGGCCAGCCCTCAAGACAGACATCACCTGCACAAGTGAATTTCAGGATTAGCTAACAGTTTCATTGAGCCAAGGCAGTGATCGTCAAGTATCCTGTATATAATCAAGACCTTAAACTTGGCAGGATTCTAGCAACTGCGAACAGAGCAAATGAAATTGGACAACTGAACATGTCATGCCCCTGAGGATAGTTACTGCAGAGGAGAGACATTGCTGCATTCTTCATAATCCAGTCAGAATATGAAGGCACGCATTAAGGCCAGGTCATCAGTAAGGATGGGAATAGGTGTACAATGATGAAGCACATCTTTGTCACAGATGCTAGTTTATGACAGTTCAGCATCAGTAGGAGTCCAGAACCCCTAAACTGACAGCTGAGTTGTTTTGTGGGCACATCTCCTTGACGATTCAGAGTTTTCATGAGGGTGTCAACTGTGCTGGCAGATACACCAGATGTGAGTGGGAGTCCGGGCTTCTCCTGAAAACAAGGGAAAAAGGACAGTTCCACCTCAGAGAAGGGATCACAGTCTAATGAACTGTCTGGTAATGGGGGAGCTGTTGGTACAGGCAATACATGACCCAAGGCTGGATAGGGCCTCTGCATGAGGAAAAGGTGTTCAGGCAGCTTGGGGCTGGGGTGGGGGAGGTTCCATCACCATGAGCAGCAGAGAAGACAAATCAGCAGAGAAGGGAAATCCAGGTGTGTCATCAGAAGAAGGGATTCAAAACATCCAGCAGTTCAGGGAATAGCTCTAGGATCGCTGGAGGAGCACATTGGTTTCCACTGCGCCAAGAAGACTGGTGGGCACAGAGAGGCTGCCTCCACTGATGGCATGCACCGTGGCAAGCAATTCAGGTAAACAGCTGGTGCATTGGGCAGCAGCTGTATCAGCGTGTATCTCTTCTTCTTTGCTTCACCCTCAGAATGGGGCAGCTTAGGCGGCAGTACAGCATGGTCCCCACATGACTTCTCACCCAGCCTGCACTTGGAGGCAGTCCACGATGACCATCAGAGCAAATCCCCAGGTGTGTTTATGGCTCTCATGCATGAGCTTGTCCTGCACCAGCTGTACCACCGGATCCAGGATGAGGTACTTATTAGGTGGAATACTCACCTGTGGTGAAGGGCACCACCAAGCAAGTCTGTGGTGGGAAGGATCTACAGATCTTGCAGCAAGCAACAACCTCAAAGTTATAAAGGCTGTGCTGGTACTCGTCACTCAAGGAAAATGGGAAAAGGCACAAAGCACAGTTTTTAAACCAAGAAACACAAGCCTTAGTCCCCTGGAAGAAGTCAGAGGGGTGGGGGGGAGGGAAAAGGGTAAGGGAAGACCAACTATACTACCTAACGCTAAATAACTATACACAAGGAACAAGACGACTCCCAGTCAAATCACAATCACAGAGGAACAGGAATTCCTCAACCCTGCAGTCACAGGAGGGAACTAAAGGGACATTGATCCACACAAACGCATATAGCCCAGCCTGAACTAGGCGGCCAGGTACGATGCATGTGCAGGTCAATGGACACTGCTTCAGCACCCGGCACACATGCACACCTACATTTGGAATATAGACAGATCACCACTCTATGAATTCATGTTTTCAAAGAACTTACTGTGGTGCTTCCCAGGAGACTATTTTACATACAGGATTGTTGAGATGAGACTCAGGTAGTTGAGGATCCGTATTTTATATATGGGAATACCATACAGAGATGTCTAGTCACTTGTCCAAGGTCATGAAACTGCCGATTTCATTGCCCTGGCATAAAGGAAGTAAGCAGGTATAGCAAACATCCTAATATTTATGCAGTAGACTCAAAGTCAGTCTTGCTATATCCCCTCACTCAATCTTCACCTTCAGCAAAAGAGCAAGCCTCAAAACAAGATAAGCATGTAACGAAAATAAAGCCATTCAATATTATTCATTGTTCTGCCCACCCTAAAAGTTAATTGATCCTTTAAGTACATTTTAAGAGCCTTTACAAGATGTGAAAAGCCCAGTACTTTAAATCCTGAAAAGTCTGCTGTTCACCTATTACTGCACAAGCTGTTGAGGTTGAATCTTACTGTGCAGCCAGCCTTGGTAATTGGAGATTATGCGGTGCTAATGCAAAGAAGTCACCTTGCCTGAAAACTCACAACACTTCTTTCCTTGAAAGTCAGTTCTCTACAGTTGATGAATTTATCTTCCCTAATCTCTTCATTCTTCCTCCTGTAGTTGAAGTAGTCTTGAAGATTTAAAGGTGGCTGTCTACAAAATAGTCCAATAAGAGGCTATTGCTGTGCAAACAGCGAAGCATAAATCAACGTATTAGTCCTGCATTATCTGAGGTTTGTCTTCTAAAAAGATGAATTTATATAGACAAAATGACTTACTGGAAAACAATGTAATTGGAGGCAGAGGTTTTTGGATATTAAAGTCTAACATTTGTTCATTCCCATATAAACTACTTTTAATCATAATGCTGATGATTGAGAGTAGAATTAACCCAACTCTGACTATCAATTTCAAATAGTCATGCTAGTATAAATCTAGAGAAATTCAAGTAGGAAATTTAGCCCTTAATAACTTCATGGAACAACATCAGCGATGCTTAGACAAAAAGCAGGCAACTCAGACCTGTTTTTCCTTTTGAGCTCATTTCATAATGTCCTCTTCCAAAAGATCCAGGATTACAAACCCAATGTCTACAACTGAGGCCATGTATACACTACAGGAATCATCGCGCAACAAGCCCATTGCACTTTAAAAGTCACATGGTTTTTGTAGCACAGTATCGTGTCCACACTGAACTGCTTGTGACGGAACAGAGCCCCCCTGCAATCCGCGATTTCACAAGAAACCCAATTGAATTGTGGGAACCTATCCCACAGTTCCATCCATCTTGATTCGGCGCCAAGAATCCTGGGTAGAAGAAGAGTAGCGCTGAGCACCATGGGTAAAGTCTTGGTTTCTCACAGTGCATTCTGCTCCCCTGGTGTCACACGAATTGCTACTAGCAATTCACGCCCATTTTCAACAGTACCGCGTTGCTTCCCGGAACTCCTTTTTGCAGCAACATGGATCCAGGTCTGATTTCGACTGTCGCCTTCAGCATAATAAATACATCTCGGCTGGTGGCACAGTATGCATTCATCTCCGAATCAGACTAGGATTCGGATGACCCTGGCCTGGTGACTGCCGTGCAGAACAGCAGCATTGCATTGCTAAGCTCCTTCACAGAGCATCTGCACACAGTGCACCGCCGGTTCTGGTCATGAGAGACAAGCACCGAGTGGTGGGACCGCATCGTTTTGCAGGTGTGGGATGATGACCAGTGGCTACAGAACTTTCGAATGCGGAAAGCCACTTTCATGGAACTGTGTGAGGAGCTAGCCCCTGCCCTGCGACGCAAGGACACCAAAATGAGAGCCGCCCACACCGTGGAGAAGCGTGTCGCAATTGCACTGTGGAAAATGGCAACTCCAGACTGCTACCAGTCGGTCGCGAATCAGTTTGGAGTTGGCAGGTCGACCGTCGGGTTAGCACTTTCACAAGTGTGCAGAGCCATTAACCGTGTTCTGCTCTGGAGGACAGTGACATTGGGCAATGTGCAGGAGATCGTCGATGGATTTGCAGCCATGGGATTCCCAACCTGCTTAGGGGCAACAGACGGCACTCACATCCCTATTCTGGCTCTGGAGCATCTTGCAACTGAGTATATTAGTAGGACGGCTACTTCTCCACGGTGCTTCAGGCACTCGTGGATCACAGGAGGCGTTTCACGGACATAAATGCAGGGTAGTTGGGTAAGGTGCATGATGCTCGCAAGCCTGGAGCAGCTGAGTCTGCAGACCAGCCATGGTCTTAAGCAGTTGGGTCTGCTCCTGCAGGATGCTTATGAGGGCATCCTTCTGCTTCTGCCTCCTCAGATTGTTTTCTTTGTGCTCCTGGCGGCACTCCTGCCTCCATAGATTAGTCTCCCTTGCTGCTGCCTCGTTGGACTGCATCAGCTCTTGGAAGATGTCCTCCTTGCTCCTGCGAGGTCTCCTCCTTATCTGTCTCAGCCGGTCAGCTGGTGCAAACCACCGATCGGCAAAGGTCGTTTCTAGGGAAAAATGAAACATCATAAGTAGTGCTCTTGTTCTCACTTTGGTTAAAGAGCCGGTAATATGCTCTGCTGCCACATTCCGCAGCACCCACGGGACAGGGCATTGCCAGGGACTGAAAGGGCTTTTGCAAAGGGAGGTTCGGATTGCCGAGACAAGACACACAGCTCAGTGAACTATTTCCAGTGCTTTGGGCGATTTGTTCACACACGGCAAGGCCACGGAAGGCGATATCTCGCTGCTTAGAGTGCCCCTGCAAGCCAGAATGCATATCCTGCATGTCACTGGATATAAGCCAGGACCGTACGCAGCAGGCTTGCGCGCAGCCATGGTTCGCACTGCCGTGCTTTGCAACTGGCGAGGGAGAGCATCCCTCTATGGGAGGGGGAACACAGTTGCTCTCCCAGAGAATTTAACTAGGAGGCTGTGGAAGTACATCCTGGAGACCTTCAGTGAGCTCAATGGAGAGGATTTCTTGAGAATTACAGCATGCATTGATGCACTGCTCGTGTAATGCAGGGTAGACCCCCACCCCCACCCAAAAAAAAAAAAAAAAAAAGATGAAACTCAAAATGCTCATCTCCCACCCCGCTCTTCATTTGCCCGCAAAGGTTATCCAGCAAGCACAGAAGCCAGTTCCGACGAAACTTACCAGAGCTCCCCTCTGCTGCATCCGAAGACAGCATGGAGAAGGAATCTGGGCAGCACGTGTCAGGTGGCATGGAAAACAGCTCCTGGCTCCCGAGGTCGGCTGCACCACTTTCAGCCTCCAGGTCACCCTCCACCTCCACTTCCTCGTCCACAAACTGTTCATCACATCTGCTCCGGTATCCTTTTCATGGGAGGGTGCCGACGTGTCCACAGGAGCTTTTGTGGTGGTTGTGGGATTCCCCGCTCAGGATTGCTTCCAGCTCCTTGTAAAATCGGCATGTAACCGGCGCGCCGGTTTGCCTCTCTGGCTCTGTGATACGTTATCCTCAACTCCTTCACCTTCAACCTGCACTGAAGAGTCTCTCTCTCATACCCCTTATCTGCCATGGCCCGAGAAATCTGGCCAAAAATATCAAAATTTCACCTGCTGCCACATAACTGTGCCTGCACAGCAGACTTTCCCCAGATGCCTATGAGATCAAGCACCTCGGCTGTGGTCCACACTGGAGCATGTTTGCTGCGTTGAGCCGCTATTGCTCTTGGAGAACACAGCTGCACTCCACGCCAAAACAGGAAGAGCGAACCGTTCAAAAATTCCCGGGAATAATGGGAGGGCGGGTACAGTCACATCACAGCCACAGAGAGGAAGAGGAAGTGCAGAAGGGATGGAATTCGAATTCTGGGACATTTCCAGAGGCTTCATATTGCACAGCAACTGTACACACACGAACTATCTCAGAACAGCTGTTCCGCAGTAGCCGCTACCACCCTCGTTTTGGTGGTTTACATGCTGCGCGTAAGACGGCTGTTACCGCGCAACATGGATTTGTGTGTGGACGCTGTCCGCGTTATCGTGCAATAACTTTGTAGTGTGTACAAGGCCTGAGTCTGCATAGGAGGAACACCCCCCCCCCCCATCCTATTCGAATTGTGAGTGGGAAGTACTCATCCTTCCCCTTAGACCTCAAAGTCTCTGGGATAATAAATATACATAGACATTGCCCTCGCTCCTCCCACTCACCCCTCCACTCCTAGATTTCAAGTAAGGAGAAAAGGAACTATGAGAGATCAAGAACAAAGGTCCAGAAGCCCCTTCAATGTAGGTGCCATTCTGTTAGGTAACTCATGCTGGCAAAAAAAGGATGAATGGGGTCTTACTCTAAAGAATATGCTGCAAAAGGAAGAACACTCAGAGAAAGGGTTCACTCTAGCACCTTTTTAGATCAGCTGGTTGAACAATATTTCTTGTAGTTGTGGGAGGTCCCCATTTTCTCAACAGAACTATTAATATTCTTTGCTCCACTGCTGTTGCAACAGATCAAAAGGTCCTGACTAAGAATCTGATTTAACAAATTTGAGATATTTTATGACAGTGTTAATTACACAAAGCTAATTCTCTGTTTCTAGGCTACATTTATGAAAATGCTGTCAGCTATTATGAGTAGAGATCAATAAAATCTGAATGGCCCTTCAATAGTATTCCCCCCTCAGAACAATGGAAGATCTCGTATGTAATGCCTTATCATTTATGTTTTCTGAGATGAGAAACAGAACAGTTAGAAAAGGGTAGGCATGTTAGTCTAGTTCAGCAAAACATGTGGCCCTTTTAAAGGCTAACATTTATTTTTCACATGAGCTTTCGTGGATGACGTCCCACTTCATCAGATGCTAGAAAATGGAAAAAACTTACAGAATAGGAGGGAAAGATAAATCCTGTGATTACATTTTACAGCATCAGGTCAGATTACTTCAGCAAATCAAACAAGTGTTATAGGTTTAAACAGCATGGAACAATGTATCAGAAAGTGATGAGGTTGAGAGGTGAGAATCACTGTTTGGAATGAAAACACAAAGGAAGAGTCCTAATGGCATGTTTAAAGACTAATGTTTGTAACGCGAAAGGCAGTTCATCTCTCTATTCAAACCCAAATAGAACCTAATCAAGCCAGCTACTCCATCAGGGGCTCATTCATCTGCTCATGCACCAATGTAGTATATGCCATCATGTACCAGCAATGCCCTCCGCCTTATATATCAGACAAGCTGGACTGTCTCTGCACAAAAGAATAAATGGACACAAATCTGACATCAGAAGCAGCAATCTTTAAAAACCAATAGAGGAACAACACTTCAACCTCCCTGCTCACTCCATGAAAGACATGTTTGTGACAATTCTTAAACAGGCTAATTCTAAATCAAAGCTTCAAAGAGAAAGCGCAGAGTTAGAATTCATGTGCAAATTTGACACCAATTTGAGTTTGAATAGAGACATGAACGGGCTCTCTCATTAAAACATTAGTCTTTACATATTTGTTTTTCATTACAAACAGTGATTCTCATCTCTCTCAACCTCCCAACTTCCCGATATGTTATTCCACCCTGTTTGAATCTATACAACTTGTTTGATTTGCTGAAGTAAGTTGACCAGATGCAATGAAATATAATCAGAGGATTTATCTTTCCCTCCCATTCTCTACATTTCTCATTTTCTAGCATCTGATGAAGTGGACTTGCACCTATGAAAGCTCACACTAAACGTATTTTTCACCTTTAAAAGTGCCACAGGACTCCTTTCTTAAAAATACAGTTAGATAATTAATCATTCTGCTGCTCAGTCAATAAATCCATATCCACCCAGCTGTATCTGCAAAGATGCCCCCCCTGCCCGGCTTAGTATGGAAATCGATATAGAAATCTGTACAAGTCACTTATACCAGACCAGGTTGGATGATATGTAATCCCCTTTCTTTCCCACTGCCTCGCCACATGTTCATCAACTTTATTGTTAGCTGAAAGCCAGACTAGCAAAAAGATACCAGAGAAAACAAAAACCAACCCAGGAGGAATGACCGAGTCAGCCTCCCCAGTGTATTTTCCTAACAATTCAAAGTGCTGTCAACTGCACAAAAACAAGTTGAAAAAGTTCTCCTATATTATTAGACATTACTTTGAACAGTAGAAAATGAAAAGTACTGATCAGAGTGAAATTTTGAAGTTCACGTCTAAGAGAGAAATTAACTTTGCTCTTAAAAAACACGTGTGCCATACAATACAAGCACATTATATAGCTTTTGTTCTTATAGCTATCAGTTTTGGTTAACATTTTCTTGCCACAGCTTTACCTGCTCACACCTTCAATTTTCTGGAAGCTGACTTGCCACTTTCGTTCTTCTGAAACCAAAGAACAAACTAATTGTGAAAAAGTTTCAGCAAAAAGTATGAATTCTGCAACCATTTCTTCTGGAGTTATTGAACTGCAATATTACCAGAGCAATGAAAATGCACAATTGCCCATGTACAGGTCAATAAAAAAATAGTTACTTTAGGAGGCAGCAATTAAGAGTTATTTTTGCAGAAAACATTTTATACAAACTACAATTCTATGAGAAATCCTCTTAACATGTCATGCTAAAGTCTAGAGAGCACAAAAAAATGCTGCTTTATGCAGAGAGCTACAGTAGCAGGATCTTCTCCAACCGAAACAATGTCATGTGTTCTGACTGTTCCAAAGCATGTATATGAAAGCATACAATGGAAGGCAACCAAACCCATACATCACTGCAGCTGCAGGAGACAAGATGAGGACAGCCAACTCCACCACATGAATTTCTTAGAGATCTCCATGGCCATTGGACCAGAAGGAATACAAGAGAATACCTTCAGTACGAGTCAGTGCTTGGAATCAGCATCTATTAAACCGATTAAAAATACCTGTCCTTGCTGAATAAAACTAACTTCCAGCTAAGACACTTATGACAGAGTACACCAATTTCAGCAGCTAGTTGTGTTAATGGCTAGCAATGCAGGTGTTATGAGAGCTGACCCACCATCCCGTGCTGGAGTGGCCTGTCTGGAGAATTCATCCTTCCACTTTTCTCTGTCTCACAGACTCTTGCTATAGAAGAAAGGCTATTCATCTAAGACTCAGACATGAGTTATCTCTTTAAAAACTAAAATTGTTTGACTGAGCATTTCCTACATCTAAAAATTATATAATATAGGAAAAAATTGAGGTTATGTAGTTTTTGCCATTACTGATCATTCAAGATATGGCAGAAAGTAAATCCCTCTAAAAGTGAAAGTACAATAAATATATCATGAGTGAGAAGGAAAGAGAAGATTAGTTTGCCCAAGACAATAGATTTTGAACCTTTGTGCTTTTAGTTAATGATTGTATTCAGTGTAGGTGTAGCCCTCTTGGTCCCAGGTTATTAGAGAGACAAGATGGGTGAGCTAAAGTTTTATTGTACCTACTTCCATTAGTGAGAGAGACCAGCTTTCAAGCCACTAAAGAGCTCCAGGTTCATCTTGTCTCTTTAGTTAATGACTGACTTTCAAAACAAAAATAAGTTTAAGTAATACCATCCTAATCCAAAAAAGGGGGCTGCAAAAATCTTATAATTAAACTACTACACTTCTACTTTTAAAAACTAGATTAAAGGCATGAACATCCACTTATAAAAGTCTGACAGAGTACCCAGCGCTGTGATCCCATTGCCCAAGAGGAAAATGGAGAGCTTGGTGCTTTGGGAGGCAAAAAGAAGAAATATCTGAGTCCTACTCTGGTGGGTGAAGGAGGAAGAATGATAGGAAGTGTGGATAAGGCAAGAAGTGGACAGGACTGGTGTGAAGTTTAGGGCACAACGGAACAGCACTAAATATTTACAAAGACAATACATTTAACTCAAAGGGCAGTTCAGGTTAAAGAATTTAAATACTCAACTATTCAGCAGCAAGCAAATACTTTCCCTGACAAAAAGGTCATTTAAGCAGCCAATTCTGACAACTTAAACTTGAAGAGTGCTATGTTTCTAGTCCTTACGGTCGCAGACTGAAAAGAGTCCATTCTACTGTTATTTGGGAAAACAGCAGGGAAGAGGAAGCGACCTGGAGCCATTCTGTGGAGGTCTAATGGCTAGGGCACTGGATGAGGACTCAGAAAAAGTGAGTTCTAACCCTGACTGGGCCACTGACTCGCATAATCTTTGGTAAATCACTTCAGTTCTTATTCTGGTTTCCCTTTCCATTTCTTCAGTCTCTACGAAGACTGCACAAGCTCCTCAGGGTATGGACAGCCCCTTACAATACATATTGGTACAGTACCTACTACAGTGTCTAATCTCAGTTTGGACCTTGGGGTTCTACTGCAATACAAATTTATAAAGGGAGGCAAGACAGACTGATTTATGCAGAAGTGAAATAAACAATATTTAAATCAGCAACCAGAACCTTTCAAAATAAGTTTTATCTCATTTTGCATTTTTTTCATTATTTTCCTAAAGAAAATTTGACTCATTGGTAAATAACCATTAAAACATGTTGATTTGCAACTAAATATGGTCTTCCCACAAATTTTGTTACTTTTTGCTAACTAGGAAGATACAAGATATGCATACGTAAGAAATTGTATAGCTTTACCTATATTTATTCAGATTCTTATTTTTTTAGTTTAGGAAGTGGTGATTATTTGTTTTATGGGGTTTTGTTTTTTTACTCCTGGTTGTATTAAGCTGAATTTATTTGGTAATTGGAAATTAAGTAGAAATGCCCAAACTGTTTTTTAAAGTTGTTTGTTAAATAAAACTACCTATATTGTGACTGGACTATGGAAAGAGATTCTACATTCAAAAGAAACCAATATACAAATCAAAGAAATGTCATTTGTAGTTAGTGATTTGAACTGATTATTTCTGGTTGCCATGTTGTTCAAGATTTTTAAAACCGGTATATCTGATACTCAGATTTAGTTTTCATTCATTCAAGGAAGAGAACCACCTTTCCTGCTTTTTAACTTACAAACTGTTTTTCTTCAACTGAAGTCAACTAGCTGAACAAGCTGGAATGAAAACAATTCTTTGCCTCCTGCAAAAACAGCTACAACTGTCAATAGCTGGTCCCAGTGCTTAGCCAATGGCTTCCACCAGTTCAGTGATTTGACTTCCTTTAAAACATTGGAAAACAAGCAACAATTAAACTGATTTTAATAGATTTACAATTAAATCTGAACTTATGACAAACCGTTTTAAGGCCTAAATTTACCAGGGCAAAAAATAAACCACCATTCTGGAGGGAGGAAAATGGATAAAACAGGATGAATCAATCCTCTTCTTGCATACCTGCAGCCACTCTAGCCTCCTTTATACCCCATAATAATATCACTACGGTTGCGCTGCTACTAACCGCAACAGCATTGGAAGCATTTTCAGAGAGACATACTGTCTAAAGCAGGTTAAAATACTGCAAATACAATTAGAAGAGGTGGAACAGAGACAGAAGAGAAAATGACCTTGCTCCTTTCAAGAGCCAATAGCAACTGGGATAGAAAACTTCCAGATCAGTCATGCATTATCCAGAGACTGATGGGAGATGTAATGTACATCCACTCTAAGCAGGGTCCAGATACATCAGACTAGTACTAACCCCAGCACTTTCACTTGTCCCTGCAGGCCACAAAAGCTTATGCCCAAAGAAATTTGTTAGTCTTTAAGGTGCCACAGGACTTTCATTGTTCTTGCTATATACAGACCAACATAGCTACCCCGCTAGAATTTATCTAGTATGTTTAGTGCCTTGATATTTGATGTCTGATAAAGTTCCCAAGCAACATCTTTGTATTGACAAATCTATCAATTCTTCAAATACCGCATCAAAAAAAACCCCGTTCTGCTTGAATTATACTTACCACTGTATTTCGTAAGTTATTAGTGCACAAAAAACATATGAATATGTTACAAAAGCCTGATCTAGGAAGACAAGACCATATAGGTGTGTGACAGGATGCCCCCCTACCCACCCACCCCAGTATGATCCGTATAACTTCTCTGTTCACTTTTGCAATGTAATTATATGGTTTGATGCCAAGTATTCCATGCAAAGGGTTGCTTTATGAATGCACATAACATGGTCTGCATTTCTGTTATGATGTCATGTTTCCTGCAGCAGCATGGTATGTGTACAGATGTGAAATACATGGGAACATGTTTCACGTAGCTCAGGGAGGCAGACAAGCAGAGCTGTCTCCAAGCACATATCCAGAGAAAATAAGAATGACAGTGGGCTGGCTAAACATCTATAGCACCTTGGCCAGAGAAAGGAAGATGACAGGTCCTTTCTGAATAAAGATCACCTGACTTCAGCCCAAAGAGAAAGGGGCCTAAAGGGGGTGTGAAATAATCACACTTTGAACTGTGAATGAGCTTTTTGCCAGAGAAACTCCACCTTGAAACAACTCCAAGGGATTGAACCTATCCACAATAGCAGGGGGAGGGGCAAACTGCAAGACCACTGTGGGTAAGCAGGAAAGTGAGACTGAACAGTGAATTTTAGGTTAAAACGCATCTATTTGCTTGTGGTAACTTCTTTGACTGCTTTATTAAATGATTGTGCATTGATTTGCTATACACTCACTTAAAATCATGTTCTAATCAATAAACTAGAGTTTGTTTTATCTAAAGCTGTGTGGAATTTAGAGAGTGTGAGAAAACAAAAGCTGGGGCATTCCAGTTTCTTTAATAAAGTGGAAAGCCGGAGTCCATGACCTTGCAGGGAACGTGGGAAAGACCCTGATTCCTGTAAGACAGAAGTTCCTGGTGTGGCATCTGGGGCTGGGAGTGCTGGCTGGGGGACTGCCGCCTGAGTGGCTGGAGTGTGCACATCTACTGCCTGGGACCGATTACACACAGGCCTACTGATCTAGGCCAGCTGGTAAAACCAGGATAAGTCAGGGTGAAGGAATGGGCGATCAGGGAGGAATAGAGGCACACTAAACCAGATTGTGGAAGGGGGACGTCACAAGGTGCCAATACATTTCTCATCATTTGTGCGTGCTGGGAGAAAGCAGATTCTAATTCCCCTACATAATATATTCCTGAAGTTTACTGGTTTCAGATCCTCTAAACGGTATAGACTTAAATGAAAAGATGAAGAGACAGAGCTTCATAGCACAACTTCCTGAAATTCAGTCAATGTCTGCATGAGTGAAGTTTGTTCTATTGGCATCTTGATATGAGTGGGTATGTGCTTTATTTTCAATGATTTACTAAAGCATGCTTGATCACTTACAAAGCTAATTCAATCGTGTGTATTTACACTTCCAAAACCTCAGTTAAGGATCAGATACATTTCAATTCTCCAAGGTCACTTAGGCTCCAATCCCTATAGTGGCTATGTTTGGCCAACACTTAAAACTGATGTTTATTACTTCAACATTCCTGCTTCTCTGTCTCCTCCACTCATTTGCTGTGAAAATTTTTTGAGGAACTCGGCTCCATTTCTTGGCCCAAAAAAGATACAATACACACTCCCAATTCCACTGGACCAGAGGATAGCCTGTAGTCTCCTAGTGCTATTCTGGTCCACCACCTTGAAACAAACACATTACTTAGAAATCTAGGACTTCTTGTATGGAGAATTAAGGCAAGAAGCATTACAAAACAAGCCAGTCATAGAAAACACAAACTGTTTCTACAGACATTACATGCAATAAGGAAAAAGATTTGGAGCAAGAAGTGCTCTGATGTGATCAGTCACAGTTTGCAAGCTCATGGGAGTTTTCCCCCTTACAGCATTTATGCATAGGAGACCTGCCATATGCTGTTCTGTCAGGGTGCAGAGCAGAGAAGCTACCTTCAAAATAAGAAAAATGCACAAAACTGCTAACATCACCTTAAAAATGTTTGTCCAAAAATATATCCACTCCACCTCTCTTTACGACAGACAAATCACTACCCCTTCCACCACCCCAAAAAAGTATATGGACAGATTGTATCAAATAAATAGGTCTGGGGACCCAGCTATGTATCCACAAAGAAAGCCCAAAATCAACAGCTTTCCCATGATGCCCTGCCAATACACTGGTAGCACAACAGTAGGACCATCAGGACCCTCACCTACTGGAGCCAAATCAAACTAGACAGCTCCACTGCAGCTGCTTTATGTTCCTCATACAGGGAGGGTGGAAAGTAAGTGAGCTATGTTGTCCCCTAGATGATGAAACCCAAGATATCAGGGGAGAAGCATAGAATAAAACCCAACGTATCAGGGGAGAAGCATAGAATAACTCTGCCACCATCTTCAGAGGCATCAGAGCAAGAGAATAATGCTTTGTAGAAGTATTAAGTACTTCTACTACTTAAGTACTTCAGTCCCTGATTACAGTAAATGATGAAAAAGTAATGTGGCTTGGGAACCTAGACCACTGTAAATGGAGGCATGAAGCAGCCTCCAGGAGGCACAGTAAGGGTATTCCTAAAAATTATTATTTCAGTTTTCATCCTAAAAGATTCATCAAAAGAAGGTTGATAGTCAAAATTTTCCAGGGAAAGCTCACCTGTGAAATGCAAGAAGGGCCACTGGGTTGAGCCTGCATGGCCAATCTAGTCCAGTATCTGGTCTCCAACCATAGCCAGTGCCAGATGCTTCAGAGGAAATGGACAGAACCAGGCAATGTTAAGCAATCCATCCCTGGGAGTCTGGTCACAGCTTCTGGCAGTTAAGAGGTTTAGGGTCCCCAGAACATGGAGTAGCATCTTTGAGTTCCACAAGCTGAAGTAGTACCTTACATTTGTTTTAAATCTACTGGCTATTAATTTTCATTGAGTCTGACTGACTGACTGACTGACTGACTGACTGACTGACTGACTGACTGACTGACTGACTGACTGACTGACTGACACACACACACACCCCCCCTCCCCAGTTCCCATGTTTATAAGAAGGGATTAATAGCACTTCCCTATTCGCTTTCTCCAAACCATTCATAATTTTACAAACTTCTATCACATCCCTTCTCCTCCTTCCTCCCAGATGTCTTTTTTCAAGATTAAGAGCCCTAGTCTCTAATCTCTTCTCATCTTGTTGCCCTTCTCAGCACCTTTTCCAATTCTAATACAGCTTTTCTGAGATGGGGTAACTAAAACTGCATGCAGTATTCAAGGTGTGGGAGTACCATGATTTACATAGTGGCATTATGTTTTCTGTTTTATTGTCCACCCCTTTCCTAATGGTTCCCAACATTCCATTTGCTTCTTTGACTACCAATACACATTGACTAGATGCTTCTAGAGAACTATCAACATTGACTCCAAGACAGGGTCTAAATTAACTGTTGCCACTCAAGAAAACTATCATATTCTAGGTAGAGTCAGGATTATTTTTCCCCAGTGTGCATTACTTTGCATGTCTCAACATAGAATTCTACCTACCATTTTGTTGCCCAGTCAACAAGGTTAGTGAGATCCCACTGGAACTCTTCATGTTTGGCTCTGGACTTGAGGCAAACTCCCTAGTTATCTGCAAATTCTGCCATCTCACTGTTTACACTCTTTTCCAAATCATGTATGAACATGTTGAACACACACACACACCCCATACAGATCCTTGTAGGACCCAACTATTTATACCTCCCTTCATTAACACCATTTATTCCCACTCTTTGTTTCCTATCTTTTAACCAGTTTTGATCCATGAGAGGACCTTACTTCTTATCCCATGACTGTTTAGTTTATTTAAGATTGGGATATGATCACATTTTTCTGAAAGTCCAAGTACATTGGATCACCCTTGTCTACATGCTCATTTGACTACTTCAAAAGAATTCTAAGAATTTTGTAAAAGGGGAAAAAAAATATCAAGCCTCACCAAAGCCATGTTGGCTTTTCCCCAACATACTGGGTCTGTTAATTTTGTTCCTTACTAGAATTTCAGCTAATTTGCCTGGTTCTGACATCAGGCTTACCAGCCTGTAGTTACAAGAATTGTCTCGTAAACTTTTTTTTTTTTTTTTTTTTGGGGGGGGGGGGGGGGCGGGCCCCCGGAGATTGGGGTTTTGTTTGTTTAAAATGGTGTTACATTACCTATCTTCCAGTCACCTGGTACAAAGCGTGATTAAAGTGATAGGAAATTTTAAAATTAATGTCTGTAGTATGTAACCTATTTGAGTTTTTAGAACTTGGTCCTGTTGACTTACTAGTGTTTAAATTCATCAATGTATTCAAAAATCTCCTCTTCAAAGCATCTGACAAAGTGGAATTTTCTCCCACAAAAGCTCATGCAAGAAATAAATCTGTTAGTCTTTAAAAGTGGCACAGGACTCTGACTGAAAAATCTTCTTTGACACCTCAATCCAGGACAGTTGCTCAGATTTGTCATCTATAAAGAATAGCTACGGTGGGGGTAGGAGGAATCTTCCTCATATCCTCTGCAAGTGTTCATTTAGCTTCTCCACAACAGCCTTGTCTTTTTGAATGCTCCATGAGTACCTCAATCATGCAGCAGCCCCACTGACTGTTTGGCTTCTGACGTACTTTAAAAAAAAAAAAAAAACAAAAAAAACTGCTGCTAGTTTGCCTGTCTTTTGCCAATTGCTCTTCCAATTCATTCTCATCCTGCCCTATAACACTTTCATATTTGACTTGTAAAAATTTAATATACATGCTGTTTTCCATCAAAAGTTTTAAAAAGTTTTTCAACAAGCCCTAGCCAAGATAAGCACTTCTGGTTTGGTCATGTGGCCCACGAAATACCTTGCCCTCCATTCACCATTTAATACCCTAAGGCAACCATAGCAAATATTTCCCGATGGGGGGGGGAAGTATTTTTACCAATCTTTACACCAATAAGTAGACAGTTGCATGCTGGTTCTAAACTGAGCTCATTCTTTCCATTCCGATTACTGCACTACCACTGGGGCATATTCAGGCTGCTGAGGGCTTATATACCCCTAGCAACCACTTTCAGATTATTCTCCATGTCAAATGCAGCAAGAACGACCCCATCGTGGTAAGAAGAGTAGCAGTCACTCCAGCTTATCTAAACCAGAGCTCCCACCATTGCTACCAGCAGTGGAGATGAACCGATGGCAGCAACAATAGAATGCATTAAGGAAAAGCTTGGTGACACTGCCATACAATCAGCTGCAAATGAGAGATAGCATCACGTGAACTGCCATCTTTCAGCAGATCACCAAGCCTACTCTGCCATTCTGAAGCCCACAATACGAGAATGACTGGGCTCAACAAGTTTTCTAATAAACTTAGTCTGTTCAGATATTTCAAGGCTCCTCTGACATCAAGACCATACAACCTAGCTTCTTCAAGGAAACCAAGATGAAGAGGGAAATGGAGATTACATTGTTCTCTTTGGATGGAAGTCTGACATCACCAAGAACAAAATGGAACACAGCATGACCTTATCTTTATAAAGCAAAGTATAGAGGAGCTACTCCCCAGCCTTGCTACCCTTGAGAGAATGAAGAACAGCAAGAGTTCTCATCCTGAGATGCTCCATAAGCCTAGTTAGAACATCACAGGGGGACAGATTGATAAATATTCTGTATAGAACACACAGCTCCTTCAAGTAGCAATTCACATATCAGGGAAAAAAGCAGAATCCTCAGAAAGGCAGTAGGTCCAAAATGGTAGCCAAGTTTGAATATAGACCAAATCCTTTTATTCCAAGAAATAAAAGCATGATCTGTTTATGAGTAGATGCTACATCCTGACTTATTCCTAAACCTCCATACTTTTAGAAGGAGGAACAGAAGAACCATGCTGAAATGGCAGCACTGAATTAAGCCTGCCTACATTGTTCATCCCTTAACATCTGCTATCTCATATACCTAGAATAGAAAAATCAGGTTTTTAATCAATACACATGCCTCCTAATGCACATACTTCAAATGGTTCTAAACACCCAAGTAGGTTGTATGAATCTGAAAGTAGAAACCTCCAGAGACAGTTTGACACAGACCTCCACAAGCCTTTTCTTGACCTAAAACATGCTTGTTTTATTTCGGAGAGGAGGGAGAGAATGAGAAAGGCAATACACATTTCTGCAAACGAAACACGCTGGCTTGATAACAGCTTCATTTTAGGTGCCCAGCCACATGACAGAACAAGATGGCAGAACTCAATCTGTCTGGTTGTACTTATTTAAACTGAACTTTTACCATGCTTGGTATCTAGAAAAATCTCTGATGCAAATTAAAGGAAGAAACCAAAGAAAAGACGTCAGCTTCACACTACTCAAGCAAAGCACATTATCCCATGCGAGTTGTGACCCAAGAAGCAGTTAGCTACACCTCAATTTATCTGCAAGCTCTACCACCATATTTTGGGAAAGTCACAGCCCCCCACCCCCCACCCCTTTTTTTTTTTCCATGGAACAAATAGAACACTGTATAAAATCCAAAC
>ML685781.1:14249875-14265101 GCA_007922175.1 Pelusios castaneus
AGTCCTGTGGCACTTTTAAAGACTAAGATTTATTTAATCGCATGAGCTTCTGTGGGAGAAAATCCCGCTTCATCAGACGCTTCAAAACATCTAACGAAGTGGGATTTTCTCCCACGAAAGCTCATGCGATAAATAAATCGGTTAGTCTTTAAAAGTGCCACAGGACTTTGTTTGGATTTCTGCAATAGACCAACACGGCTACCCCTTTGGAACTTGTATAAAATCCAGTGGGGGAAGAAGGAGAATTATCAGCAGAGAGGGCATTAAGTCTGACTAATATTACACTGAAGTGGTACAGCAACAAACACTTAAGGGGGAGGGAAACCTTTTTTAAAAAATCCACATAAAAACATGCTTATCACTTGGACGGTTCAGTTTAGCACAGTATGTTAATAGTTAAAGTTGGGTAGAGGGAAAAGGAGGGCTCTCAGACAATGATCACTGCACTGAGTTCTAGCTTTCTAAGGGCTCTTACCACCAATCCAATACGTTAAATGTCTATGGGTTAACATAGCTCAGGGGATTATATGCAAGTATCCTAAAATTAATTATTAGTAGATAACCTCTACATTCGTTACTACCAATCTGACCCATGCATGACCAATTTAGTTTCATAAAATACAGTTCTTCACACATATGATTCCACCACTGTGTACCATGTTCGCTGTCTCAGCTAGAGGCCTGCAAATCTGCAGATATCCTCACTATATCCTCATCTGTGGATACAACGCAGATATCCACAGACCATTTCTTGCAGATGCAGATCGGATACAGATCCACATATTTTTATCTGTGCATGGCTAGAGCCCTGCAAACACACGGAAATCCACATTATAGCCACATCCGCGGATACAACATAGATATCTGAGGATCATTTCTTGCAGATGCAGATCGGATGTGCTCCACATATTTGTGTCCGCGCAGGGCTCTAGTCTCAGCTATTTTCATAGCAGACATGCTCAGTTTACAACTAAGACAGCTTTTGGAACTGCCAACTCTGCCTCTGCCTGCGACTTGAAATTTTGGTTGTGAGCTTTCTGGCTTGGGGCTGACTAAAGATTCAGCCAACAGAATCTGGCTAACACTAGACCCCCTATTCCTTCTCCCCGCCTGTGTTCAGTCTGCAAATGCCAACAGCAGTAGTGAAAGCCTATTTCTGCCACTAAATCATATGACTCCCTGAATACACACAGGAACCAGATTGATTTGCTTAACAGGGTGTTTACAGTCACTTCTGACCATGAAGATTTTAAATAATTGATAGTACAGTAAGATCTTGAGTAATCCACCTCCAACCAAGAGAAGTTTTAAATAACAATACATGGGTGAAGATTCATTATACGATTTTAATTCAACTGAGTAGAGTTCCGATGCATAAGCCACTCAAGCTCTGCCCTTCTACTGTATTTTAATCAGACATCTGACTGCATGGTTTACAGCCGACCCCATGCCAGCCCCTTCTCCATGACCATTAGCTGGTGCCAGTGGCCCCTCTCCTGAAAAAAAAGCAGCTGCTGCCTGAAAAATGCTGGCTATGGCTGGAGGGGTGAGGGGGAAGGCTTCCCAGGCATGCTATTGGGAAAAAAAAAAAAAAAAAACACAGAAAGGAATTGCTCTGAGCAGCTTCTTTTGACAGTGTGCCTGGGGATGGGTCCCCAGGGACATTGCAGGAAGAAGCTGCCTGGAGTGACTCCTTTTGGCAGCAGCTGGGGCAGGGGTCCCCAGGCACACCATCAAAACAAGCTGCCTGGAGTGGACCCTGCTACAGCCCCCACCAAAAGTAGCCACACCGGGCAGCTTCTTTCCATAGCACCCCAGGGGATACTCCGTGCCCCAGCTGCCCCCAAAAGAAGCCACCTGGAGTGGCTTTTGGTGGCAGGAGAAGGAATTTTGGTTGCGCAGCTGAGGGTGCCGCGTGCCACTCCAAATGGGTTCATGTGCCACTATTGGCACACGTGCTGGGGGTTATCTACCCCTGGTTTACAGCCTATGTGCTTTCTCGTACAGTATTTAGTTTTGCTTATGGAAGAATGATATTTGACCTTTTGTGATTTTTCTGGTATGTGCCTTGAAATCTTTGCATGGAAAAAGATTTAAAACATTACTCTTCGTTCTATGTGCTGACACTTTACAAAACTGGTAGAAGAGTAGATACATGCTTGAGTACCCTCACAGCTGGAGGTTTGATTATGCAACTGTAGACAGAGATAAGGCAGGGCTGGGTCAGCAGTCTAAGGGCAGCAATCTGTGCCTGCATATTAGAGCGGATGCTGAAAACAGAATCAGAAGTAAAGGCCTTTTTCCTCCCATAACTAATAAGGGATGAATATACTACAGAGATAGGGTAAGGCAAATAATCTTTCAAACGTTTCTGAGAAAGGTATGTTTAGTGCTTCTAGATCATAGGAGATTAACTACTTGGCAGGCCAGTTGAGAAGATTTCAGTAGCAGTTGGGGCTGGCTGAGATCAAAAGGAGTTGTATCTCAATTCCCCTAAAAAGGCCAGTTTGGCCCAAAGGGTATGGAATTTAAGTTGTCCAACAAAACTGTGAAAACAGATTGCAGATTTGTCTATGAGAAGAGAATACTGCACCCACAGAGAGTATCTGTGGAAGCTGAAGATCAAAAAACTGTAATTCCTTCTCTTAAATTTTTAGTTTCTCTAAATGCAAAGTAACTGGTTTGCTGATAAGGTTTAAGGGTCCCTTTCAAGTGTCAGATTTACTGCACTTATTAACCCAGGCAAGATTAAGTCTAAAAGCTATACATTCTTCTTAAAAGCAGCGGGTGGGGAAGAAAATACGCACAAAACAGACTAACCTGGGAAAATTCCAAGAAACTGAAAAACAACTGCCTTATGTTTGAACCACACACAAGTAGAAGGGAAGCTAGAATGAGAGCTCTCATTTCATGACCAAAGAAACCATTCTACCTTCCCATTCAGAACAGTAAGTTTTAGACTTGGGAACTAGCAGGAGAATGAGAACAAAACTGCTGCAAGGGTTCCCAAGCCCTGTCTGAAACATTCCCTCACATTGGCTATGTCTACACTTGTTAAATCGACTTAGCTAAATTGACTTAAATTAACAAAGTCAATTTTAAGTCAACTTAGGGGGGACCCTACAAAGTCAACCTAGAGCATCCACATTGGACGCAGGTCGACTTGTAGGGGCTAGGTGGACCTGGGACTGGTCCACGGTGGCAGGGGGGGCATCCTTTGCCAAGTGCCAGGGGGCTCAGCCTTTACCCCATTGTACCTGGGACAGGGACACAGGCAGGGCATAGGGGCAGGGCTCTGCCCTGCCCTGTAGGGGGGCATGCCAGGCTCCCCCTGTGCTACCTCCCCTGGCAGGGAGGGCAGTGGGGGAATCCTGGAGAGCCCTAAGTGGACTTAGAGTCGACTTAGGGCTACTCTGCGTCCACACTGGCTTAAGGCGACTTAAGCCTAAAGTCAACTTTAAAGGAGGTTTAATAAAGTCGACTTAATTTTCCTTAAGTCGATTTAAGCAACTTGCTTAAGTTGACTTAAGTGTAGTGTAGACACAGAGTAAATTAAGTTGACGTAAGCAAGCTTAAGTCGACTTAATTTACAAGTGTAGACGCACCCATCCTGCCTTCTTCAGAAAAGTAGGAGAGGAGAATGCCTTTTTTTAGCTCTCTGAAACACTGAATGTTGCAACTATTTGCTGTTGGAGGTAGAACAAACTGGAAAGGAAGACAATGGAGTTTGAGGAACAATAGCATTTTGTTTATTGGCCAATCTGCCCATCTGATTTAAACATAAAAATATCCATCTGTTCCAAAGTGATGGATTCATGGCATAAGATAGGCCAAGAGGAAAGCTATTCAGTTGCTAAGATTCTTTTCTACAATACAATCTCATCAATGAAAGAATTCCCACTGAGACAGGAGATTAATGAGTGTATATTTATGACTCCAATACAAGTCAAAGCCTCATTTAGTGAGTCAAAATAAAGTCATGCTGCTCTACGTGAAAAAGTGCAGCTGCGCTTAAATGAAAAAGTTACAGCCCATTAACTTCTGGGCCCAAACTAAACAAAGCACACAGAGAAGAATCTGCACATTTGGTCTCTAGTTTATTTATAATATGCACAAGAGATTTCAACCTTTATTAATGTGCTTCAGTTTGTTTAGTTTCTTACAGTAAATAATTGTCTTCACAGTCAGCACTACTTTGTCATTTGTGGTGACACTTATATGTTCTAAAAGGATGCAATTCATCTGTTAAAAATCTACCTGCTCATCAGGCAAAACTGAAAGTACCCATAGTTTAAAGAATAAATTCTTTCATGACAGAATGCACCAGCACACTATATTTTTAAATAAACTAGAGTATAAACCTATCAGACTGGAACTTATATTGAAAGCCTCCTAAACACACCACACTGCAGTTTTAACAGTTTTGCAAAATTGTCATGAAGTTGATCAACTAAGCAACAGCATCTCCTTTATTCTTTGTTTACCAAAAAGAGAGGAAGGATATGATAGCAAAAGGTTTCCTGACTTAGGCAACTAGAATTTTGCAAGAGGGGTTTTATAATATTGTGATCAGTTTTAATCCCAGTTACTGAGATACCAAACCTCACTATTTCTTGGCCTTTTTCCCGCTCTTACACAGTGGCTCTCAGCCATTCCAGACCTCTGTACCCCTTTCAGCAGTCTAATTTGTTTTGCATACCCCCCCAAGTTTCAACTCACTTAAAAATTACTTGCTTACAAAACCAAACACAAAAATACAAAAACGTCATAGAATAGTGCTACTAAAAAATTGCTTACTTTCTCAGGTTTACCATACAATTATTGAATTAATCAATTGGAATACAATAAGCATTGTACTTACATTTCAGTATACAGTATATAAAGCAGTATAAACAAGTCACTGTCTGTATGAAGTTTTACTTTGCACTGAATTCACTAGTGCTTTTTATGTAGCCCGGGGTCAGCAACACCCAGCACACGTGCCAAAGCTGGCATGTGTGCCTATTTGCAGCAGCATGCAGGACCAGGGCCCAGCAGTGCTGCAGCTCCTCCCCCTTGCTGACCCTCCCCCCCCTCGGGAAATGGAGCCAGCAGGGAAGAGCCCACGCACACGCTTCCCATACCCTGCTGCCCCAGATCCTTAGTGGCGCCACAGCTTCTTCCCCCTGCTGGCCCTGTTCCCTCGCCGGGGATTGGGGCCAGCAGGGAAGAGTCTGTTCACAGTTCCCATCTACTGTTGGCCCCAATCCCAAGCTGGGGATGGGACTAAGAGGGGAGGGATCCTTTTCCCTGCTGGCCCCACCCCTGACACCTACTAGCCCTGCCCCCAGCACCTGCTCAGGGTTGGGAAGGCGAGGCTGACACAGGGGTCAGCAAAGATTGCCGAACCCTGATGTAGCCAGTTATAAAACTAGGCAACTATCTAGATGAGCTGTGCATGTCCTGCAAGACATTCCCCCCCCAGTTGAGAACCACTGCTCTAATATATACTGTACATCAGTCACTACTTAACTTCTCACTTGCCTGTTAATTTGCCTTTCCCACATTATCTTTGGAGGCAGTGGACCATATTTTAGCTTCTCGCTGGTTTCATGGCAATACGTGGAGAACGAAAGTCAATTGTACAAACAGATCACTGCTGTAACTGAGGTATAGCTGTTGTATAGAATGCTACACATAATAGCAGACCATTCCTACTGCAATGCCAAGCACTGCACAGGAGCACATTGCCTTCAGGCCACGCATTAGCAATCTCCAGTTTAATAGATTAGAACCTTTCCCATGCCAAATGAGCACACATGACTAGTTCACTCTTCATAAAGCATACTAATTGTTATCTAGAGTCAGTCAAGACACGTGATGTGCCCAAGTGCCAGAGCACTCAGGGATGTGAAAAGGAAAACCAGAGCCTGAAATAAACCACTTCTATGAGCACAGATAAAAAAGGAGGATTTCCTCTCTGCTCGCTCTTAGACAAAACGTAGCAATTGCTACCAAGAGACTGTCACATTTACGAAAGTGTGACATAATTACTTCATGCCTAATCAAGAGCCAGCTTAACTCAGACAGCCATTTTGTTAGCATAACAAATCCCTCAGTGATGCTGGGGGACACCAACATCCATTTTGATAGTGAAATGGATTTCCAAAGGTTGATATTGAATGTGCACTGGGAAATGGCTAAGATTACTTTAGGCTGAATGATACATTTCCCACCATACGCCAACAATTGTGGATCATTTAGTAAAAGTTTCCAGTATGCTTTTATGACAGAAACAGCAGTCCCAGATTCCACCATTCACCAGACTATCAAGAAACAACCTAAAAGCATGGCCTGGGTCAACAGACCCAGGTGAGCTGCGCTCATGCTATGGCTCTAATACAGCTGTGTAGACAGTCCTTGGACATTATAACTAAGGCTCAAGCTTGGCTTCTGATGCCAAGGGAGGAGGGGTGGGCTTCAGAACCTCACCCTGAACTTGTAAGTACTGTCTACACAGCTAGCTAGGTGTCTTGTGCATTAGCTTACATGTTAACTTTTAAAAAAAGGGATTAAAATCTTAGTGTAGACAAGATAAACTACAGGTTTAATACATTAGCTGGTCAAGGGAAACCCTGTGGGTTGTTAACTCTGTCAGCTAATGTTTTAAACCTACAACTTGCCTTGTCTACACCAGGAAAAAAAAAAAAAAGCTTAAAAGATGTTAAGACCCTAGTAGGCACATAACAAACAATGTTTCATTGTGTCAAGTTCCAAAGGGATAGTCCTGTTAGTCTAGCTCAGCAAAACAAAGGAGTCATCCTATGGCCCTTTTAAAGACTAAACAAAATTTATCATCTAATGAGCTTTCGTGCAGATTTTCTCCCACGAAAGCTCATGCGATAAATAAATCTGCTAGCCTTTAAAAGTGTCACAGGATTCCTTGTTTGTTACATTATGGGAAGACATTTAAATAATTTTATAATACCTTAGACATGCTAGCCAAAAACTGGTCCTCAATTGTAATTAAGGGTCCAAGGTAAGGGGTATTTATTCTGAAGAGGGTCAGTACAGCTGACAGATGGATTTCCTTGCCTCTCACCCATCTGGCAAATATCAGTCATTATCTGAGATCTGGAGAGAAGTTTGATACTAATTAAGGGCACAATGCTTTTGACTTAGTTTTGTTTGGGGGTTGGGAGAAGGAACAAGGAAGAGAGTATGGCCAGGCTTTATCACGTGTACATGCCATGTCTCTAAGCCCCACATTATGGCTTTCTGAATTCCTGCTGCAGTCTTCTTCTAACAGGACTGTGGGGATAGCCAGGTCAACAAACCTGAGCATCTTCTTCAACAGTAGGCACCACATTTGCCTCCCTTCTTCCAACCAACCAATCAAACAAGGAGTCCTGGGGCACTTTAAAGACTAACATTTATTTATCACATAAGCTTTCATGGGAGAAAATCCCACTTCGTCAGACCCTTTGGAACTTGCCAACCAATCAAGACTTCCTACTGGACCAGGCCTCCCTAAGAAGCCTCTGCCTCTACTACATGGTAGTTTCCAGACAAGAAATGAAAACCAAGGCCTTTCCAGAATAATGAAATCTACATAAGTCTGCCACGGGGTGACATCAAGATGCACCTTCCCCCATCTTAGCTAAGTATCATTTCCACCACACAAACTATTCTCTTAGGAATTGGGAGCAAAGATTAATGGGACTTCAGAAGTTTTGTGCTAGGATTCTGACAGTGTGCCTGCTGTCCTCCCATTTCAGTAGAGCCTAGTGGGTTCCTAGAGTAACCACACATTTACGTAGCCCCAACTGAAACAGAAAACTGTGCACCACTGACCCAACTGACAAAAAGATAAGCACTCTGGCTCTCTACTTAAAGTGAAGCAGCTAGGAAGGGAAGGAACCCCAAAAAAGAAATTTGTCAGACTTGTTTTCTTCTTAGTGAATGCAGACTGAGACCATGTCCTCCAGATTTGGAAAGAAATAGAAATTTATTTTACTTCACTGTATGTTACCTGCTTGCTGGTTGTATGTGGCTGCTGGGGGGAAAAATATCGGGGTAGGGAATTAGAGTTTACTTTGTGAGTGTGCCCAGCTTCATTTTCTAGCAAGCATTAAACATGTAGGGTGTTTGACATTTTGTGGAAGTTAAAATACACATATATTCTTGAGGTAACAAATCAGTCTGAAGTAATTATTGCTATGTAATATTGACACTCCAATGCAGTGTATAAGATCAGCTGTTAGGCATAGACCTAGGTCCAAAGAGAGCCCAAAAAAAAATAAAATAAAATAAAATAAAAAAAAAAGTATAACAAGATTCTGTCCTATTTCTAGGACGCCTACAAAAACCAAGTATATTTTGTTTATACAATGTTAAAAATTAACGTTTTGATCAGTAACATAGAATAATAGGGTTGGATGGGACCTCACGAGGTCATCTAGTCCAACCCCCTGCCAAAAAACAGGACCACTCCCACTAAATCACCCCAGCCTGGGTTTTGTCTAACCGAGCCTTACAAATCTCCAAAGATAGAGATTCTACCACCTCCCTAGATAGCCCATTCCAATGCTTCACCACCCTCCTCGTGAGAAAGTTTTTCCTAATATCCAACCTTGACCTCCCCAGCTGTAATTTGAAACCATTGCTCCTTGTTCTGTCCTCTGTTACCCTCGAGAACAGCCTAGCTCCCTCCTCTTTGGAGCAACCCTTCAAGTAGTTGAAGGTTGCTATCAAATCTCCCCTCAGTCTTCTCTTCTGTAGACTAAATAAGCCTAGTTCCTTCAGTCTCTCCTCATAAGTCATGTGCCCCAGCCCCCTAATCATTTTTGTTGCCCTCCGCTGGACTCTTTCTAATTTGTCCACATCCTTTCTGTAGTGGGGAGCCCAAAACTGGACACAGTACTCCAGATGCGGCCTGACCAGTGTCGAATAGAGGGGAATTATCACATCCCTCGATCTGCTGGCAATACTCCTACTGATGCAGCCTAATATGCCATTGGCCTTTTTGGCAACAAGGGCACACTGTTGGCTCATATTCATCTTCCCATCCACCATAACTCCCAGGTCCTTTTCTACAGCGCTGCTACTTAGCTGATCGGTTCCCAGCCTGTAGCAGTGCATGGGATTTTTCCGTCCTAAGTGCAGGACTTTGCACTTGTCTTTGTTGAACCTCATGAGGTTTCTTTCGGCCCAGTGTTCCAATTTGCCCAAGTCTCCCTGGATCCTGTCCCTGCCCTCCAGAGTATCTACCATTCCCCCCAACTTGGTGTCATCCGCAAACTTACTAAGCATGCAGTCTATTCCATCATCAAGATCATTAATGAAGATGTTGAATAGAATCAGCCCCAGGACCGACTCCTGGGGCACTCCACTCGTTACCAGTTGCCAACCAGACATTGAGCCATTGATTCCTACCCGCTGAGCCCAGTAATCTAACCAGTTTTCGATCCACCTTACGGTCCACTCGTCCAACCCATGCTTCCTTAACTTGCCGATGAGAATGCTGTGGGAAACCGTATCAAAAGCCTTGCTAAAGTCAAGGTATACCACGTAACCAGGTAATATTATTACAACTGTCCTCCTTCCTTCAACTACTCCACACTGTTTTGCTACGCACTTTGTTGCATTATGTCTAGAGCTCTATTTAGGTTCTTACACTGTGTCTACCACTGTGGTATCTCAGTTTAATTCAACCAAAAGCTCTTGAGGGGCCAAGGATCAGGTGTTCTTAACCTGTAGAGTTGATGGCACATGCCAACACATAATAAAATATTTCCCTGAAGTGCTAAACCACAAAGATCTCAATGACCCTATTGCTAGTAATAAATAAAAGAAATCAGATTCTGAAGAACTGAGTCCTTCCAGCTGTGACTTCTGATCAAACCAACTATGTACACACTTCTGTTCACCAATACAGTAAGCAATACCCTAAAACATATTGCAGCCCTTAAGCACCACGAAACATTTGCCAGATAATGATTATTATGTGAAACCTAGGGTATCTATTAAGTAAGACCAGATGGCAAAACCTGAACTGCTCAAATACTAAATTTCAGACAAGGCATCTATCCCATACACTTGTTCTACAGAGATGAACGGCATCAGTAAAGAGCCAGGCTATGAAGCCAAAAAAGCGTCACATAAAACTTCAGTCTCATGTTGTGTTAACTAATAACATGGTCCCACAGTGTCCATGTTCTCAACATTTGCTGCAGAATCCATCACTTGCCACAGATTTATGCTCCAAAACTATGTTAAGTACCCAGCCTTTCTGGTTGTAAGGAAGCGTGTGAAGGCAATATGGTCTAATGGACAGCATGTTGACTGGGACTCAAAAGACCTGGGTTCCATTGCTGAATGTAGTATGTGAACATAAGAACAATCACAGTGGACAAGACCAATGCTCCAGCTATCCTGTCTTAGAATCATAGGGATTCATAGAATGGACCGTGTCAGGTCATTGAGACCAGTTCCCTGCACTCATAGCAGGACCAAGTACCCCCATTAAACAATCCCTGACAAGTGTTTATCTAACCTGTTCTTAAAAACCTACAATGTAGGAGATTCCACAACCTGCCAAGTGCTTTGGAGTGATCCATCCCCTATCATCCACTCCTAGCTTCCAGCAATCAGAGGCCAGGGACACCTAGAGTATGTAGTCGCATACCTGACCATCTTGGCTAATAGCCATTGATGGTCCTATCCTCCATGAACTTGTATAGCTCTTTTTTCATTCCCGCTACATTTTGGCCATCATAACATCCCGTAGCAACATGTTCCACAGGTTCACCGTGTGCTGTGTGAAGTACTTCCTTCTGATTGTTTTAAACCTGCTGCCTATTCCTAGTTTTGTCAGTCATCTATTGGATAATCCTGGGCAAGTCACATCTTCTCTCTGCTTCAGTTTCCACAAATATAAAATGGGAATAATGATACTTAGCTTCTTTATAAAGTCCTTTGAGAACTACTAATGAAATGCACTACCATGACACAAATCAAGTGTAAATCAATGAATGAACCAATAGCTATACCAAGTGTATCCATAATGAGTTAACATATCCATTAACCAAGAACACAGGCCCTACTTACAATATGGAGGACTCTATCCTGGAACGTAGTGTCTCTGAAAAAAGACACAGGGGTCATGGTGGATAACCAGATGTACAGGAACTCCCAGTGCAATTCTATGGACAAAGGGGCTAATACAGGGCTCAACAAACCCAGGCACAAGTCACCATGGTGCCCGGGATTTGCAGCATGGCACCTAGTTCTGCCATGAAACTGCCCTGGCATCTAAAAATAGCGCTCCCCAGTGCCTGTTGTGACATTAAGTGGATTCCGCAGCAGGGAACCCTGTGCTGCCACTGAAAGTGACAGCAGCAGTTTGTCCATGGCAGGGGGTGTCCCACCTAGGTGCCTCAGTTTGAAGCTGGGTAGCAATTTTGTGGAGCTAATATGACTCTTGGATAAATAGGAGACCATCAAACATCTGTTGAAAGATTATATCACCTCTATCTGGGACTAGTTCTGGTGCCCACAATTCAACAAGGATGTTAATAAATTAGAGATGCTTCAGAGAACAACCAAAAGAACAACTGATTAAAGGATTACAAAACATGCTTTACAGTAAAAGACTCCAGCAGCTCAATCTATTTGGCTTACCAAAGAGAAGGGTAAGGGCTGACTTTATCAACATCTGTAGATACTTACCTATGCAACAGAAATTTCCTATGTATTTGCAGCAACTGACAGTGCTTTAGGTTTAGCACCCAGATCACATTATCAGGCAGTCAAGGAATCACAGCTACTGCAAAAGACAGTCTCTCAGATAACATGTTCACCTTCTGGCATTAAGCATAATTTTCCCAGTGAAATACTTTTCCTTGACTTTAAGTTTTAACTCATGTGTAGATACAATCTAGTTCATAAGACAATTATGTGCAAGGAGAGCAGTGGTGAGGAAAGGGTGAAATTCTTTTCTTAACACAAGGATTGTTTGCAGAATTAATTAGTTTCACTGCACAACATCAGTTTATGGTCATCTAATTTAAACTGGTCTTAGTGCACTCATGAATGAAGAAAGTTAGTCTATGGAACTTGTTGCCAGGGTATGCTGTGGAGGCCAAAAAGATAACTGAGTTAAAAAAAGAATTAGGTAAATTCATGGTGAATTCAACAGACATTATCCAAGATGGGTAGGACCTCAACCGTGTGCTCTGGATGTCCCTAAACCTCTGACTGCCCGAAGCAACGATTGAATGACAGTGGATGGATCACTTGAAATATCCTATTTTGTTCATTCCCGCTGAAGCATATGGCACTGGCCACTGACAGAGACATGATACTGGACTAGAGGGACCATTGGTCTAACCCAATATGGGCATTCTTCTGTTCTTGCCCAATGCAAAACATTAGTTTTCTTTTTAAGCTGTTTACATAGCATTGTAATGATTAGAACTGAATGTTTAAGATTCTATATGTTATTACTTTCAATTAAGCAATTGCCACAAGAGTTACACTTATGATTCTTGACCTTTTTGCCATTTGGAAGTGTTAATGTAAATCTAATCCTCCAAAAATGAGATACTCTGATTCAAAACCTGATTACCTAGAATTTTTCAGTTTTGTACAAAGGTAAAAGGAAAAATCAGATGTTATTCTGCACACTTTTGGAGAAGGCTGAACAGATGCTCAAACTGTTCTGAGAGTTCCCAGCAGTGATTCAACACTGTGATTGGAACAAAGAAAATACAGTTTTATGCTATTTATGGCATTACTTATAGCGATCTAGTGTTCTCAGTTTGCGGTGGGGTGAGGGAAAAGGGTACGCAGCAGATTACATCTTTGTAATTTAGGCCCTTAAACTCTAATTCTGATAAAATGGAAGATGCACACAATGAAGTAATTTTGTTTTCTCGTTTTGTCCTATCCCCACATTGTTAGTCTACTATACAACATTAATGTATTTTAACAGTTTGCTGTACTCACCAAAGGCAAAGCTAAATGTGCCAAGACACAGTTGAGGCACTACCAGATTACAAGAGTTCTCTGTCCCACATTTACAATCTAGTAATCTCAGTACATTTGGAAAGCAAAATTAGGATGCTCTAATCTATTCAAACAAACTATGTTTACTGAAAATCTCATTATTACAAGTATCATGTTCATGAGAAATGCTTGGCACTAAGATATTTGTTTATATCAGTCAACATCACCACATTCTATTATTTCACAAAAGCAGGGCAGAACCTATCGAATTAAGATCAGAGCCAAATGTTTTACACTTATGCACTTTCAAAAACTGCTATATATAGCAAAGCAGCAGAAAGGAATACATTTCCAGCTGGGCACAGAAGCATCTGCAGCACATCGTCAATTCATAGAATCTAATTAAATTAAAGATTTAACATTCTTTCTCTCACTGTAGAACCACAGTGGAAACTGCCATTGCTAAAGTTGTAGTACATTTTCACCACACCACCACCACGTTTTCCTGCTCTCAACAGCTTGGCATGGATTTTTCCAACTGAAGCTGCTGAAATAAACAGCTTTTCTATAATTTACACCTTTTGAAGAATAGTAGCTTCATTTATAGCACTGGTTGAATGCCATTGCATAGGACCCATGCCTTAACATATTATTCTCCTTACCAGACACACATTTAGTGCCACTTTAAAAATGGCACATAGGACATACAGATTGCTTACAAGAGCAAGATTAAAAGGCTTTTCCTTTTTGCTGGATTTTAAAATCCAATTAATTGCTTTGCAGAAGAGAACGTCCTCTCATAAGAGATTGCTTGTCTAAAAATGATTAAGGCTTTCTACTTCATTCCAGTAAGCGTTTAACAGATTTGGGGAGGTAGGTTATTAATACAATAATTCCTCCACAGTTCATGAATATTGATTCATGGTCAGTTTTAAAGTTTTATGTATTTATTTGCTAAAAAATGTTCCCCATTTGCTGAACATGCATTTAATTTTGGTAACAGTAAACTTATGCATCTTACAAAGTTCTCTAGGGCACTCAGTGAATAAGGCTTAGATGCCTTATGTTCATCAGCTTCTATGGTGTTCAGCAGAAAGGCTTCAAGCTCTAACAGCAGGGCAGGAACATTAATACCAAGCGGATTACTTTAAGATCCATATCAAGCTGGAAAAATAAACATTTCCACTATGAATCTGCAGTAAGTGCCTCTTCCCCTTCCCCCAATTTCATCATCTCCATAACAATCTGGAAGAGAGGGACAATGTCTATCAAACAAAGATGCCACTAGAAAACTTAAGTAGATGAAGGGAAGCTTTAAATGCTGAGGTGTAATGATGACTACAGGCAACTTCCTCGACAAACTATAGACTGCACAGAGAGAGGTAAGCAGGATCTCTCTGCACAGTACATAATCAGTTTTTAGGAACTTTCTGAGGTTGGAGGGGTGTCTTTGCACTCTAGATGCTGCATTCCTAGGAACTTTGTTTTTGAGCCATCTACAGCAGTTCCAGTGATACACAAACATACTCTATACGCTGTTCCCCAGTGTTTAAATCTTAACATATGCTTCGATTTGCAATTACAGCCTGACCTGATCCTATGTCTCACACTTCCCTGCATTTATTTTCCTCCCATTCTGCAAGTTCCCTATCTTCAAGTGTCTGACGAAGTGGAATTTTCTCCCACAAAAGCTGATGTGATAAATAAATGTGTGAGTCTGTAAAAGTGCCACAGGACTCCTGGTTTGTTTTGCTGAATAGACTAATACAGGCTACCCCGTTTGTAAGTTCCAAAATGCAGTTACCCTTCCAAAAGTGCAGGCCCCTAGGTTCACACACTGGCCAACTCCTCTAGAAACAGGGTCCATGGAGCCAGCCCCGTCATTCTCCCTAACCACCCGCAGCAGGCGTTGGCGTTTGCCTGAGCCAAGCCAGACATGTAAATCCATCCCGCAGATCCTCATTAGGGAGAGGGACGGACTGAGCGGCTGCCAGCTCCTGGGGAGCTGCATGTGCTCTAGTTACGCACTGGAAGGGATCACTTTTTTTTTAAAACACACGTGCACACACACACGTATACATACGTGCATGCACACACGCGTGTGCACTGGGAAATGTGCCTTACACCTGAAGAAGGAAGAGGGCAATTCATCAGCCCAGCAACAACACCAGAGCAAGATGAGAGCCAGCTCTGGGGCCCCACTACAGAGCACATTCCCCAGGCGAGGAGACGGCGCACT
>ML685781.1:14265501-14292273 GCA_007922175.1 Pelusios castaneus
TTCCCCTCAGGAACCGACCCCCCCACTCACCCCAGCACCACCAGCTCCCCGTACTTGACGGGCTCCTTGTTCGGCGCGCAGTGCTCCTCCTGGCTGGGGGAAAACATGGGGCCGCCGCCGCCGTTACAGTCCCATGGGGGAGGGGGTCCGGAGCGGGCTCCGCGCTGCGCCCCGCACTGAGCTCACAGCCGCCCGGCCACAGCCACTAAAGCAAGCCGCGGAGAGAGGACGAGACCAACTCACAGCGGGGAGGCGGGGGGAGGAGCAGGAGAGCCCCGCCCACCCCCGCGGGCTGTCCCCGCCGCCCCGCCTTCCCGCGAGGGCAGGCGGGAGGGAGTCGCTGGGGTCCCGTTCCTCTCTGCTTTCTCCCCCCCGCGGGGGACCGCAGTGGTACAGCCCGCTCTGTTATGTAAACATAGAGTAAGGAGACGAGACAGTTCTTAAAGGGGCCGCTGGCTTTAGGCTGCCCCCGGCGGGCGGCTGCGGCTCCGCACTGCCCCCGCCCCAGCCGTGTACAGTTCCCGGGCGGGGGGGCGCAGTGCACCGGCCTCGGGCGCGCAGGGGTCCAGACCGGCACCACATGCCAGCGAGGTTCTAGAGCATCGCCAGCTGCCGAAAGAGAGACGGGTTCGCGGGGTTCTAGACCAGTCATTCCCGTAACCCCCCATACACACGCACCACAGGAGTTTGAGGTCAGTGTCTCCTCCGTTCCATACCAGGGCAGAGGTTCTTGGTCCCCAATAACCACATCATATCTAGCAATGATAACAGACCACTTCTAGACCAGCCAAGAGCGCTGTTTCCAAATTACCAGCCAGTCTGGGCAGGATTCCATGTCAGTGGCAGCCCACCCATGTTACATGTGTAGACTAGCAGTGCAAATATCAGAGCAGGGATCTGTACTGTAAGCACAACAACACAGAGTAGGAAGTTCTATATTTCAGGTGCAAAAGGGACCTGTAGCAGGAATTCTGATTGCTGGCTTGGCCAATCAAAGCAAGAGGCTTTCAGTTATTCTTTCATGCAGGGATTCTAGTTTATTATCATCATACTCCAGAGTGGAAAACTCAGGTGATTGCCACTGCCACTCAACCAAATCCTTAGCTGCCTGTTATATGCAAGGATTGGAGAACTGAAGAGAGCTCTTCTTATGAAACTAGACAGCCAGCCTTAGGACTAGGAAGTGCAAGTAGTTCTGACTACTTTTGATTTGTGTTCATGTTTTCTGACAGAAAGGGGCCTGAGCCACAACATTCAGATTCTGAATCTTAGTCCCTCCTGCCCCTGCATGCACAGCCTGCGGCTGTTTAAAGCTAGGAGCTAGGTACAAACATGTCTCTACTATATTTTTTCTGTTCCTATGTAAATAAATCTGTCATGCTCTATATGACCTAGCAAGATGCTGATTGTAAGCAAGAACAGAAGGGACACATAATCTTAAAATGAGACATCTTTGAAACATTCCCTGTTAAAGAACCAAGGAGGAGACGCTGTCCAGAGGAGATCCCAAAAGAGAATGTTGATGGCAGGATTCAAGACAATGGAATTCTCCAACAGCCACTTGTCAACATTTTCATACTGTTTCATGAGCAGTAACAACTTTCATCATACCATAGAATATATTAGGGTTGGATGGGACCTCAGAAAGTCACCTAGTTCATCCCCTACCCCCCGCCCTCACCACCTGCTTAAAGCCTTTATACCTTTATAATTTTTCTAAATTTTAGCACTGGCACCTGTAAGATTTTTCCCCAAAGAGTCTTTTAATCATTGTGTTTGGTGTTGGAGTAAAGGAAATGCTGTTCAAGGTTTTCTTTATCGGCAACTTTAAATTCCACATTGCCAACCACTTAGGCTTGGCTTTATCTTCTAAAGTCTTAAAAAGCATCCTGGGCTTTTGTTCTTCAAGCAGCTCTTGTTTTATGCTTACACAAAAATGAAAGGGCAATTTAAAGAAAAACTCTTTAAAAGGCCATGTTTCCACTTTGCAGACATTTATGCTCCATTTTATCTTTGCAGGCTTTACAGCAATCCTGAGCTTCCAATTTTTTTCTGTTTAGGGAGTTGGGTGTACACACATACACACACACATTCAAAAATCCTTTGCTTTTTTTTTAAAAAAAAAAGTCTTGCATGAAAGCTGTTGATTGGATTATTTATGAGTCCTACTGCAAGCAACAGAAGTGGATGCTGTTCATTTCTTCTACCTTTCAGGGAGGAAACTGGGGAGCATAGTAACTACTCAGCTGTGTGCAAAAGACTTCTCCAAAGACATTCGTGAAATCTTGGGGACGGGACTCAAGGTTGGATGATAGGAAGCTTTGAAAAGCACCGTTAAAGAGTAGTCAAATTAATAAAAAACTAAAGGGATTATAGGACAGTACGTCATTAGCATAAATGAATGAAATTTACTATATCAGATCATGTCTCCTCTTCTGATTCTTTTGCACATCTATAGTGGTGCAAAGGGAAGGTCAGGTTGCCCTAACTAACTCACTGAGGTTCCCACAGTGTAGGGAATGTGGCAAGTACATGGCCAATGCAGAAGAGGCCATAGCTAAAGCACCGCCTCACTCCAGCAATCCCTGGCAGCTGTAATAGGCCTTTAAGGAGCCACCACGAGCCCCATGGAAGTTAGATCAACTCTGGGGCTGTTCTGATAGTGCTGGTCAGGCCCTCAAGTTGCAGCAGCTGGGAAGCATAAAGGTGATATAAAGCTATATTTGTCCCTTTCCCCAAGTCCTGCACCAAGCAGAGCTTGGCCACCCATACTTGAGAATCAAGCCCAATTAATCAGATTTTTCAGCCAGTTTCAAGGTGTGCTCCATTTTAGCTTTTCTCACTCCCTTTGCACTCACCTATAGTTTTGGGCAAGTAGCTATCTAATATACATGCACAAATGCAGGTTGAGTGTATGTGTGTGCAAAATGGATTCACAGCTAATTTCACATGCAATTAGCAGCACTCCACACTAAAATGGACACCAATATAGAAAAATGAGCTAATAAGTTTTGCAATTACTTCTAAAGACATTTATTTCCTCCTGGATAAGTATACAGTACTATAGTCTGGTACATTATGGAGTTTGCCTAACAAATACAATTCGATTTCCCCTTAATTTTATTTTCTTTTTATTTGAAACCTATCAAAAGCACAAAATCAACCAGACTAGAGAGAAATCAATGAAATGGAGTCAGAAAGTCTCATTTACACAATATTTGGCTCCTGCAGCATTGTGAACATACCAAGAATATGAAGAAAAATTATTGCAACGGTCAATGTTTCTGATTGTTATGGCCTTGATTGCACAATGAGTTTCACGTCTGGGCCCATAAATAATTTATTCCAGAATTGGGGCCTCTGAATGGCTTAAATTTCATTGACATATTTGTTAATCAAGTTCAGGTTCTCTTACTGAAAGATCTAGTTTTCCTTCACTGAAATCATACAGGGCTCTTAATTTCCTTGGCAATGATAGTCCGCTGTCATTTCTGGTGATAAGGGGAAATGGAAAGCCAGCCAATTTTGAAATGCTACAGAACTGAGATTTTTCTCAGAGACTTTGAGGAAAAGACAAGATTTCATTAAAGACAGGGAACTGAATGATTACAGCTATATTTATCTTCTTTATCCGCCTGTCACTAACAGCAAAGAAAGCTGGGCAGTACGTCTCTGTCAGAGAAAACAAACACAATTCAATGTGAAGAATTCAAACCCACTGGCAGCATCCTCTTCAAGCTTTCCCACATTTCCCCACTTTACCTTCCATGTGAAGAGGAGTTTGCATTAGCACTTCCTCTTTTATATAATCCAAACAAAATTAGCTTAAGTCTCAAGAACTACTCCAAAACAATTCAGTCCGGTCCTACTCCCAGAAAGACAACAGCAAACCTCCCAAGCTTCATTGGAAGCAGATTTGTCTTTCAAACGAAAAGTTCTTTTGACACCCAAACACGTGGGAGTATCTAACATTCTCGCCCTAGAGCCCTTTTCAGAGCATGTAATGATACAGGAGTGCTGGTCGAGGGATGCAAGGAGGGGTAGAAGTGTGTGGAGAAATATGCTTCTCTTCTGACCCTTCTGATAAAGGTTTTGGGAGTTTAGATATCTGTGCGGTCCCTGCAGCTGTGCCCCTAGAGAGCTGGTTAATGGAAAGAAGGAAGCATTGTCTTGACATCTTGTAACTGGTGGGGCCAAATATGGATGCTGTGAGTCAAGCAAGTGCCCCTTCTATCTCTCACAGTCATATTTTATGAGTTAGATGCCACCATAGGGGTTCACAGGCACATTGGAAGTAGGGGTGCAGGGGAGCAAAACGAAATTGTATTGAAATGACCAGTTCCAGTCAACAACTCCAGGGTTTCAATTCAGATCTCTCGCTCCTCCAGGCAGCATACACTCGTGTGTCCAGTGCCTACAGAATGCAGTATACTCTGGCCACACGCTGCCAGATAGGCTGGCCAACAGAGGGTCCTGCCCCTCCTGACCCCTTTTCAGGCACCATCATCCCAGGATCTGTCACTTTTCCCTCTGTTTTCAAAGCTTTGTCTCAGGAGGTCAGTAAAACATTTTGGAAAGTCAAGGAGCATTCAAGCTGCATGCCTGCCTGTGAGAGTCTGTTTGTAGGGGGATAGTCCCAGCAAACTTTTCAAGCATTCTTCAGCCAAAATCTTTTATCAATAGCCAAGACCTCAGCCTTGTTGGCTCTGATTATATGTCTGAGAGGCGGTGTGTTCGAGTGGATACGGAGTACCTGGGTTGGCTGCTGAACTAGTGTGTGACCTGGGAACAATCATTCTATTGCTTGTGCCTCTGTTTACCCTCTCCCCTTTCGTCCCTCTTATCTGCTAGGACCGGAAACTGTTTGGGAAGGTACCTAGCCCCTGACATTCTGATTGGGGAGTCCAGATCAGTGGTTCCCAGCCTTCCTGAGCAAGAGTCCCCCCTAGTTAACACTAAGTGAAATACCCACACCGCACCCCACCCACACTCTGCCCCGCCCCACCTATTCATTGGCCATAAACATATATAACCCCTATAAACACAAAGAATGATAATAACAACAACACAATTACCTAATAACAAATTACTCTTACCTGAGTAAGAAACTACGTTTTCCACTACATGCCCCATGTGGCCCCACCTCTTTCCATCCCTCATGGACCAAGGGTAATGGAGATGGGCTCGGGCAGATTGACCAGGGCTGCTCCAGGCCTCCACTGGTGCGGCACGGCTCCCCTCCAGCTGGGCGCCTGGACAATGTGGAACTGGGGAGGTTGGGGACTGCCCCTCCATTCCAGCCAGCATGGAGCTTGAGGTTGCTGTGCCCAGCATGGAGCTCAGGAGCTAAATGGCCTCAGTGTTACTGAATCCCCACAGACCCCCTGGAATCTCCTCCCTCCATCCCCCCTCCAGGCTGGGAAGCACTGCTCTAGCTACTATTGTAATACAATTAATAAATAATGTATAGTGGCCTACATAGCTGAGTTAAATTCACAGCCCTGGAAAGAGTCCAGCAAGAAGCATTGGGCAGTCTTTGAAGCATTAGCAGGAGACGAGAGAGAGATTTGCACGCTTCTGAACTAGATTAGCTAAGAGTGAAAAGCGTCCACTTTCATAGCTGTGGTAGACGACTGTGAGCTAACCTGAGGGGTATGTGTGCTCAGAATTCAGCTGACACATTTTTTTTCTTTTTGAATGTGTTTGTCTGTTGTTTTGACAGTGACTTATGTGATGCCATTTTCGCTGCTGAGCTGGGACTGCGAAGAAGGTGAACAGGAATAATAGTCTCTTAATCTTGAAATTCCATTTTCTTTCTCTCTCAACCTGCTAGGGAAGGAGGTAGGAGAGGGGGTGTCTGAGTTCTGTCCCTATAACCGCAAGCAGTTTCAAGGGCTGATAGGCCTTCTTCAAAAGTGCATGTTTTCCCATGGAAATCTCATAGGAAATTCTGCTACCAACCTTTTTAATCTTACTTTTTTATTTGTGTGGTGAGGCCGAGTTGTTATGTGCTCCAAGTCTCAATGGCCTAAATGGGTTCCAGTGTCAAACCACAGTACAGTTATTTTCTACAGCTATTGAAGTTCCTCCTTGTAACTGGAGCAAGCAACACTTCCCTCGTGTTTCTGTACAACTCCACCGTTGAAATCATTTAGTAATGGTCTCACAGCTGTCTTCAATTATTGTTAAAAACTTTAAATGTCTCGTGTTTTCAACTTCAGCATTGTGAGTGATTTTTCAAAGCAGTGAAGGGAATGGTTGTGGAAGAGTGTTCCTTGTTACTGAAAATTACAAATAATATTGGCAGTGCTCCTTTGCTGACAGCATGGCTGTATGACGAAGAGTTTGCTTCTAGATTAATAATGAGCAGCTGTTTATACCAACATCCCAGAATTAGGAAGGAGAGATTGGTGATATCAAATATACTCAGAAAAGAGTTAAAATCACACCCTAAGATGAAGACACAGTCAAAGTACACTTATTTTAAAATTGTGATAAGAAGTTATTTTAAATTGAGGAAGATCAATAAGGCCCTGATTCAGAAAGGCACTTATAATCACATCCTTATCTTTAATCACATATCTAGATAGTTTCATGAATCGGGGTCTTGGAACTGGTATGAAATGGAAAGAGTATTGAGCAATTCAAGTAGCATCCATGGTCTAGTAACCCAAGAAAAATGATCTATTGATTTATTATATATCTTTATATGTGAATATATGGCATAGTATAATATTCACAGTAGACATATAAAAGAGCAGTCACCATGTTATTTACTTGAACCCAGGGGTGTAGCCAGCCCCCATTTTCTGACCGGATTCCTGAGTCTGCAGGATGGGCCCAGCCATGGGCAACTTCCAGTCATGTGACCAGAAGCCACCTGCAATGGTCCATTGCTAGGTAGCAAGTGGAGCTGTGTGAGGAGAAGAGAGGGGGAGAGGCAGCAAGATGAGGTGCTGCAACGGATGGGTCTCATCTCCAAGTGGGTGGGCCCTGGCCCACCCATGTCTATGTCCCTGCTTAAAGCAGTAACTTCCTGAAAGGATGAATAGAAATTACTTAGGAGTTTGCATTCATCAGCTATAAAAGCGAGCAGTTGATCACTTTGTCCTCACCTTCACATTAAGGGGAAGAGGACCGAGCAATATTAAGTCTTATTTGAATACTTTGCAATCTGCATTTGACCTTCAGAGACCTCTGAATAGTCAAGCTTGTGTCAGTTCTGTCTCAAGTTACATTATTATTAGTCAAGTTCCAAAGGGGGAGCCGTGTTAGTCTATTGCAGAGAAACAAAGAGAGTCCTGTGGCACTTTTGAAGACTAACAGATTTATTTATCGCATGAGCTTTCATGGGAAAAAAATCCCACTTCATCAGATGCTTTGAAGATGGGAAACTTACAGAATGGGAGGAAATTAAATGCAGGGAAGTGTATGACATAGGATCAGGTCAGGAAAGCTCATGCGATAAATAAATCTGTTAGTCTTTAAAAGTGCCACAGGACTCTGATTATTAGTAGTATTACAATAGTACCTAGGAGCCCTAGTCAGGGACCAGAATATTGTGCTAGGCACTGTCCAAACACAAAATAGAAAGATAAACTGTCAGCTCTTTGGGGCAGTGGCTAAGTGTAATATTAGAGATAATAGATGTCTAGAGACAAATTGGCAGGAGAGTAAAAAGAAACAAATCATCACCGGATTCCTCCAGGTGACTGCAATTCCCATAACAGTGACCACATTGTCTTATTACTACTTACAGCAGTTTTCTTGAAGGCTGGGAGCTTTTGGAATTCTATATGGTCAGTTTCACTATAGGTGTGCTTTGGTCAATTATTAAATCATTAGCCTTGCAAACAGAAATGAAAACACATATTTGTCTTGACTCCTGCTGAGTTTTCATTATTTCACTGTCTAAGAGATATATGGCCAAAGCTGCATTTCATAGCAACAAAATAATGAATTAGGACCCCAAGTCTGGTTGACCCTGTGATGTGTGGCCATGTGCTCAGCTTCCATGGAAATAATTAGGAGGTGTGAGTGTGCGGCACCTCATTGGCTCAGACCCTTAATTAGTAAAACAATGAAGTTCTACTGCAACAGATAGAGAAAGCCCTTATCTTTTGGAGAGAAAAAAAGTTGCATAAAATTCATTGCTGAAAATTACAACATGAACTTAATGAGAGTTCTATATGAGAACAGTAGAAGCTGTGAAAAGATTGAGGCATACTTTATAAGGAGAATGCATACATCTCTTACTACCATGAGAATGGATAAAAAGCCTTCCGTGCTTAAAGAAAATCATGGATTCATTGGTGAGCTTTAATGACCATATACAGCACACATCCAACTGAAAGCCAGAAAGCCCCTGTCTAGGGTAATGGAGAGAAAGGAAAATCACTTGTTAATGAAAATAGCCAGCTGCTTTTTAGCATTAAGAACACGCCAGCTCAGATCCCAATGGTAAACCAAAGCTTCTGGTAATTTTCCATGAAAGCTAAACAGCCTTATAAATTCACCTTTGAACCATAAAGATTGAGCCAGTGCCAATTAAAGTCAAAGACAAAATTCCTGTTGACTTCCGTGGTGCAGGCGAGGGTCCTAAATAACGATTAATAATGAAGACTCTCCAAAACCAGAAGAGCTGAAAGAAAGCTCATGTATCCAGCTAGCGTTACATTCACCTGCAAAGTTGATTATAGACTAGAATTATTTTCAGTGAATTGTGTATTACACACAAAAATATTTTCAGAATCAGAGTGACATGTAATAGTTAGTCTTAGTTGCTATTGTTCCCTGCTTATAATGGTTACCATGAAGAAAATACAGAAGAACCACTGTTTCTTCATGTATTCTTTTAAACAACATTTATTCCCAGGCACACAATACAGTTAGTGACAAGGATGTGCTGAAATCTTTACTAGGAAGTACAGGATGTGATGGCCCTGTGTAAGAAATGAGCTATTTTATATTTGGTTAGTATTATTTTGGGAACAGATGGGGACAAAGCATTTGCGAGCTTCCTCCTTCAAAGCTGGCCAAACTTGCTGCTAATTAGCAATATACTGCAGTTCATCTGCTTTCTTATTCCATCTGCAGCCAACCAAACCTTGATGACCTGCACCACCACCACCGGGGACCTCTACCAACCAATTGCTGCTTCTAAATCTTGATATTCGAAATATGCATCCAATCAACAATTTGTGGCGGGTGGGGAGTAAGCATATGGAGACTAACAAACAAAATCAAGGCACCAGCCCTGGGTAGTTTTCACCCAACAGAAACAGTCTCTAATTATGCAAGTCATTGACTAAGAATGGAGCTGTATTTAATATTTGTGTGTGTGTTTGTCTTGCTCCTCCCCACCAGAAATATGTAACATTCTTCCCTCCATATCGGCATTGTTTCTGGAAAGATAAGGAAACTGGAAACAGGGTCTTATATCTTTGTTTTGTGCTATATAACTTCGAAGTAGCCTCAAAGTTTTTTGTTGGTTATTTATTCATATTTTAACTCCAGGTTTCACTGCACAGTTTGCAGCCGAGGACTTCAAATAAACATCCCCTCGGCAAAATTAATGTCCACTCTTTGCAGCTGCTGTCAGCACACTCCCCCTGTGTCTCCTGCTGCTAACGCTGATGAATGGATCAATAGGAACTTGGTGCTTAAGGGTTTCATTTTAGCCACAGTTTTCCCCCTGCCCCCTCCTTTTTGCCCACAGGACATGCCTGCCACTGTCACGGCTATAGACAAAGCTTTTTCTTTTCCTCTCCTGTTTTCAAATGCGCTACTGTTAGAAGAAACATTGTCAATGAGTTTGTGGGAGGCACAATGCAACAGCTGTTCTAGACTCCAAATGACAAGTCAGCTCCATTCACATTTTTTAAATGATTTTGGTGTTTACCCCCCAAAACACTGGCCACTGTATATGTAACCAAGCAGACAATAGTCTATCTGGAGAGAATTCCGAAGCAAGTCACTCATCAGCCATATTCAGGATGTCTGGGATATACCTCCATCCAGCCTCTCACAGTGTCTTCTTTTTCCTTCCCACTTCTGTATTTTTTTCGTTCCATTCTTTTATTTAAAAGAAAAATGAGGGTGGGATTTTCAAAAGCATTCAGTGTTGGCTTTGCTCTGCTCCCACTGAAGTCAGAGGGAGTTTTGATTTAAAAAGAGCCGAATTAGGCCATCACTGAGAGTTTATGAAAAATTCCAGTCCGAAGACTCAGAAAAACAAAAGAAGAGTCTTATGGCACTTCAAAGACTTAACACATTTATTTCAGAAGCGCTGAATGTCTAGAACCTCTGTGGAACTCGGTCTGAGCTACACTCATTGAGCATTTCTGAAAATCAAGCCCCTTCAGACTCTAAATTCTGTTTTTCTTTTAGAAGACGGCCATGGTGGAACTCTGTCCATTCAAGAATGTTATTGTAACTTTATAATTTGGGGACCTTCACTCAGTCAATTCCACCCAACCGCTGATGTCCCTGGTTGGAATTTGCTGTGTACTGTTAGTACCGGCCAAGTTTTTCAAAAGTGTTTGAGGATTTTGGTTGCCTGATTTCAGAGGCCTGTAAAAGGCCTGATTTTCGGAGGGTGGGTGTTCAGAACTTGGTAAAAACCAGGCTCCTCAGAGGGTCCCAGGCAGGGGATAAATAAAAATGAAGATATGCAAAAATCCCTAGTCGCGTCTGAAAATCTTGGACTTTATGCTAGTTTAGGCATTTCATGCAACTGACGTAAATAAAAAAAAAAGTTTCTTAAGCTAGAGGAATGTAATATTAGATTCATTGCAAATGGCCTATTATAATAAATAAAACGGATAGCTACAAAAGAGACAAACCAACCTCCAGCACAAGCCTGGTTGGGATTATAGTAAGGCAGTGAGAACTTATTTTCTATCTCACTTCTCTCCTTCACCAAGACATATTTGGGTTAGTCAGGCATCTGTAGCATCAGCTGCAGTCAAACCAGAGAGCAGTAAAAAGAAAGATTACTAGGTGCAACCTTTGCCTGCAGCCAGTCAAAGACCTCGCTGACCTATTCCGCCGTGCTCCCTGACCTATTCTGCAGCGGAGAAAGCTGTAACCTGACTAATGCTAGCTGAGTTGTTTAAACAGATGTGATTTTTCCACGAGAAGCAATGGGCGAATGTTCCTGTTACGTCTCTTCTACAAATTCTCTTTGGTTATTTTTCAGACCCACAAACTTAGCGTATGAGAGAAATCTCTCCTAAATTTAGCACTTCAAATCCCTTCTCTTTTGCTTTGCTATTTTCAGCCTTTCGCTCATGCATTTAACTGCTGGGCTGAATACAGGTATAAACAAATTTTAAGGAGCCATCCATTGAACAGCCTGACAGCTTAAACAAATCTCCTCAAAGCAAAGCTTCCATTATGAGACTCAGTAGCCCTCAGCCTCGCAAGGGAATTCATATTCATGGGAGAGCGTAATCTCCTGTGAAAACCTGTCAGGGTGGCTGTTCATCCTCCACACTTAAACTGTTTAAAGGGGAAAGAGTGGGTCCCTGCCCGATAGTAGCTCTAATTTACCATATTTATGCAGTGTCAGCCTGGCCTACTCAACTCACAAAATCTAGGGCTATGTCTACACTTGTGAGTTAGTTCGAGTTAAGGAAGCTTAATTTAAACTAACTTAAACCTTGGCCACACTAGGCTTTCATTAGTTCGAATTAAGGGCTTCCTTAATTCGAACTAATAAATTCAATTGCTTAGTACGAATTAACAGTTAATTCGATTCGTTAATTCGAACTAAGTCAAATGTGGTCATATTAGTTCGAATTACTTAGTTCGAACTAATCGGCAGATTGACCTTCCTGCAACTGACTAATTCGAACGAAGCAAGTGCCCTGCATGGCCATGGCTAGTTCGAACTAGCATTCTAGTGGGGCCATGTTAGTTCGAATTAACTTAATTCAAACTAACTAAAATGAGTTTGAATTAGTTAGTTCGAATTAACTAATTTGAACTAGCTTTTGTAAGTGTAGATATAGCCTAGGATTTTAGTGATACACAGAAGCAATCTCTTATGCAAATTCTACTAGTAAACATGGGCCACTGAGTGGCTGTGTTTTTAATTTGCCACAAGCAGAATTAAGGCCAAAGAAGTCTTGCCTGCCAAAAAACTCAAGAGTAATCCAGTCATGAACTATTAATATAGAGCGCAGTATTGGCACTTGGCAGCAAAGCACCAAACCCACAAAGTTGTGTTTAATTTGCTATTAGCGGATAGACTGAGTCTTCTTCCCTCAATTGTTCCGAGGTGATATTTCAACACTGAGCCCTGGAAAACAGCCACGGCTAAGCCTGTAACAAGTACGGAGTTTTCCCATAGAGGTCACTGGCTTTCCTAGTCCTCTGGAGACGGGGGAGCGCCAGCCAGAGCAACCTGAATCTTCAGATCCCACCGACTGGGAGTCAGCCTGCAGCTTTCCCTCTGTTCTGTGGAATTTAGGATGGTGTTTCAAAGGAAGTTTCCAGAGATTCTGTTTGCAGAGACAGCGCTGCGATCCGGTGCTGTAAATCAATGTACTCCATCTTCTTTGCGCTGCAAACACACTCGCATCAGGGCCCCACCCTGCGCCTGCTGAAACCAGTAGGAGTTTTCCCATTGAGAGCAGCAAGCTTTGGATCAGGAGCAGCATTTTGTATCAGTGGGTCCTGGCCTTTCTTAGCTGAGGATTAACTTTGATTTTTTTAGCTTTTTAGGTAAAAGAATCCCTGGAGATTTTTCTCCCGGATGGTGGGAAAACGTGGCCAAACCCAGTTATTTCCACTGCATGGCATATACAGGCCCCGGTGTCTTCTTTCTTGCATGGGGGAATTTCATCCTTTCCAGGTTTTCTGAACTCTCTTCTGATGGGGGTTCAAAAGTCTCAGTCAGGGTGACCAGATGTCCCAAATGTATAGGCAGATATTCAGGGCTTTTTCTTATATAGGTGCCTATTACGCTCCACACCCACTGCGTTTTTTCACACTTGTAATCTGGTCACATTAGTCCTGCTCACCCAAGAATAATTTCTTCCCAGAACCAGCTCAGAGGGGAAAAGGTCAGCCGTACCTTCTTATTTCAGGGACATCTGCACAGTGCTTTTCAAGGAATCATTCCAGCTGGGCTGCTGAATTGGGCTCACTCTGTCCAACTTCGCTGTGGGTTTGTGGCACTCCCAGGTTCAGATCCCCAGGATAGGAGTTACGCCTGTGACTTCAGGAGTCACTGCAGTTTCCTGATCAGGGTGAACATCTTCCCCTGCAGTTTTCTCCTTTTAGAAGGCCTCCTCCCTCCCTGCCACACATGTCTGGAGGGGCAGAGCTACTCCTGCAAAGAGGCTGTCTCTGGGGCTTTCCTCCTGAGTGTCGGGGGGCCTCTACATCCCATGGACATACGGTCCAGAGCAATCTTTGAAAACTGTTTTCCAAAATCTCTACTGACCTGTGGCCAGTCAAATCATGCTAGAAAACGGTCCAATACAAAACTTTCCTCCCTGCAGCAATAAATACCAGCATATACTATGAGTGCAAAAGGAAAAGAACCACAGAGACAGCACTTGATAGGCAAAGGGAATTTTTCACAATGCCGCACTCTAGCCCTCTCTCCCCAAACCAAGGTGGACCAGAGAATTCTGAATCTGGCAGAAATTCTCACACCTTTTGGGCTCTTCTCTGCTCCTTCATGGTGCAAGCCATGTCTCTCCAGCACCTATCTAGCAGAGCCTTCCTTTGTCTCTCTGCCTGACTCCCCATTTTTTCCCAAATTTCAGCTGAAGGCCAATCTTTTCTGTTAATGAATGCTCTTTAAGATTTTAGGGCTGCAGTTTGTATGGAATATATTGTACAGAAGATGGTTTCGTGCTGTATTCATCTGTGAAGGGACAACGAAAATACAATTTACTTTTTCAGGTCTCACAAGCCCCCACCCACAGCAGTGGATTTCATGAAATTAATGGACAAAGGAGAAAATATTTTCCACAGCCTCCTGCTGCCTAAAACTTTAGTTAACCACTTCTGAGACATAAGGGGTAAGATAGATAACATGACCCCTCCTGAGCCAACATACCGTGTATGTTTTAATATAGAGGAGTTTGGGAAAGACTTGTTCTTTTCTCTGAACTTATTGGACACACCTTTGCTTGCTTTCAGTCACACTGGAGCTAAAGGCAGTTTTACGTGTTCTAACAAATGGGCTGCTCTACAAAGCTGCTCGAAAAGCGAGATGTGGGAATGCACAAACTACACCGCATGGAACAAGGGTTAGCACTGCTGGCATTCATTTTTGTGCTACACTAACCATGAAGACTATCGGCTTGATATTTCCTGCCATTTGTTCTTCCACGTACAGAGCCAAATCCTGAGTTCCTCAGCCTGCCAAAAAAGTCTCCCGTTGATTTCAGGATCAGGTTTGTCCTTTGTTTCAAACACGTGGGGAGGTGCAGAACTAATAGCGTTTGGGAAGTATTTTAAATGAAGCAATAAGAAAGACTCCAATGCTGACTCCAGGGAGAAAGCTTCCACGTTGTTGAGATTCCTCTGGGAACGCTCCATGGACAGATTTAGAATTTTTTATTTCCAAAAGCTGGGAAAGCTTCCAAATTCAAGCTTGTAAAAACTTTCCATTTAAAAAAAAAAATCCCCCCACAAGAGAGCCTCCTAATAAACAGATCCTCTGCAGACACATTCCTGTATAACATAACCCAATGCTAGTTTCCCTGCGAAAACACCACTTCCCAGTAAAAGTGAGATTGTACTTTACAGTCACGGATGCAGATGGGGTCAGTAATGGAAATGTGCTCCTCCTATGTGGGGAAATTCAAGAGAGGCATGAACAACAATTGCTGATGACTTTAAGGAAGCAGAGATCCTGGGCCATACCCTGGCACCCATTCTGCCAGCTCCGTGCTGGAAAGGGCGAATAGCCAGATGCCAATGGTTCCCGGCAGTCCCTGGAATGAACCTTCAGACTGCCCTAAATTGCGTGCTGGAACGCTAGTTCCAATGTTGCAGGATGTAGAAGAGTCTTACATTCACCTTGGGTTCTCTTCCCAGGCTTAGAGCCAGGGAGGGAATAAATGACCCAGGTCTCCTGGGTTTCAGTCCAGTAGCCCATCTGCTGGACTGTGCGGCCTCCATGTAAAAGGAATAGATATCGGTGCAGAGAGGTGTTGCATGACTGATGTGCCAGGTACGGCTTCCACTGCTGGAGAAAAATTACTCCACTAAATTCACTGTGCTGGAGGAGGGGTAGAGATTATCCAATGCAGCGTCAGCAAGGCCCAGCACGCGTGGCCTGTGAGCCGATTTTGAGTGGCACGCGGAGCCCTTTTCCCTGCCGCGAAAAGAACCTTCCCAGCTTTGTTGTGAGATGAGTCACGGCGGCAGGGGGTGAGCTTCGCGCCCCCGTCAAAACCTCCCCGGGCACTGACTTGTTTCTGCGGCGGATGGGGGGCTCTTCCACACCCCAGCGCTGCCAAAAGTGTCTTTGGCGATGGCGGGTGTTTCTTGGCGTGGGGGGGGGGGGCACAGCTGTCTGTTTTGAGCCGCTGCCGAAGTCATGGCTGGCGGCTGATTCTTTCAGCAGAGGGGCAGTTTCTGCATTCCTGTGTCTGGCCTCGGCCACTGACCGCACAGGGAGAGGGGCAGGGGGCAGAGTTGGGCACGGCCCCTAGAAAACCTTGTCAACTCCTGATCTAACGTAATTCACTGATTATTCTGTCCATAAAAGGCTGCAAGCATTCTCTCTATGCGGCGCACCGGAGTCTACGCTGAAAGCTAGAGTGACGCTAAACCTTTCAATCCCTTTCTCAATGTGCCTCAGGTCCTGGCTTGGAGCAAATGAGGAAATAGGGGATCTTAGCAGAGGGCTGCGAGGCCGGGGTCAGATCTGGTTGAAGATGGTGCTTAGCCTTGATTTTGGCCCAGACCCAGAGTTGAGGCTTGGATTTGACTGTACTAAAATCTCAGAAAGTGTTTCTGAGAAATTTCAGTCCCAGATAGTGTAACTCCGTGGTTCCCAACCTGCGGCCCGCAGTGCCTTTCACAGTGGGCCTCAGCTCCCTTCCTACTTGCTGCAGATGGGAGCGGCTGCCTGTGTCCCCAGGTGGAGCTCATGCAATAAATCTATTTGTTAGTCTTTAAAAGGGCCCCAGGACTCCTTGTTTGTTTTGCTGAATTAGAGTAACACGGCTCCCCTTTGGAACATTGCTGGTACATGGCTGTAGCAGGGAGCATGGAAAAGCATTTTGTTGTGTATTGGATCACACGCCACCAAGGTCCCTAGGTTCTGGGGTCCCTGCTGGAGGCAGAGGGAGGGGAACACTGATCTCCTGTACCCTGGCTGCAGAAGGGAGCCATTGCCTAGGAACCCAGCTGGGGCACATCGATTCCTTGCTCCAGTCAGGGGGACGGGAAATCCTCCCCGCTGAACTCCTTCCCTCTGGCTTCAATGGGGAAGAAGGAGGCTTCTGGCAGATGCTGGTGGCCCTTCAGGGTTGTAAATATTATATTTGTGGCCCTCTTGCCGAAAAGCCTGGGCGCCACTGACATAAATTTTAGAAGATCAGATGATCTTAATAACATGAGTCCTGTGGCACCTTAAAGACTTAAAAAATGTCTTCGGGCATAAGCTTTGGTGGGCTGCAGTGGAAGGTACCACAGGACTCTCATTGTTTTTGCTGTATACCACTAACATAGCTCCCCCTCTGGAGCTGATCTTAATGATTTTCTACTAACTCAAACAGGGAGTCCTGTGGCCCTTTTAAAGACTAACAGATTTATTTATCGCATGAGCTTTCGTGGGAGAAAATCCCACTTCGTCAGACACTTTGAAGATGCGGAGCTTGATCCTATGACTTACAACTCCCTGCATTTATTTTCCCCCCATTCTGTAAGCTTCCCATCTTCAAAGCGTCTGATGAAGTCAGTGGGATTTTCTCCCTCGAAAGCTCATGCGATAAATAAATTTGTTAGTCTTAAAAGTGCTAGCAGTTCAGCAAAACAAACCAGGAGTCCTGTGGCACTTTTAAGACTAACAGGTTTCACTAGACTTTTAAGACTTTTAAGTCTTTTAACTTTTAGTCTTAAAAGACTAACAGATTTATTTATCGCATGAGCTTTCGTGGGAGCTACCCCTTTAGGACTTGTCTACTAACTCAGATGCTAGAGACAAATTAGAGGCAAATTGCATAATGAGCCAAGTTGATTTCCAGAATCCAGACAACCTCTCCCCGTTCTGCAGACCCCAAACTCTCACAGATCTGCATCCAACGCTCATCTCTACAAAGAACTGAAATGCTACGCTCACCTGTCGGTTGTGACCACGGTTTGTTGTAAGTATGTACCAACGGTTCCCGAACTGGGGACTGGGACCTCCGGGGGCGGGATGGGGGAATATTCCAAGGGGTCACCAAGGCTTCAGTAATGTTGAGGTCATTTAGCTTCTGACCTCTATGCCGGCTGCATGCAGCCCACCCAAGCTCCGTGCTGGTGGATCAGAGGAGCAGCCCCATCCAGCCCTGCACCAGCCAGGTGCCCAGCCAGAGAGGAGCCGTTTCACACCAGTGCTGGCCAACCTGCCAGTCTGCATCCATGACCGTCTGTCCATGAACGAAGGGAAGGCTCAGTTTAGCTTACTAAGCTAAGGGTCTTTTATTAATTATATTATTTATTATTATTATTATGTAATTTAGTGTTTTTATTATTATCATTATATGTATTTATAGCGGTTATGTGTGGTTATAGCCAGTGAGGTGGGGAGGGCGGTGTGTGTTTTACCTAGTGTGAATTAGTTAAGCTTTCACTCAAAAAGGTTGAGAACCACTGGTGAACACTATGGAAATCTTTAAAAACCATAGGCAGATGGGCACCCATCTTCATCTGAAAGTTCTTTGTGCCTTTGAAAGAAATCTCTTTCTACTTGTATATCTTATATTTCATAATGGGTTGCCAACCGTCCATAAATTTATGGACAGTCAGTAAAAAAAACTACGATTTCAATGCTTTCAGTGAATCTATAAATAAATTAAAATGTCCACAAAGTTGGTTAGAAATTAAATACTTCTTGTATCAAAACTACACTGATCATGACTTTATCATTTCTATTATTGCACATGCCCAAAGAACCTGATGGATCAGTTAACTGCAGCTAAAACAGTTGCGTAATTCCAAATTCCTGTGCAGAGAATAGCGTGAGTGAGTATACACTTTGGTGACATTTAGTCTATAGTTTATGGTATTTTTAGTGATGTCACTAAAAGTTTGCCTTGTCAGTTAAAAAAAAAATCAACTTCAGCTTTTCATGTCAGCAAAAACTAAAACGCAAGGTTGGCAACCCTGCAGGCTGGTTGGAGGATAGTTCGCTGTGCTTCCTCCCACACGTGCAGTGTGAAATCTTTGCTGTTTTGCTTGCAGGCTGCATCAAAATCCTACTGCAGATATTATCAAGGAAAGAGAATCACCAGTTACTGGAGAATGTAGTCCTGTCTTCCAACCACTGTATTGTAGAAACATGCAAAAAGCTGTTGATACCTCACCAGAGGAGGTTTGGGGAAAAAAATTCTGCAGAGAGTGATTTTATTGCTTATAGAGGATGTGTTCTACTTTATATTTTTCTGGTCCACTCCCTATCCCCTGTTCTTCCCATTTACAAAAAAACAGGAACTTTGTTTCTCTGCACTCAACACGTCATTTGTTCCTCAATTTGAGCTTCTAAGCCTGCTTCACTTGTGACAACAGAACGTTTTCTAAAGCAATTAGACGCAGGTCTGAGCAAAACTCCAGCTCCAGCTGTGTGATGGGGCTTAATCCCTATCAGTGAAGCAAGAGAGAAAACCTAATTAAGGATGTTTCACCCCTGGGACTTAACTGATAGCTCCACCTCCTTTGGCCAGGAGGCAGGGTTAGGTGGTATAGGTTTCTGAGAGAGAACATGCTCAGTTGAGGAGGAAATCGAGAATCGTTCTCCTTCTGGGAAGGTGTCTAGTAGAAAGTTTGGAACTTGCTGTGGTCAGCAGTAGAGTCTCAAGAGTTGACCCTATAATGTGGGAAGCTCTGAACAACGGAATGAGGAAATGAGGAAGAAGCTCATGAGGGATGGAAAGTTGGATTGAAAGGCACTTAGGCTCCCAGCAGAAACACTTGATTGGCCAGCACCTTGATAAAGAGGGAAGAATTAGAATTGAACTGAGGAGAGGTAACACACTTATTGCTTGGAGGTGAGCCCTGAAGTGGTGAAGGATCTTGTTCTTGTGAAGCTGAGTCAAGGTGGGTGAAAGACTTTTTGGTTTAGATCTAAATGCCAGAAGAGGACTGAACCAAGTATGACGTGGCCAGAGGGCTGACGCACAGAAGACTCAGCAAGACAGCTCAGAAAATGGATCAGCTGGGACTTCTTCTCAAAGCAGAGGAAGTAGCCTCCAGAAGGAGTGTGGGACGCAAAGTCCCTTGTCTCTGGGCACTGGGGGTCATGGGGGTGGGGATGGTAAGGATGTGCATTTACAAGGTGCACTTAGATTTCGGGGATATTCAGGTTCCAGACTCGGAGCTACATTTTACAAAAGGCTCCCCTCTTTATAAGCAACTGGACCAAAATGCTGTATCTTTACCATACAGCACCTCCACTCTACATTCAAACATGCAGGATAGTTAGGGGTGTGAACTGATCTTTGAATACTCAACCCATCTGTAATAGCAACCTGCTGTGATCTCACCACCAAAGTGAGAGTCATGGAAACATGGAAACAAGAAAGAAAAGAGTCATGGAAGCTACAGGACGACAAGATTTCAAGAGAAGCATAGTTGACAGTGTTGAAGGAAGCTGACAGTTTCCTGCAGAGGTCAGAAGCCACTGATTTTAGAGGGATTTTTACTCCCCCCACCCACCTGCATCTGAATTTAATCATTTCCACTAGGCAAGGGCTCTACCCATGCCTATGGAGTCAGAGTTTCCACAGAGTTCAGGGTTAGATTTTTCTTGTGTTCAGCCCTTGCAACTGGATCCAGATTGTCGGAGGTGCTCAGCTCCCATTTAGGCACCTACAACAGGGCCAGATTTTCATATGTGTTCAAAGAGCCCAATAGGCCAAGCAGGTGGTTGTGGCTATCGCATCCTGCTGAAAATTCAGGCAGAGGTTTGATTTAGGCGTGGAGAAAGGGGTGGAGAGTCACATTCCCCAGTAGAGGTCCCAATAGACAGTGCATTGGGTGCCATATGCTAAACTTCTCAATGCTGTGATCTAGACCATGGCTGGCCAGCTTCCCGCCTCCCCGCCAGGGCCATGACTACTGAGAGGCACTATCCAGGAGCAGACCTTGCACAGAATGGAGGGCAAGGAATGACTCCCTCAAAATGAGACGTGTCTTTATTCGGTGGCCTTGCCTGTAACTGACGGAGGATAGGTCTGTCAATGGCTTTTAGCCGGGGTGAGCAGGGAAGTCGCCCCATGCTCTGAGTGCCCCTACCCTGTGTTTTCCAGAAGCTGAGAGTGGATGACAGGGGATGGATCACTCGATGATTGCCTCCTCTGTTCATTCCCTCTGAAGCATGTGGCACTAGCCCCCGTTGGAAGACAGGATATTCAGACCAATCACCAAAAAGAAGGAAGAGAGGATGGATGTCTGACAAGACCAAGGACCCAAGATCAGTGCAGGTCCTTTGACCTCCATAAAACCGTGCAGAGAATCTGACCCTATTTTTTAAATTCTGGGTAGGATAACTTCAGTCTAATTAACACCAACTAAAAACGGTAGGTAGGTCTTAGCTTTGAAGCCCTTCAATCTCTTAAATCATCTACTACAGTGGAGTTCCAGTGGGGTAGCCATGTCAGTCTAGTTCAACAAAGCAAACAAGGAGTCTGGTGACATAAACGCTCCCACAAAAGCTCCCACAATAAATAAAGGTGCGTCTACACTTGTAAATTAAGTTGACTTAAGCCTGCTTCAGTTGACTTAATTTACTCTGCGTCTACACTACAATTCCCTTACATCGACTTATGCTGCTGCTTAAGTCAACTTACGGAAATTTTAAATCGACTTTATAAAACCTAGTTTAAAGTCGACTTACTGGCTAAGTCGACTTTATTAAGTCGATTTAAGCCAGCGTAGATGTGGCTTAGCCCTAAGTCAACTTTAAGGGTCCCCAGGGCACCCCCACTGACCTCCCTCTCAGGGTGCCTGGCACAGCCAGAGCCTGGTGTGCCCACCCACAGGGCAGGACAGAACCCTGCCCACCCCGCTCCCGTACCCTGCTCCTGTCCCTGTACTGCTCAGCCCCCATGTATTTTAGTACAATAGAGTAAATGCTGAGCCTCCTGGCACTTTTAAAGGGGTGCCCCCCCCCCACCATGGATCACTCCCAGGTCCACCTAGCCCCTAGAAGTCGACTTAGGCATCCAGTGTGGACGCTCTAAGTTGATTTGGCAAGGTTGACTTTAAGTCGACCTAAATTTACAGTGTGGACATGCTAAGTCGACTTCTTTTGACAAGTGTAGACATAGCCTGAATGTGTTAGTCTTTAAAAGTGCTACAAGACTCCTTGCTTGTTTTACTGCAGAGGACGTGATCTTGCAGCACATTTCCATAGTTGTGCCTGGTGTTTTGAAAACACCCAGAGGTGGAATTACATAACAATAATGTTTTAAACACTACCAAACTCACAATCTGATTAATCCCAGCAATGCTCGGACTTGAGATCTGAAAAGACAGCCCTGTACCTTTTAACAATATTAAAACCCAAAGCTTTTCATTTCACCCTAATGACTAGCAAAGGTTACTCTTGCATTGTTTGACAAATGACGACAACATTGCTACATTTGTCTTCTAGCTGACAGTGCTGGGTTCCTCTCAAGTTAGTGTTAATGAGATTCCTCCTACCCCATAAACAAAACACTCCAAGACGGTAGAAGGATCTCTCCCTGAAAGATCTATTTCACGTGTGCACGCCAGGAGAAATGTAACAGAATTTCCTATCTCACTAACTAGATACTCCAGCAAAGTACTGTTGTAATGTGACAAAATCCCAGAATGATTGTTACAAAACATGCAACGAGGCACGTTTCTTTCTTTTTCCTGACTCAGCTGAGCACCATTTTTCACAAGGATCATGTATCAGCAAAGAAAGATAGGGCCCTGTTCAACAGTGTCTCCCCTGGGGGAAAATGTTTCAAATAAAGCTTTGCATAGGAATCTAGGAGATGAGATATTTGTCTTGTTTACAAAACCACTGAGCAGCATCCAGAAACCATGGTGCTCCCAAGGTGGTTTGTAAATAAGCACAAATGCCTGCATTTGGTTAACCGTGGCCTGGGTCCATTAAGGGTGAAGGCTGTATCCCATGGGATGTAGAAATCTTTTTGCAAGAGTAAGATAACAGCCACAGGGAAAGAGAGAGAGAAGTAGGTGGGCGTGTGGAGGAAGAATTTATGGTAGGAGAATGCAGCCACCCTATAAAATACATGGCACTACCCGTCCTCATATCACAACTTCAAGGTAACAGTAGGCAAATAAACATAATACTGGATATAGATCGTGCATATAGACAAAGAACAAATTGGACATAGATCATGAACTGTGACAGTTGTATATTAGCAACAAAAGAATAATTCTTTGCATTTGCGAATCTTCCATGGATTCAAGTGCTTTAAATACGTTAATTCATTTCACAGACCATCGGAATGACCACAGTTACTCAGATCAGTACCACTGGATCTCGTTGTTTTTGCTGTCTTCTGACAGCAACCAGTGCCAGATGCTTCCAAGCGAATGAATAGAAGAGGGCATTTTATCAAGTGATCCATTCCCTGTCATTCAGTCCTAGGTTCTGGCGGTCAGAGGTTTAGAGACACCCAGAACATGGAGTTGCATCGCTGACTATCTTGGCTGATAATCACAGATGGACCTATCGTCCATGAACTTACCTAAATCTGTTTTGAACCCATAAAAGCCGCACAATATGCACCTGAGGTTACATTCAGTGATATTTATTTTTCTTTCCGATAACATTTGGATTTCAGGTCCTAACATGCAGATAAGTTCTCCAAATCCAGCAGTGCCAGACCTGCGTGTTCCAAAAGCATGAATCAAGTCCCTGAAATAGTGATTGACTTTAAAGTCAGAAGACTTTTAAGTAGCAATTTTTTTAATCATTGGTTTCTGAGCCTGTAGGCCTCATGATTTCACACTGCTCAGCAACCATGAGTAAAAATTTGCTTTTTTAAAAAAGCCCAAACACACACAATAAAAAAGGAAATGAGTCTCAGAATCACTTGATTCCAGGAGCTGAGGCTTTAAGAAAAGTATCATAAGGAACCACCAATACTTGAATTGACATGGAATTGAGATTCAGTGTATCAGTCACTTTCCTTTGATTCCTTAGACCTCTCCTGAAAAGATTAGGCCAGCCCAAGCCTTTCTCCATTACCTTTCTTCTGGTAGTGGTAACTGTGTTTTAACCCCTCAACACATACTCCTAGCCCACTCTCTGGTTCTTCTGGACAGACCAGAGGGCTGCTTGGAGCTAACTAATGTATGCTTAGCTCAGCGTGGCTGCTGACAGAGGAGGGCATTGCGGCAATGATCGGCCAGCTAAATACCATGGGCTGTTCTACAAAGACACTAGTCAAAGTATGTGAAAGGCAAAATGTCTGGGTGCTCGTGTGAGACAGATTCAGAATAAAAATAAGTCTTGGTTTTCCTCCTCCCTCCTTTATTCTTTAAACAACGAGGGCAATTTCATCATTGGAACAACTGTCCTGGGGGTGTGGAGTCCTCTTTAAACCAACATTTCTAATGGTCTAGCTTAACCAAAAATTATGGTCTGGATGCTGGAACCACATGGAGATATTCTCTGGCCCGGGTTACACAGAAGGCCAGATGAGATGATCTAACGTTCCCTTCTGGCCTTGAAATCTAAGATTCTAGTATCTGGCAGATGCAGAAGAAATAAGAACTGGCCCCAAATCTCAAAGCCAGCTGGCGCTAAATCCAATCTCTTTGTTGGGATACGAGTGACTAAGTGTCCCCTCATGTTTCCCAAGCCGCACAGGGAACTGGCAGTCCTGCTTTCCCTGTCTGGCCGGCACATGGAGGGACTTCATACCACAGTGAAATCTGCACTGTAGGGTCCACAGAGCTGGTTACATCTTAAAGTGGCAGACAGCGGCTACTTTCGGATCTCTGACTGGGGCAGTGAAAGGAATTCTTGCTCCAGGTATGCTCAGATGATTCAGGGTGTGTTTTGAGGGCTGTATTCAGCATGATCGGTCCCAGGATGGGAAGGGGAAGAGAGGCTTAGAGAGATCAATAAGGTCTCACAGCAGGTCTGGGGTCAAGCCAGGAATAGAATCAGCTCTCCTGGCTCCCAGTTCAGTGCCTTATAGACAAGTATATACAGTTCCACTCCTAACACCCCTCTAGCACACGTCTTTTACTGCAATGAGCCGCTCCTTTGATTGCAATGGGACTACTCATGCCGGGAAAGCTACCCACATGCGTAGGTATGTGCAGGATCACGGCTTGTCAGAATGCCCTCCTTGGGCAGCTGCTGTTCTACAGCTCTTGTCACACACCTATTCAACCAGTTTACAACGCCACCCTTTTAAAGCCATCCTTAAGAACGACCATACTGAGTCAGACCAATGGTCCATCTAGCCCCGTCCTCCAACAGTGATCAATGTCGGGTGCTTCAGAGGGAATGCACAGAATAGATGAACATCAAGTGATCCAGCCCATTGCCCATCCCCAGCTTAGAGCGTCTCTTTCACGCTTAGGGATAGGCATCACTGGACAGCCTTGGGGACCATAGTGGATGGTTGGCATTGACCTTGGGAACACTGGAACACTTCAGAACGTAGGTGAATGAAAAAGGCTATAAAGCAGAACTTTATCTAAATAATTGTCCATGGAAAAAAGAGCATTTACCCTGAGAGCCAAATCACAGTGTCATTTCAGCCCCCAGGATCAATGCTTGTGATTAAAGTGGACGTTTTATGGTGTTAAGCTCTGCTAACCACTGTGTCCAGAATAGAACTACAAACGTCTCTGCAATCACTGTGGGGCAGACCTGAGCGTACCACAACTTCTGTTGCAGTTTGACCATACACCCAGTCCTCGATCTAACCCTGCCACATGACTTAGCTTGGTTCTTTTGTGTTTGGATAGGAAAGAGAAACATGAAATTGCACAGAATCCAAAGTCACCACAATGAGTTTAAAGAGGTAACTGCATCTAAGGGTTCTACTTATTAGGCAATCATTCTATAATGACAATATAGCACGTTGTAATTTGCAGCGGGGAGAAAAAATATCATCTTTCCAGAAATTATTTTTCTTCATGATTCATCTGCCTTCCAGAGCCTGCATGCAATTATGGAACGTCAGTTAAGAAGGAAAAAAGTGACTGCCAAAATGTCAAAATGCGGAAAGGGATCTGGGAGTTATAGTGGATCACAAGCTAAATATGAGTCAACAGTGTAACACCAATGAAAAGCAATAAAAGCAACATAATTTGGTGATGAATTAGCGGGAGTGTTGTAAGCAAGACATGAGAAATAATTCTTCTGCTCTACTCAGCACTGATTAGACCTCGACTGGAGTATTGTGTCCAGTTTTGGACACCACATTTCAGGAAAGATGTGGACAAATTGGAGAAAGTCAAAAAGTCAACCAAAGCAAGAAAAATAATTAAAGGTCAAGAGAACATGGCCTGTGAGGGAAGATTGAAAAACTTGGGATTGTTTAGTTTGGAGACGAGAAGACTAAGGGGAGACACAAGAGTTTTCAAGTACATTTAAAAAGTTGTTACAAGGAGGAGGGAGAAAAATTGTTCTTGCTAACCTCTGAGAATAGAACCAGAAGCAATGGATCTAAGCTGCAGCAAGAGAAGTTTAGGGTGGACATTCAGAAAACTTCCTAATTGTCAGGATAGTTAAAACACTGAAATGAATTGCCCAGGGAGGTTGTGGGATCTCCTTCATTGGAGTTTAAGAGCAGGGGTTCAGGGATAGTCTAGAGAAAATGCTTGGTCCTGCCGTAAGAACAGGGGACTGCACTAAATGACCTCCGAAGGTCCCTTCCAGCCCTACAATTCTAGGATGCCATTGTGGCCTCGATCTAATAAACAAACTTTGCTTTCAGTACCTTTCCAAATTGTGTGCTTCACATTTGTGTTTACAGAAGGCTCGTAAGAGACTGTGGCAGTTGATTCTTCCCTTGTTTCTTCTTCCCTTTCATCTTTGAAGGTATAAGCCAAACTCTAACTGTTGGGATTCTGGAGGAAATTTGACCGCCTCATCACTCTCTGCAGTACTCTTCCATAGGCAACCATTCCCCATTTTGCATGCCTGCAATTGATTGTTCCTTCCTAAGAGGAATGCTTTGTATTTGAATGATTGAATTTCATCCTATTTACTTCAGACCATTTCTCCAGTTTGTCCAGAGCATTTTAAAGTTTAATCCTATCCTTCAAAGCATTTGCAACCTCTCCCAGCTTGGTCTCATCTGCAAACTCTATGGCTGCATCTACACTGGTAAATTAAGTTAATTTACCCTGCGTCTACACTACAGTTTCCTTAAGTCGACTTAAGCAGCTTGCTTAAGTCGACTTAAGGAAAATAAAGTCGACAATGAAAATTAAGTCGACTTTATTAAACCTAGATTTAAGTAGATTTAAGGCTTAATTTGACTTTTTAAAGTTGAATTAAGCCAGTGTAGCCCTGGGGTAGCCCTAAGTCGACTTAGGGCTACCCCAGGACTACACCAATGCCCT